>JARPMR010000020.1:6483959-6889330 GCA_029955525.1 Oeneis ivallda | reverse complement strand
GCAAGTAGATTCCGACATAGATACAGTAAGAAACTTTAACATATATAAAATTGTTTATGAAAACAAAGTTATCGCCATTTTTGACGCAAAAAAACACTAAATCGCGTTTTACTCGCGATATTGGTTTTGTTAGTTATTTAATTTTCCAACTACAGCGACGATATATTGTCACTGGAGTTGGAAAATTAAATAACTACACTTTTTGCGAAATCGACTGTTGCATTTTCAGAAAGTCCAATTAAAGCCGCATCTTTCTATAATTCTAATTTTTGATTATCATCATTGATTAAAAAGTTATATGAAAACTAGCTGACCCAGCGAACTTCGTACCGCCAGCAAAAATATTTAGTGGTTGGTCACCCTTATCATTTAGGGCTATGAAAATTAGATGTTGGCCGATTCTCAGACCTACCCGATATGCTCACAAAATTTCATGAGAATCGGTCAAGCCGTTTCGGAGGAGTACGGGAACGAACATTGTGACACGAGAATTTTATATATAAGATGAATCTTGCAAGGCGCCATACTTGGAAAAATATATATTGAAAAATTGATAAAAAAGTAGCGAAGAAAAAGTAGATAACTTAGCAAAAAATAAATAAGTTCTCTCTTACATCACTTCAAAAGCGAATAAAATGCATAAAGTTAGTTATTTAGTTTCCCTCGAATTTTTAATTTACAGGGGAATTAAGTTCGGAAAAATTAAACAAAGTCAGTTATTTAATTTATCATCCCATGATTGCAAAGATATAGGTACTATTAAAATTGAATAAGTACAACTACTAAGTACTAGGTAAAACTAAAAGAAAGATGATAGCTGTTATAATTTCATTAGAATCTTAGTTTAAATTTAAATGGACGTAATTATGTACCTTTTTCTTTTTGGCATCCTACTAATATTATAAATACAAAAGTTTGTGAAGGTGGGTGGATGAATGTTTGTTACACTTTCACGCAAAAACATTTAGACGGATTTTGATAAAGCTTCACGATGTCATAGCTTATACATCAGAATAGAACATGCACTATATTTTATCCCAGAAAGTTAGAGAACTTCTGCGGGAATCAATCATTAGCTAGTCTTCAATCCTAGTGTTCCACAAACTATTAAAATCTTTATTATTTTATGAGTAGAGTCGTTATTATAACAATTACTAGCGTCACTTACATACCCCTAGTTCGATTAAACCATTCTTAGTTTAATTATAACTTGAAAAGGATAGTTTTGATTATACTGAACTTTACTCGCTATTTGATTTGAACCAGCTGAGCTTAATTGTTAAATTTAAATTTATAATGGTAAAACTGAAGAAAAGTTGATAGTTATCATTTCAGTTGATACTTAGTTTTTAATAAGTATAATTGTTAAATTCAAAGTGAAATTTTGTTGATTTTATGAGTAGAATCGTATAATTTATTGTTATGTGGTTTTTTTTTATGTTTTATTTTGTAAGTCTGATAGAAGAATCTAGTTGCTTCAGTCGTTTTATTGATTACTTTTTACAATAATATATAAAAAGAAATGTTTATTTGTTGGATTTCTTTTAAAAATCCTCCTTTTTTAGGGTTCCGTAGTAAACAAGGAACCCTTACTAGTTTCGCCATGTCCGTCCGTCCGTCTATCTGTCTGTCTGTCCGCGGTTTAGCTCAGAGACTATTGGTACTAGAAATCTGTAATTTGACAACGGTATAAATATCAATCACGCCGACAAAGTCGTGAAATAAAATTGTGAAAAATAATTTCTCTTAGGGTACCTCCCCTACATGTAAAGTGGAGGATGAATTTTTTTTTTCTCGTGTATCCCATAGTGTGGGATTTCGTTGAGTAGGTCTTTCAAAAATATTGTGGGTGTGGGAACATCATTTTTCAATTCAGGGATCCGTTTGTGAAATAATATGATATTTTATAGTGCTAAATTTTATTAGTCAAGTGTCCCCCCCTCTGCCAGCTAAATGGTTGTATATAGGATACAAGAAAAAATTCACAGCAGTAGTATATATAATGAATTTTAAAGGAAAACTATCACGGCTAAGCAGGGTTCATTAGTTAAGGAGTTATATCTGTTTTTTCTAAGTTAGGTATTACACGTAGTGTAAGTTGCATATTTTGTAATATATTATAGTATTTAAACCATGAAACTCAAAATTTATTCAATATTCATAAATAAAACAAAAGCACTATCGTAGGTCAGCAATAATATTTGTGACTTGCAACTACGGAACCCTACACTGCGCGTGGCCCAATACGCACTTGGCCGGTTTTTTTATTAAATTAATACCCTTAAATAGGATTGTCATAGTAAAATAAGTAAATAACGGGTCATTTTAACATCTCAGTGAAGTGGAAAAACTAAATAATGGTACTTATATCGTCACATTATCGTACTTCAACGCAATATTGACGAGGAAGAACTAAACAACTGACATGGAAAAATAAATAAGTGCATCAAATATTCAAAACTTTGGTGAGGGAAAACTAAATAATTGCTTTTTATTTTTTTTCTCACAAACAAATGAATCAAAATGTACGTCAAGTAGATTGAGAAATAGATACAGTAACAATCTATAACATAATATCAAAACATGGACAAAATTGTTTATGAAAACAACAAACAAACAAACACTAAATCGCGTTTTACTCGCGATATTGGTTTTGTTAGTTATTTAATTTTCCAACTACAGCGACGATAGTTTGTATTGATTGGACCCCTAGTAAAAGGTAATATTTCAAATATTGGACTTTCTGAAAATGTAATAAAGTCGATTTCGCAAAAAGTGTAGTTATTTAATTTTCCAACTACAGCGACACTATCTCCGCCTATCTATTCAGTGGACACCGTGCGTCGTGGGCTAAAACGACGAATTCTGCTTTTATAATGCTGTTTTATAACCGATTTGAAAAAAGGAGGTTATCAATTCGATCCGAATGGATGTTATATTATTAGAATTGCACAATTTTCGGATTTAAATTTCACAAGTGTATGTATGTATGTTTGTCCATGTATTTCTCCAAAAATATTAATCAAATTGCAATAATTCTTTTTAAATTGGATTAGGTATTTTTCAACCTAGGGAACATTGCAAGTTTTATCAAAATCGGTTCAGTAGTTTAAAAGATATGGTCCAAAAAGTGATATAAAGTCGGTTTAGGTAACTTTTATTACGTGGATTTAGTTTTTAAAATCCCTGGGGAATCTTTCATTTTCCGGGATAAAAGTAGCCTATGTCACTCTCCAGGTCCTCAACTATACCTGACTATACCTATGCAAAAAATCACCTCGATCCGTAGGTAGCTTTGTTGCGGCGTGATTGAAAGACAAACCAACAAACTAAACAAACACACTTACGCGTTTATATTATGAAGTATGATTGTCTAATGTCTACTGTGTAGCCTTCATGTTTTGATAATTTACCTACTGTTTTTGCGCGGCTTTACCTGTGTGGATTTAAGTTTTTAGTACTAATCCCGCGGGAACTGTGAATTTGTCGGGATGAAAATTTTCTATAATTAAGTTAATCCAGGGCTTAGACTAATATCCAGGGTAAAAGCTATCTCTATTTCAAATTTCAGCCAAATCGGTTCAGTAGGTATATATTTTACCTAATTATTGTGTCGTGAAGAAAATAAAATAGGTATAAAAATATTATATCTAAACAACAACCATTTCTAAAATTTAATACTTTTTGTGCATTTTATGATAAAAAACAGTCGCCCCGAAGCCGGTTGGCGAGCTAAAAAAATAAAGCCCGTTGAAGAAAGTAGCAGTCATGTATTAGGGTAAGTACCTACCTACCAAGTGAAGTTAGACAAGATCACAAGAAACAAACTGCGCTGCGCGCCGGCCGGCGGCCGCGACACTCGATAGTAATAATATCAAAGAAGCCGCCGCGCCGGCCGAAACTAGCGATCAGCGACATTATGCTTTTTGTACGATTGGAATGTCAACCTTATTTTATTACTCTTAAGACTGAATTTCAAAATTGTCAAATGGCTTGATAAGGTTTAAAATATTTGAAATCATTAAAAACCTAAAATTATTTAATTTTTACAGAACTACTATATTTTCACAACTTTTGAAGAAAAAACTATTTTTAACCGACTTCAAAAAGAGGTTAGGTATCAATTCGACATGCATGTGTGTAATATTATTGGAAATGCAAATCACCTATATCACAATCTATTAGGGCTTACAAACATAATAATGTATGTATATGTATGTTTGTCCATGCTTTTCCACAGTCGATCTTAGACTTGCCTTTACACAAGTTTAAGAAATCAGTTAAAACTAATCTCATGAAAAAAATCGGCCAAGTGCGAGTCGGGCCTCGCTCTTTTAGGGTTCCGTTAAAAAAATTTACATAAAAATATTTCCATGTACCCATGGAAATATTTAATTTAATTTTTTTAATTTAATTTAATTTTTATTATTTGTTGTTGTAGCGGCAATAGAAATACACAATCTGTGAAAATTTCAACTGTCTATCTATTACGGTTACCGAGATACAGCCCGCTGACAGACGGACGGACGGACGGACGGACGGACGGACAGCGTAGGCTTAGTAATAGGGTCCCGTTGGTACCCTTTGGGTACGGAACCCTAAAAAGCATATTATTATACAATTGAAGACTATATAAATGACAAAAAAACGTGAATATAATTTATTCCAGCGATTCATGAGACAGTAGGTACTGATTAACCTGTAAATTCTCTTTTTCCTCATTGTGGAAACACTGCATACATAGCTATCTACTAAGTATAATGTAAACTTGTTTTGAAAACTGCCGAGTTTCTTGCTGGTTCTTCTCGGCAGGAACGGCATTCCGAACCAGTGGTAGATTCATGGACGGACGATTCAAAAGCACTTGTAAAAAAGTTTATTTGAATAAAAAACATTTTTATTCTATTCTATTTCTCCGAAAATATGCGACCAATCTTTTTTTACTGGCTTACATTTACTTCAAGATATCGTTATAATCGTTTCAATAGTTTTAAAGATAAGGACAATAGGGTATTTGACTATTATTAAAAATATCGTTTCATCTGGTGTCATCCTAAAAGATTATTATCTAAAAACATTATTCCATACGACAAAACTAAAAAATAAAGGTTTATTTAATTAGAAAACATTAATTAAAATTGCTTTAATTCTGGCCATGTTCACGAGATCGAAAACGTTCTTGAATCTCGAATGACGTCACAGTTCACGCCACCTTTGGGCTTTGGAATTGTCATTGAACTGTGTGTGAACTGTGACGTCATGTAAACAAATGGAACCAACGTTTCCGCGGCAATTTATTTTTTTGAATTTATTTCTCGATTTTTATGAAAAATACTGAAAATTATGCCGAAATATACGTTTTGTTAGCTTCAGCATAGCATTATTAACAATTTAATATGATTTTCTAAAAGTAGTCAAATACCCTATTGTTCGTTTTCATTAGGTATATTTGAAATAACAACCCAATAGGCAACCCTAGCCGCAGCCCTTGCCGTCCGCGGTAAAGCGTGCATGTGAGTCCTGCTGATGTAGGTAGGTACCTAAAGTCTTTAGTCTTGCGACCTCCCTGGCGCAATGGTAAGCGCTGTGGTCTTATTAGAGGGAGGTTCCGGGTTCGATTCGCGGCAGGGAAATTTTGAATTTTATATTTTATAATAAGTATATTTTATAATTTATAAAATTTTATAATTTTCTCTAGTCTGGTCTGGTGGGAGGCTTCGGCCGTGGCGAATAAAACCTACCGGCAAAGCCGTGCCTCCAAGCGATTAGCGTTTTGGTACTATTCCATGTAGAAACCAAAGGGGTATACATACAGTATGGGTTTCATAAAAAACTGCCATACCCCTTCCAGGTTAGTCCGCTCCTATCTTAGACTGCATCATCACTTACCACCATGTCAAAGCTCAAAAAAGGCTAACTTGTACTTATCTGAATTATTTATAAAAAAAATACGAAGCAAAACGAAGCAGCTTTTGTTTTAATGCCATCTAGTTCAATTTTATAGTAAACAATTCGTAGTTCATGTTAGAACCACAACCCTAATGGATACCAACCATGTTGTCAATGTGTGCGTGGGTATCGCGTCTCTACAGTAGTTCGATATGACAGATATTTATATTTGATTAATCATCTAAATGGCTTCGTTTTAAAGTAAGCTAATGATTTGATAAAATAATAGGCATTGGTATACTGGCGCAATTTCAATATTTTTAAAATCTGTGCATAGCAACTATGCGAAAAAATTAAAAATCTGTCAAACGCCCTAACAGCGCCATCTAGCGTGAATCTTTTCTTGAGAAGGTATGTCTCTTCCTCCTTATCACCCAATGTAGAATATTCCTATAGTTCTTTTATGTGTACCTTTAGGAAATATCCGCCACAAAAGCATAGCAGCTGAACGAAAGCTATATAGCGTCGATAGACGCGTAGATGCATAGTCAAATATTTGCTTTACCCCGCGCCAGTCCCTCACTTTCGTGCACAGTACGAATGTTTTTACACATTTGACAAAAACCAAACCATGTCAAAACTCTGCATACAGCTACTCAATTGCAAACATCACCCCAAATTAATTGTAGGTTGGTGTATTTGTACGAATGTGGCCGACATTAGAGCAGGCAGTTTCGCTACGGTTTCGATTTTTTCAAATCAAGGTTTATAATATGTCCTTAATGTCGACCATCTAGATTCTAGATTAACATAGAGCCCATATAAAAAATGACAATAGAGTCTAGAGTGCTTGAGTGGCGAACCCACACCGTAAAGCCTAGATATGGCAGACTCCAAATTAGATGGACCGACATTAGACGGGTTGAAGGGAATCACTGGATATGGCGGCGCAAGATCAAGAACTGTGGAAGTCCATGCGTGAGACTTTTATCCAGCAATGTAGTCTATCGGTTGAATAAGAATCGGCCGTAAAATATTAGTGTACATATGGAACTTATATGAGACCACTTTAACCGACTTCCTATTATGAAAATTAGTTAGGGAAGTTCCAACACTTCACTACCCGGGATAACTCACCCAAAATCCCTTTGTCGAGCTCTCAGTTAGGCAGTAGTGACTCACAAACCTAAATCACATTTATCATAGCGGCTCTATGGCCGCGGGGTAAAATTACCTTAAGAGCAGCATTACATTAATATCCGAGACGTCTGTCGCCGACGAGCGATATTAGCTGAGACAATGGACGGATAAAGATTTGCTCAGTTATTTGACGATGAGATTTGAGGCTCGGCTCGAGTCCCTTTTGTTTGCGGTCGGATTTGAGTGGATCGTTTCGGCGGTCTGCCTTAATTTCATACCTTCCTAGAACGTGATGGTGTTAATTTTAGACTAAATTGACAAATCCATAATTTTGCAAGTAACAAAAGGGACATCACAATATTTAAACTTGCTTGTTTAGGTCGGTGAAGACATTTCTTTTAATCCCTGTCATTTTCCTTAAATAGGGATTACATAAGCTGAGTATTTTTTGTGAGTTTTGAAATGCTGAGACGACTAATATTCTTTTCTCCCGAAAATAAGCATAAAGCTTATGTTAGGAGTGTGTACGACAACAGTGCAACCAGTGGGAATTGAACCATTTTTCAGTTTCCAGTCCGCACCTTTAGGAAGTGTCAGCACTTCGTTTTCATCAACCTTCAGGAAAAACCTAAAGGTGAAAATTAAGTAAGATAATGGGTTACTTAGGGAGTGTGGATAAAAGGAGTGTAAATAAATTTAAATACACTATAAGACTCGCTTCGTCATCCCTTCACAACACTTATACTATTCTTAAACTATTACATTGAGCGCGGAAATCAAGCTGAAGTATGCATCACACTCGTCACCCCCTCTGCTTCTCTACATCATAATATCGCGACATCAAACGACGCGGTGACGATGGCGCCATTATATGAGATCATTAAGCAACACTATGCTGTTCCATAGACTACACGAGACGTCTCTAAGTTGTAAATTGAGTAAATAAAACCAATGTTTGTATAATATGTAGATACGTACGCAGTCCCAACTGTTAGATTTTTCTGTTAGATCCATAGTTCTCTTGTTGGGAGCCACTGAACACAAACGGCTTATTTATTACAAATGAGAAAATGTTTTTGTTTGTTAGTTGGTTTGACCTTCAATCATACAACAACGGAGCAATGAATCAACGTAGTTTTTTGTATGGGTAATCTCAACTATACCCATAGTTGTAACTTTTTCTAAGTTACTACGTAGGCTAACATTTATCCCGGAAAACAAAGGATTCGCGCGGGATTGTTTAAAACCTAACTTCACGCGCACGCGGACGTAGTTGCGGGCAAAAGCTACTTCATTTATAATTATAACACCTAAAGTCTGCATTGAAATTCGTAAGGTCCGTATGACTCAAGTCTACTATAAAATTAGCGCATAGTTAAAGGGGAAAGGGTTGTTAACTTGCTATGCAGGTTTGTGCTAAGTGCTACGACACGTCTACATCGTGGCTACGAAAATCGGTAAACCATTTTCGTAGCACTATTAGCGTAGCAATATCAGTCACAGTAGGATACTGACTGATATATTTAAAGTTGCGAACTCATTGCACACGGTTTTGTTACCATTGATTCCATTTTAAGCTATTGCATAGCTTTTATCGCGGGCTTTGAACTAGGACAAACAGTTTGAGCGCAGCGACCGAATCAAGAAATTCCGAAACGAAAATAAACCTAACACCGTCGTTCAGTAACCGTTCAATATTTTAGAGGGTCACAAGTAGCTCTGTTTGGCGCAGTGGGCGAGCGGCCGCTTTATGTATGATGACGCAGGTTCGAATCTCACTCGCGAAGTAGTGACAGTGCGCTTTTCTTGTTTGTTTGTTTTTTAATTTTTTATTTTTGCATAATTTTTACTATGCAAAAAAAATTGCATAAATATTATAATTGCATAAGTTGATAAAAATGCTATGCAATAGCTTTACGGCGGTAGTCCCCGAGTGTTTTTAAGAATATTAATCAAGCGAAACTTTACTAATATTCTCCTCTCCGCTCCAAATAAACGGAAAGCTTATTACTAGTAGTTGGGGGAAGACAATAGTTCAACGGATGGTGATTGCACCTGCGACCTTTAGTTTTCAGTGCGACCTTTAACCGTTGGGTTATTGAGGCATTGAGGCTTTAGATTTACCATTGAGCTTTCATAATCATGGCTAAATATAATAATAGTAATGCCTACCTGGAGAGAAAATTTTCAGTCCCATTTCCCCTTTTAAAACTTTGAAAGTGATCAAGATACCTCTGATTACTTTGTTACATTAAAATCAATGAAAAACTGAAACCGATAGCGAGGGGGGCCTTTACACGGGAAAGTTTTCTTTGTTACAATCATGAGACTTGTTGATTCTCCGTTTCTCCCCTACAAGAAAATAATAAACCCTTCCCCCAGAAAACTCGTCGCCAAGAATTTATTGCCGAGCCATAAATATTAAAAAGTTTGAGCATAAATCTCTGCTTTTAATATTACGGCTCGTACAAACATATGCGGGAGGCGATATTACCCCGTTTCTTTGAATAATCTAAGATTTATAATGTCGTCGGTGGAGCCTAGAGGGAGCTTTGAGTGGCAATAAATGTCGCTTCGATTGCTTAGTTTTGTGTTTGGCGTGGTAATATTGAAACAGCTTTAATTACGCAGAAAACAGATTTCCTTAAGCCTTGTACGGACAAGTGTTCCAATGTAGGGACGCGTAGTGGGTTACGCTTACTCAAGAACGCTTAGTCCGTATACATTACTGCGGCAACGCGTATACATTTTGTATATTTTGTATACATTTTACGCATATCTACCTGAGCAATATGTATGTATTACACATACCTAGATTACGCGTACAATGGAACTCTTAGTCCGTACAAGACTTTACTAATATGGTAAACTAGCTGATGCCCGCGACTTAATTCGCGTGGATTTAGTTATTAAAATACCTCAGGAACCCTTTGTTTTTCCTGGATAAAAAGTAGCCCATGAAAGTGTTCTGCTCCTCAAATATAACCCTGCAAAAAATCAATTCGTCCATCCATAGCTCCGTTGCAGTATGATTCGAGGACAAACCAACACACTTTCGCATTTTTAACCGACTTCCAAAAAGGAGGAGGTTCTTTAATATTAATAGTGATGCGAAAGTGTGTTTGTTTGTTGGTTGGTTACTAATGAACAAACCTTTGTAGGTATAGGTATTATTATTATTCTGTTTACCGTATCACAATGTTACAATATTATTATTTGTTTAGCAGTACCTATATATACATGACAAGTAGAGTTTACCTATTAAAGAGAAAGTATAAACATTTATTTTCATATTTAGATCCAATATTTGTCAAAGTCGGCAATGCATGTACCTATCTGAATAGGCAGCAAGGATTGTGCTTTACGTAATTATTTGTGGCACAAACACACCTCCACCCTTCAATATGGGGATTTAAAAGAACAAAAAGCGCGGGTTTCAATAACCGCGCAAACAGTAATCTCCACGGGATTACAGCAGACTGCGTCGAGGCTCGAGAGCGAGCCGCTTACATTCAGATAAAACCACCATAATAACGTTTTTTTTTATTAGATGACAATAAGATAGTCTTCAAGGATTAGATCTCACCTGATGGTAAGTAACGATGCAGTCTAAGATGGTAGCGGGCTAACTTGGAACGGGTATGGCAGTGAACATTCAGCCCATAACCCTAATCTGTTTCTACACGCCATCAGAACGCTAAATCGCTTGGCGGTACGTCTTTGACGGTAGGGTGGTAACTAGCCACGGCCAAAACCTCCCACCAGACCAGACTAGAGACAATTCAGAAATTATAAATTCCCTAATTGACCCCGCCGGGAATCGACCTTCCAGTAATAACTAATAAGACCACAGCGCTCACCACTGCGCCAGGGAGGTCGTCCAAACAGGAACGTAGTAGTACTATGAAGCGATGACAACATAATGTAGTGGGTAACGCTTCGGCCCCCTCGCGGTGTCCTGCGTGAGCGACGAATACTACGCGACGGGACGCTGCGAACGCGACGAACGCGTTCAACTCAACGGCATACCCTGCTTGTGGCCTATATGGCAGTCGCGTCTCACGAGACTTATTACATTACATCGCGTCGTGTCGCGTCGTATTCGTCGCTCACGCAGGACACCGCGCTGGGGGTCCGGTGGCCCGTTTCTATGTGCGATTCTCTTAAAATGATTGCTATATGTATAGTGTGACGATTGCAATCGTCTCTGGTTGGCCGATACTCACTCACTATTGGCTGAAATGCCTTTGAAATTAAATTGCATGAATTGCAGAAACAAAGATTGGTATTCGCTTGGTAGTAGCGACTAAGCTACCAATACTGGGTACAAAATGTCTAAAAGTTATTCCAATGATCGTATTCGTATACGATGATATCAGCGTCAAAGTAAAATAATCCTTGATTGTATTGATTTAAAGTCCCAAATTCAGTTTAACCGATTTTTAATATAGAGCGTTATGGAGCGTATCGTAAATACGCAAACGTATAAGAATGTATACGGGCTACTTTATGTCTGCCCATCTTGGGATAGAAGTTAGTCGGTATGCATTTTTGGAACTTCCCTCATTGTGGTAACACTGCATATATAGCATAGTATTTACTGTATTGTAATTTTGTTTTGAAAAGAGCAACCGCCGAGTTTTTTGCTGGTTCTTCTCGGCAGGAAAGGCATTCCGAACCAGTAGTGGTGGATTCATCGACTGTTCAAAAGCACTTGTAAAAGTTTATTTGAATAAAAAATATTTCTATTCTATTCTATTCTATTATATTCTATTCTATTCTATGCACGAAATTGAGCACTAAGTCAATGTAATTATGGTTTATTTTACTTTGACGCTAATGTCATCTATTACTAATACGATCAATGGAATAACTTAAGACAATCGCACCTCTGAATCTATGGAAGGTACGTGGTATACCTACTCAATTACAATATGTATGGGGGGGTGTGTAAAAATTAATTTTATAAATATATCAAGTGACTGAATTCTAAAAAGTCCTAATTATTAAATTAAATTTATCTTGTATTAAATTATCTTTAATTTTTTTCATCTAAACTCTAAAGTAACCAGATATCTCCCGATACAAAATTCAAGCCGCCATGTTGTTGAGCGGATTAATGGCGAGGCTCGCTGTCGTCTCAGCGATGGGAGAGCAAAGAATGGCACTAATTAATCAAAAGTCGCCATCCGCTGATTTCCATGGAGATTTTCCGTCAACTTTTACTACCTCCCGCGGTTTGCCGTGCGCCTAATGGTTTCTTTTGTTGTCGCTCAGTTATTGCCGGATTGAATTTTTGTTTGTGACCATTACAAGTTTAATGTTTTAAAGTGAATTTATTAAAAACTTTCTAATATTGAAATGATCTTAGCACTTATTGAGCGTTTCAAAAGCCATTCTTCTTTATTTCATTCCTCGTTGGATATAGGTAGGTCTCCTCGTGTGATACGTGAAAAGCCAAGTAGCCATCAAACTATATAACGCTTAGAGCAGAAGTTTCCGCTCCAAACGTCGCGTAGGTTCAAACAACCATTGAATGTGTCATTGTCATGTAATTTTTTTCTGGTACTGGGTACTGATTCTCGTAATTATGTTTTGGTGGTTATTGTGATGAATTATTACACCATTTCACAGCACAGTACGTCATTTTTAGGGTTCCGTACCAAAATGGTAAAAATGGAACCCTTATGGTGAGACTTTCTCCATCCGTCCGTCCGTCTGTCACAGTCGATTATTTTAGTAATTACTAGTGGTTCGCCCCGAAATGAGACCTCGCGGTAACGGTATCCCATGATTATTCATTCAATCGATACATGATAACCAAAACTGACATTATTATTATGCCCGTTTTCACCAAACATACCTAAATCATCCCCTAAGTAGGAGTCTCTTAACGTAGGTAGCTCCTAAATACAATCCTAAGTCCTAACATCCGTCCCAATATCCTTTTAGGTGTCCCGTACAGGATCGTGATAAATAAGTTGACAGAAAACATCAATCACCTAACTTATAGGTAGCCCGTAAAGGTTAGGGAACGTTAGTGAAAACATTGAATTATTATGTAGGTACTAACGAGTGAAACCGGGTTACGGGCATCTGTACAAATCGTCATCTATCGACGCGAATAGAAAATATACAATATTTAACTAAAAAATAATTTTAATTGAATAATATGGTACAAAAAAAATTACAATACAATTATTGTATTATAATAAGTAACTAAATAATAATGGTCGACGCAAAACTGTTTTTGGGATAGGTCGTTAGTCGTAACTCGTAGTTCCATGGGAATAGTTACTGACTGCGCCATCTATTAGCATTATTGTGAAGCTATGTTGATGCGATATGAATTACTGATGTACATTAAAAATTAAATAATCTCGTTTCTTTATAATATTCATATAATTTTAGTATTTGTTGTTCAAGTACAGGATATAAGTGACCTAAAAACATAAAATCAGTTTGAAAATCCATAGCGGATTTTCTTAGAGAGCGTCTTCAAGCGAGCGTATAAAATCGCCACTTTGAAAGCCCCCCATTTCGTCAATTTTAAGGGAAAAATTAAAAAAAAAATATTTTTGTACTCAGTTCAAAATTATCTTTAAAATGATACGTAACAATTTTATGTAACGAGATATTTTTTTTTTTACTTCGCATTCGCTTCTATGAGAGCCCCCCTGAAATAAAGATTTTTATAACTTTTTAAGCCATTTTCGGCTGGAGGCCATCGGTTTACATATTATATCTAAATTTGAAGTAATTACGTTCAGTAATTCAAAAGTTATAAGGCTCTGACAGACGGACGGACGGACGGACGGACAAGTGCAAATCGCTCTAGTTAACTCAGAGACCTCGCTTCGCTCGGTCAATTAAAGCTATCGACATGAAATCTGGAATAGTTGTGTATAATAGTAGCTCAACAATATTGGAATAAAAAAAATCAAAAATTATTTTAAGTTTAATTAAAAAAGGGGGAAAATCGGGAGTTTCAAATTTCAAAGTAAGATAACTATACCGAGTGGGGTATCATATGAAAGGGCAATTTATAACGATTAATAAGCAAATTAATATAATAATATCGTTTTACTTTTACTTCTAGAGTACGGAACGCTCGGTGCGCGAGTCCGACTCGCACTTGGCCGGTTTTTTTTAATAATTTTCTCGTCGTACTAACTAACTTACTAAAAATGGCTTATCACCGCGTCGACTATTGCGCTTCTAAGCGTTGTAGTTCGATGCAAGTAGGTAGCAGCGAAAAATCAGACACTGTAGTGGGTTCTTCTGTCTATACGCTTACCTAAAAATATAAACCTCTTCGACGAAGTCAAGATAATCAAGATCGAACTTCACTCACGATCGATTCACTTGAGGTAAGTTCGTTTGATCATAAAATAATATGGTTTGTTGGTTTGCCCTTAAATCATGCAGCAACAGATCATCGTAACTTTTTGCATGGGTAGGTATAGTTTTTGACCTGGAAAGTGATAGGCTACTTCTATCCCGCAAAAATAAAGAGTTCTTGCTGCTTTTGCAGCGCAAGACCGAGTCTTTCTTTCCTAGGGAAGTCTATACAAAAGATCTTTGTCCAACAGTGGACGTCTTGCATTTGATAAAGAAGACGATGCTTTATTGTGTACCGTTCTAAAGCTATCTTCTTGAAGACGCTGAGGTTTTGTACAAAATGCAATGTAACAAATCGATATGAAAACAAATTAAACTCAAACCGCTGCGGATCCAATGCTAATTAATGGCCGACGCGGCGTCGTTTCATTATTGCCTAATTGTTTTTAAAACAGCTTCCTGTTAATTTGTCGTTTGTTAACGCGGAGTTTTACTGCGGAGGGAGGAATCTGAATAGTGGCTATAGGGTATTATTTTAATGATAGAATTTAAGGTAAGATTTTCAGTTTGACGATACTTAGGTAGATATGTACTTTGTTTTGTTTTGTATTTAGGTTCACCGATATTCTTCTTCTTTGTCAACCGATAGACATCCACTGCTGGACAAGGGTCTCTTGCATGGACTTCCACAGGCCTCAATCTTGCGCCGCCTGAATCCAGCGGCTCCCTGCGACTCGTTTGATGTCGTCGGTTCACCTAGTGGGGGGTCCGCCAACACTGCGCTTCCCGGTGCGGGGTCGCCATTCCCGCACCTTGGGACCCCAACGACCATCAGCTCTTCGAACTATGTGTCCCGCCCATTTCCACTTCACCAATATTATTATGATTTAATACTAACGTTTTTAAATACTGTCACTAATATGAACAAAACAAACAAAATTGATTCTGAATACTTATATGAGAAATGCGATAAACAAATCCAGTCTACGAGACTTCATAGTTCATGTTCCTACCGTACGTTCTTATAGTTTTATTAAAAAATACGTGTGGCACTCGGGGACTGCCGCGGTAAAGTAATTGCATATCATTTTCTAGTCGCACGTACACAAACACCGTGCCGAAGTCTGCCAAACTGAAACGACGGGGTGTTAGGTTTATTTTCGTTACGGAATTTCTTGATTCGGTCGCCGCGCTCAAAGCCCGCGATAAAAGCTATGCAATAGCTTAAATTAAGCTTTTTCATAAAAGTATACCTGTTAGTTTAAACTTTAAATATTGAATAAATTTTATCATTATCCGATGTCTAATTGTAATTACCTAAAAATTGCAATGGTCACAAAATATAAACACGTACTTACTACCTACCTAGCTAAAACATGAAGTTTCTAAATTAAAAACCCATCCAAAGTAATTTGAAACTTTAGAATGCTAGAAAGGGCAGATAACTCGATGCAAGGACAACCCCAACGCATAAATATTCCATAACTCACAAACCTCAACCCCCGCTTTATGTCAATCATTGCGTGAAACTCTATATCCACTGCTATCGGCTATGCAAATGTCACAGTGTTAGTTTGATCAGTGACTACTATATTTTGTACCCTTGTTACTACGTAAGATAATATTCCTTTTGGAATCTTGAATGGGTGTTCTATTTTTTTTTAATTCAATAGATGTATGTGATTGATAAATAATTTCTATAGCTCCCTTAAATAATAAAATGACTAGAGCAGTGTACAATGTCCCATTTTTATGCCGATGAATTTTTGATTTTTTATTTATTAGTAAATAAAAATTAAATGATGACCCTGTATTACCTAATTAAAACTAAACATATATGAACATTTATCGACCGAGCGAAGCGAAGGTCTTTGAGTTAACTAGGGCGATTTGCACTTGTCCGTCCGTCCGTCCGTCCGTCCGTCCGTCTGTCAGAGCCTTATAACTTTTGAATTACTGAACGTAATTACTTCAAATTTAGATATAATATGTAAACCGATGGCCTCCAGCCGAAAATGGCTTAAAAAGTTATAAAAATCTTTATTTCAGGGGGGCTCTCATAGAAGCGAATGCGAAGTAAAAAAAAAAAAATCGCGTTACATAAAATTGTTACGTATCATTTTAAAGATAATTTTGAACTGAGTACAAAAATATTTTTTTTTTAATTTTTCCCTTAAAATTGACGAAATGGGGGGCTTTCAAAGTGGCGATTTTATACGCTCGCTTGAAGACGCTCTCTAGAAAAATCCGCTATGGATTTTCAAACTGATTTTATGTTTTTAGGTCACTTATATCCTGTACTTGAACAACAAATACTAAAATTATATGAATATTATAAAGAAACGAGATTATTTAATTTTTAATGGGCGTCAGTAATTCATATAGCATCAACATAGCTTCACAATAATGCTAATAGATGGCGCAGTCAGTAACTATTCCCATGGAACTACGAGTTAAATTCAATGTTTGATAAATAATTCAATGTTTTCACTAACGTTCCCTAACCTTTACGGGCTACCTATAAGTTAGGTGATTGATGTTTTCTGTCAACTTATTTATCACGATCCTGTACGGGACACCTAAAAGGATATTGGGACGGATGTTAGGACTTAGGATTGTATTTAGGAGCTACCTACGTTAAGAGACTCCTACTTAGGGGATGATTTAGGTATGTTTGGTGAAAACGGGCATAATAATAATGTCAGTTTTGGTTATCATGTATCGATTGAATGAATAATCATGGGATACCGTTACCGCGAGGTCTCAGTTCGGGGCGAACCACTAGTTATAAATATATGTATAATAAAAGATACAAAACTTAACACCAAGTCCTGATATTAAATCTTATTCTTGTAGATATAAGTATTTTTTAATTAGAATCACCAAACAATTTTACTGAAGAAAGAACTGGGTATTGCTTGACTGCTAAACTTAACTACCGAATAAACTTTTTACAAATGCTTTTGAATAGTCTGACTCTACCACTGGTTCGGAATGCCCTTCCTGCCGAGAAGAACCAGCAAGAAACTCGGCGGTTGCTCTTTGCAAAACAATACAATAAATACAATACATAATATTTATTTTATTGTTTTGAAAAGAGCAACCGCCGAGTTTCTTGCTGATTCTTCTCGGCAGGAAGGGCATTCCGAACCAGTGGTAGAGTCAGACTATTCAAAAGCACTTATAAAAGTTTATTTGAATGAAAAATATTTCTATTCTATTCTATTCTTGGTTGGTTGGTTGGTAGGTATACAATATACATAGGTATGCAGTGTTTCCACAGTGAGGGAAGTTCCAAAAATGCATACCTACCAACAATGCAATATATCTTAAGATACATACAGACATAAAGTAGCCCCATTCCCGCCAGTGGAACCCGTTCACGAGTATGACGCATGGCCCATGAATGTTTTATATTGATATTATTACCTATACAAAATCCTTGGGCTCAACCAGAACTTGACATTTGAGATTTTTCCATTGCTCACCGTGACTAATCGCTAACCAGAGAAGTATTTTTTACTGTCCCCAAAGTCGAAGCATTTGACATTTAACTTTCTCCCAAAAGGTCACTTATAAACCTACTAGTAAATGTCGAAACTCAAAATATGTATATTTGTGTTTAAATCTATATTCTGTGATATTTTATGGATCAGTTTTTTTATGCTTATGTAGTACTCCTTGCCTTTGCCTTGCTCACCGTTTACCTTGCTCATGCTTTGCTTAGCTATTTTTTAGGGTTCCGTACCAAAATGGTAAAAATGGAACCCTTATGGTGAGACTTTCTCCGTCCGTCCGTCCGTCCGTCCGTCTGTCACAGTCGATTATTTCAGTAACTATTAAAGCTATCGACATGAAATTTGGCATAGTTGCGTATAATAGTGGCCCAACATCATTGGAATAAAGAAAAATCGAAAATTATTTTTAGTTTTCTTAAAAAAGGGGGAAAATCGGGGGTTTGAAATTTCAAAGTAAAATAACTATACCGAGTGGGGTATCATATGAAAGGCCTTTACTTGTGCATTATAAAACAGTTTTTTATTTATTTCTGTATATAATAGTTTTTGAGTAATCGGCCAAAATGTCAAAAAAATACCGTTCCCCCCCCCCCCTTATCTCCGAAGTTTACCAATCGAAAAATCTGAAATAATTATGGTTAATAGAGGTTTATGTATATTTTACAGGAAAAATAAAAGCAACACGAAAGTTATTATAGTTTGATTAAAAAAGGGGGAAAATCGAGGGTTTGAAATTTCAAAGTAAGATAATTATACCAAGTGGGGTATCATATAAAAGGCCTTTACTTGTGCATTCTAAAACAGTTTTTTATTTATTTCTATATGTAATAGTTTTTGAGTAATCGGCCAAAATGTTGAAAAAATACCGTTCCCCCCCCTTATCTCCGAAGTTTACCAATCGAAAAATCTGAAATAATTATGGTTAATAGAGGTTTATGTATATTTTACAGGAAAAATAAAAGCAATACGAAAGTTATTATAGTTTGATTAAAAAAGGGGGAAAATCGAGGGTTTGAAATTTCAAAGTAAGATAATTATACCAAGTGGGGTATCATATAAAAGGCCTTTACTTGTGCATTCTAAAACAGTTTTTTATTTATTTCTATACGTAATAGTTTTTGAGTAATCGGCCAAAATGTCGAAAAAAATACCGTTCCCCCCCCCCCTTATCTCCGAAGTTTACCAATCGAAAAATCTGAAATAATTATGGTTAATAGTTATAATCTGAATAAAGTATGGTAAAACCTCTATTGACCATAATTATTTCAGATTTTTCGATTGGTAAACTTCGGCGATAAGGGGGGGGGGGGGGGGGGACGGTATTTTTTTCGACATTTTGGCCGATTAATCAGAAACTATTATATCTAGAAATAAATAAAAAACTGTTTTAAAATGCCCAAGTGAAGGCCTTTCATATGATACCCAACTCGGTATAGTTATCTTACTTTGAAATTTCAAACCCCCGATTTTCCCCCTTTTTTAATCAAACTAAAATAATTTTCGCGTTGCTTTTATTTTTCCTGTAAAATATACATAAACCTCTATTGACCATAATTATTTCAGATTTTTCAATTGGTAAACTTCGGAGATAAGGGGGGGGAATGGTATTTTTTTCGACTTTTTGGCTGATTACTCAAAAACTATTATATATAGAAATAAATAAAAAACTGTTTTAGAATGCACAAGTGAAGGCCTTTCATATAATACCCAACTCGGTATAGTTTTATTACTTTGAAATTTCAAACCCCCGATTTTCCCCCTTTTTTAATCAAACTAAAATAATTTTCGCATTGCTTTTATTTTTCCTGTAAAATATACATAAACCTCTATTGATCATAATTATTTCAGATTTTTCGATTGGTAAACTTCGGAGATAAGGGGGGTGGAACGGTATTTTTTTCGACATTTTGGCCGATTAATCAAAAACTATTATATATAGAAATAAATAAAAAACTGTTTTAGAATGCACAAGTAAAGGCCTTTCATATGATACCCCACTCGATATAGTTATTTTACTTTGAAATTTCAAACCCCCGATTTTCCCCTTTTTTTATTAAAACTAAAAATAATTTTTGATTTTTCTTTATTCCAATGATTTTGGGCCACCATTATACACAACTATGCCAAATTTCATGTCGATAGCTTTAATAGTTACTGAAATAATCGACTGTGACAGACGGACGGACAGACGGACGGAGAAAGTCTCACCATAAGGGTTCCATTTTTACCATTTTGGTATGGAACCCTAAAAAATGAATGTTGGTAAGCGCATAACTCAAGAATGGATGGACCAATTCGGTTAATTTATTTTTTTGTATGTTCCTTAAGGTCCACGGAAGGTTTTAATAATTAATAAAAAAAAAAAAAGAAGTTCATTGTTGAGTTTTAGATAACGTGATCACTGATCACTCGAAAAACGTTACATTTATTTAATTTTTACTTTTAACTTTTGACAGAACGAAGTCTGTCCGGGCAGCTAGTTAACAATAAACCTCTACAAACAAAGTTAACGATAAATAAGCAAATTAATATAATATTATCGTTTTACTTTTACTTTTGGAGTACGGAACCCTCGGTGCGCGAGTCCGACTCGCACTTGGCCGGTTTTTTTTAAAGTAACCTTTAGCACACATGCAATTAGTGATTCAATTTTACCACCGCCGAGCCTTTTTGACTGTCTTTGTATTGAATTTGAAAATATGTCAAAACGTCTTTAAATTCGTCGGTTAAACGTAAGTCCCAGAAGTAAAAAGTAAAATAGACATCCATAGAAACAAGCTAATCTAACCGTGTCTAGTTTGACCGTACCTACGACGCAACATGTTCATAAAAAGAATTGCTTCGTCAATAAATAACACAATACTGTTAACAATTCGACACCTCCACAGTATAATCATAGTTCGCGACACGCATTTATCGGATCAAATTAGTGGTTGGGACAAAAGTGCTAAAAGCGTGGGGCGAGCCCCTCGTGTGTTGTAATGATATTAGTACGTAACCTCGCATTATTTCCAATGGGGTGGGCGTACTGCCATGCAGGACTGTTGGCCCAAGGATACGCAATTTCAAGTGGGGTTTGATTTTTAGAGCTCAAGAAAAAAATTATCGATTAATCTATCATCGTCATCATCGTCGTGTGCCTTCCTCGTGTTGAAGTTTGGCGGTCATCATGCGAAAAGCGTCTCTATTTAAAGCCGCATCTTTTAATTTTGGATAAGTCAGCCCAGTTCACCCCCTTATATCGTCCAACCACTTTCATCTTTGGCGACCTGGAGCTCTCTTGTCTGCAATCCTCCCTTCCAGCACTAGTTTTGGGAATGAGAATTGGGTTCCTCTTTGTAGGTGTCCAAAGAAAGCTACTTTTCTTCGTATGATGGTGGACATGAGTTCTCTCCTTTTGTGGACTAATTCCAGTACCCTGCTATTTGGTGTTAAGCTGTTCCATGGGATTCGGAGCATTTTCCTATATATCCACATTTCAAAAGCTTGCAATCGACTTGTTGCTTCTTTTTTGTCTATAGATTAATCTATAGTTAAGAAAATAACTGCTACGGCCCGCAGGTCTAATTCCTCGAATGTCCAATATCTGTTATGTCCTATTCTAGTCTTATTTCTCGCATATCTAATTCCTCGAACGTCATGTCTACCTGCTAGTCCAATTCACTAAGTGTGCCATTCAATATCCAAATCAATTTTTAACAGACATGAAAAAGGAGCATTCTTTCAATCCAACGAGCAAGTGTAGGTCTTTCAAAATTTGAGGTTTTAGATTTCAAAGATGTCTTAATTTTGAGGGGCTTAAATTTTAAAGATCTCCTATGCCCCTAACATTTACGGGCTACCTTAGTCAAAATAAGTGACGCTTTTTGTCAATTTCGTTTTCACGAACTTTAAGGGAACACCTAAAGGTAAAAATGACATTGGATAAGGGATTGTATTTAGGGGCTACCTACGTAAAGAGACTCCTGCTTTGTAGATGATTAAGGTATGATTCGTGAAAACAGGTACTAGTGTTTTTAAATTAACTTTCATAACTTTGTGGCGTTCGACAATAATATTATGTAGGTAGGTATATATTTTTTGAATGAAGTCGTTGGGAGGTGCAGAAACGTGCTTGTTACCTATTTGAAAATTTGGAGTAATTATAAATAAAGTAACCCTTATTTTTGAGAAAATAATTATTTGCCGTAGATTTGGATGGATTTTTGAAGATATACATAGAGTAAGTATGAATTTATATAAGTTTGGGTACCCAAGTAAAGAAACAATGTTTTAGGCTCTGGCACTCGAGAAAATAGGAAAAAATTAAAAAGTAATAAAAATACAAATGAGCCGCTCTCAATCATCCCTCTGACAACATCCCTCCGGCTGCGGGCAGGGTGGGGGGAGGGAGGGGAGGTTGTCACATGAGATTAAAAACTTTGACAAGCTCCCACGGAAATTAGCATTTCACTCCTGAGCTTCATTCACATAGATAGATGGACAGCTCTGCTTCGTTTTTATGTAATTTTATGAAAGGTAAAATATCTAATAGAAAAGTATAAATGGTATCTGACGCCAGCGTCCATAAAAAGCTCTTAGTATTTTTTTCCAATCTCTTCTGCATGGTGTCTTGCTGTGCTCACACCAAGTATTTTATTTCTTTTGCATAAGTACCTCAAAAGATGTGTATAAGACCTACCTAGAGGTAAGAAGAGGTAAGAAGGAAATTTTATCTACCTACACATTTTTTCGTAATGTATCCTTTTAGTGCCGATTTCACCAATGTCGGCATTGGGCACAAATTGGGCATTCTGACAGTTTTTGTATTGAATACCTACCAAACACGCTCGAATAAAATAAGTTTTACGTTGGTGAAATCGGTTCTTAGAGGTTCATGAGTGTTCTACCAATGTAGACACAATTTTCTCGTGTCCTACAAATAAGTGAAATCTGAACCCGCGCTCGGCGCTCGCAGCTTGCCTCTAGACCGCAGCGCGGCCGCGGGCAGCTGTCACTTAATAATTTAATTGTGCATTTCCCTCCCTTTTTCACGGCTCTTTCGGCGGCAAACTCCAGCAGCCATTACGCGCCACAGAGTAAAAAATATTCTATGCAAATTGCAATTTCATACTTTTATTCTATATTTAAATTTTCACGTCCGCTTTGTGATTTTTTGCTTGCCGAATAATATCACGGATATTTTCTAGCGTTCTTAAAGCACTTTTTTAAGGCTTAACTCAGTACACCTTTAAGTATTTTTAAGCTTTTAGCCTATTGTTTTAATCGACTTCAAAAAAAGAGGAGTTTCTCATTTAGATGCGGTTTTTTTCGGCGATTTTTGACCGAGCGAAGCGAGGTCTCTGAGTTAACTAGAGCGATTTGCACTTGTCCGTCCGTCCGTCCGTCCGTCTGTCAGAGCCTTATAACTTTTGAATTACTGAACGTAATTACTTCAAATTTAGATATAATATGTAAACCAATGGCCTCCAGCCGAAAATGGCTTAAAAAGTTATAAAAATCTTTATTTCAGGGGGGCTCTCATAGAAGCGAATGCGAAGTAAAAAAAAATATCGCGTTACATAAAATTGTTACGTATCATTTTAAAGATAATTTTGAACTGAGTACAAAAATATTTTTTTTTAATTTTTCCCTTAAAATTGACGAAATGGGGGGCTTTCAAAGTGGCGATTTTATACGCTCGCTTGAAGACGCTCTCTAGGAAAATCCGCTATGGATTTTCAAACTGATTTTATGTTTTTAGGTCACTTATATCTTGTACTTGAACAACAAATACTAAAATTATATGAATATTATAAAGAAACGAGATTATTTAATTTTTAATGTACATCAGTAATTCATATCGCATCAACATAGCTTCACAATAATGCTAATAGATGGCGCAGTCAGTAACTATTCCCATGGAACTACGAGTTACGACTAACGACCTATCCCAAAAACAGTTTTGCGTCGACCATTATTATTTAGTTACTTATTATAATACAATAATTGTATTGTAATTTTTTTTGTACCATATTATTCAATTAAAATTATTTTTTAGTTAAATTTTAGTTAAATATTGTATATTTTCTATTCGCGTCGATAGATGACGATTTGTACAGATGCCCGTAACCCGGTTTCACTCGTTAGTACCTACATAATAATTCAATGTTTTCACTAACGTTCCCTACGTACCTTTACGGGCTACCTATAAGTTAGGTGATTGATGTTTTCTGTCAACTTATTTATCACGATCCTGTACGGGACACCTAAAAGGATATTGGGACGGATGTTAGGACTTAGGATTGTATTTAGGAGCTACCTACGTTAAGAGACTCCTACTTAGGGGATGATTTAGGTATGTTTGGTGAAAACGGGCATAATAATAATGTCAGTTTTGGTTATCATGTATCGATTGAATGAATAATCATGGGATACCGTTACCGCGAGGTCTCAGTTCGGGGCGAACCACTAGTACTTCATAACTACGTCAAGTCAACACTGAAACTATTTCAATAATTTTCTTTTCTATTCGAAAGGGCATACCGTCAGATTGGTTTCATTTAATTTTGCTGAAGATCTGATTAATATCTTCGGTGATTGAGAAAATTGCTCGCGATCAAAGAATGTGTAGATTTATCCTATGAAACTACAGTAAAAAGCTAAAATAATAGTATATAAAAATTCTTTTTAAAAACCCGACTTCAAACATATAATTTGTACACGTACGTTGGAGTCGGGCTAGGTCCGCCCTAAAGGATAGCTGTTTTTTTTCGTAAATAATGGGCCTTGCTGGCCAGCGCGAAAATACAATCAGCATTCATAGCAAAATTCCGCTAAGGCATTACCTACTACAGTTAATAATTTAGGGAACATTGAGTTGGATATGGAGTTTAATTTTTTTAGTCTACCTAAAATTTCCAATTTAAAGTAGGCAATAATATTGTCATGAATAGTGTACCGTGCCCTTTGAGTATTAAACTGGTTTAATAATCAAAGACCGTGTCCGATAAGTCAGATACCTACAATACCATTCGACCATTGGATGACGATCTTCTAATTATGCGTCTATTGCTTCGATCAAGAAAATATGTCTTTTGTTACAGGTTTCCCTATTTACATTGCTACGCCGCGTGCTACGGCGCTACGCATGAAGCTACTGTTCTTGAAGGCAAATTAATGACATGGTAAGTTTTTTGTCTCTGTCTTTAAAATAGGTAGCCCTTTACAGCAATCTTACCTGATGGTGAGTGACGACGCAGTCTAAGGCGATAGCAAGCTAACTTGAAAGTTTGGGCAGAAAAAAGGTTCAATGAGAAAACGTGAATAAAAATTAGTTACAATCGATGGTAAGAAAACCTAAATAGGTAAGTTTAACGATAAAGAGAACTTCACATAAAATTACTTAATATCTGTTTAATTACAGGAAGAATATCTACTATAATACCTTATTACTGTTAAAACACGAAAATTTGGTATTTTAGTCAATTAATAGTTAAGTAATAGGTCGTCCCAGCTATTTTTATTTTTATTACGTGTACTGAACTGATTTTTTTATCTATAATTTTTATAAAACAATAAAAAATCTGTACATCTTTACTAAACTCTTTGATAGACATCTATTCTGAGAATATTATGAATTCGAAAGTAGCTACCGAAAGTGTCTTTTTGTCTATTACTTCCTTACATTCTGTCTGTTTCTGTTATGTTTTTTTTTTCTTTTGAATGACTCAATCGCTGAACCGATCTCGACGAATTTTCGCACAGAGATATCTTTAATCAGGGATGTAAGTTTAAGTAATATTTTTGTTCAGAAAAAGCCAGGAGTTCCTCCAGAATTCAAAAAAAATCTAATCCACGGGAACGAAGTCTCCACAACATCAATAGTAGTAAAATATAATTAATTCAATACAAACCTTATTCCGAAAATCACGAGACGTACACCACTCGTTTTAAAACGTTAAACTGCCAACAACACGTCCTAACATAAAGCTCGGTGCACACTGACTGAAGTCCGCACTGGCTAACCGCCCAGCCAGATAGGCGGAGCCAGGGGTAGGCGGGGCGGAATTGGCAAATCGGATCCTATGTTATACTTCTTTTCTTGTCTAGTCAAGAAGCAGAGTGGTCAACCAAATTAGCGAGGAGGCTGTCGCTAAGTTATCCGTTATACTCGTCTTGTAAAAAGGATTTTATTTTCAGATTTCAATGGCTCTAGCAGAAGTGGGATTTCAATGGATTTTTTTACTTCTGAAATTACTGAAAGGCATACCTATAATAGCCTATTTAGGTAAACTATATTTTGCTCGTGTTTTCGCACTCGCACAGTATTTACGGTACACAATATTCAGGTAGGTACAAGATAGATTTTGTCTAATTAAGAATTAAGTTAGGTAATACTTACCAAGGTAGTATTTCCTTTTCAAATAGGTATGCGTTAGATCGGGAATGCTGAAATATCTTTACCTGATGAGTAGGTATTCCACTAATTTATCTACTTAATAAAGATAGTAGTTATAAGCTGCCTGTGTGAAATTGATCAAATTTTTAATTATTGTTGTACTAAGTTGCACAATCAACATAATATTCATTGACTTCTTTACGAAGACGAAGTAAGTAGGTACTCTGCAGCTAGTTTTATTTATCAATAAATCAGAATTTACTTAAAAATTATAAAAACACATCTAGGATGCTCGCGAATTTAGCTTTGGAATTTAGGTGTTTTAAATTTTATAACAAAAAACCCAGTAAGGGCCGATTTCACCAGTAAATCTGTCAAAATATCAAAATTACGCTCGGATAAGACTTATTTTACTTTGGTGAAATCGGCCCTTACTGTCTGTCTGCTAGGTACCTATTCCTTGTCAATAAAAATAATATAAACTGGGTACCTATGTTATGTTAAACGCTAGGCGTAAAAACTCGGCTATCATCCATCTGTCTGCGGAAAACACTCGAGTACTTCGGTCACATAGCCCGAAAAGATGCGACTAGCATAGAAAATCTCATGCTCACAGGGAAGATCGAAGGAAAAAGGCCGCGGACGGAGCCCGAGACGTTGGACGGACCAGGTGAAGGAGGCGCTTGATTCCAGCATCTACTGTGCTTACCACGCGGCGGAGAACCGAAAACGTTGGAAAGAAGCGATCAAGAGGGTGACATCAAAAACGAGCCACGATCCTCAGTAATGAGGAAGCGACGCAAGGAGGACATAAGTTATATTTGAATGTTAAGGTTTATTGTAACTCTGTAATTTTCAAATAACTGCAAACTGCCTCTTACGAGTAGGTATATAACTAGTAGTCCGCCCCGAACTAACAACTCGCGTCCTTAAAATCCGAATTGTAAATATCTATGATACCTAGAATAATTATTATTGTATGTACATTTTTGGCATAGAGTTTATAAATATAATTGTATATTATTTTTCATTCTGTTTATTCTTACTAATCATACCAATATTATAAATGCGAAAGTGTGTTTGTTTGTTGGTTTGTCCTTCAATCACGCCGCAACAGAGCTACGGATCGTCGTGATTTTTTGTATATAGTTGAGGACCTAGAGAGTGACATAGGCTACTTTTAATCCCGGAATATTAACGAGTTCCCGAGGGATTTTAATAACTAAATCCACGCGGACGAAGTCGCGGACATCACCTCGTAATATTATAAATGCGAAAGTATGTTTTGTGTTCGTTTTTTCTTCAATCACGCAGGAACAGAGCAACGATTGACGTGATTTTTTGCGTGGATATGGTTGAGACTTGAAGTCCTCTACTATATCCATATCAACAATTTCAGTACTTATTAATTAATTAATAAATATCTAAGTGACATAGTCTACATTTTATCCCAGAAATGGTCAATGGGTTTCTTTGTATCCCGGGCAATCAAATAAATTAAAAAAGCTAAATTCACGAGGAAGATGTCAGATGGAAGTATCAGCCAGTCATATTTCTAAACTTTCTTATTTTACTACTTACCTACATAACGCGCCTGCGTAAAGCTATGCAGCAAAATCAAACCTTAACTTTTAAAATATGATTTTAATTATGTTTAGAGATAACTATCTGACCTACCCAGTAGGTTTTACTGGGTCAGGGCCGTCTTTACCCGGGAGTGCAAGGGGTGCGTGGCACCCGGGCGCAGGAACCTACGGGGCGCAAGCTGATCGTCCTAATTCCTATACACATACTATGCGTAATCTGCTAGTTTTGCAAATAATTTGTACGCCTAACAGCATGAAATAGTGTTACGAAAAACAAAACTTCACCTGTTTGCCTATTTACCTATTTCAACATTTAACAAACATTCAATAAACCTTGATTATACCAATAAAATATATAGGCAACCAATAATATTTTTATTATGTTTTTTTTTGCTTAATACGGATGAAAACTTATCTAAGATGTAGGTACCTTAAGAATTATAATATCTTCTTAATATATATAAATTACGTGTCACGTTGTTTGTCCGCGATGGACTCCTAAACTACTGAACCGATTTAGATCAAACTTCGTAACTATCTGTAATTTGGTCCAACTTGAAAGATAGGATAGTTTTTTTTTATTAGATAGTTTATTTGTTAGTGTTGATAGTATATTATATTATAAACAATAGGGGATGAAAGTTGCCAAATATCGAATACATAATGGCGTAAATGCCATAAAGGAGGTCACGGCTCCTCAATCCTGATTGATGCTGCTGGGTAGTGGGTACTGCTCACATAATTTGTGGGTAGGTGGGTATTTAGAAATTGTGAACTGATTCTGTAGGTACCAAGTAGGTATGGACTACATAGTGGAGTAGTCCAGTCGAAAAAATTGCGAGCTCGCTTCACTCGCGAAAATGTGGATTTATGGATTGCTTTTGTAGATATCAATAATCATTATTAGTATGGACTACATGGTGTAGTAGTGCAGTCCTAAAAAATTTCGCAATAATCATTATTAGTATGGACTACATGGTGTAGTAGTGCAGTCCTAAAAAATTTCGCCGAATCTAGAAATACTAAGTAAGTTAAACTTAAAAATAACTCGAATAATAAAGGAATGTCATAAAAACATTCATCCCCTATTTTGTGCCTTTGGGGGTAGAATTTTCAAAAACTGTGAAATACGTACCTTATTATTCTTAACTAAAAGCTAAAATAATATACATAACTTGAAAAATTACGCACTTTCATACAAACTTCCATTCCCTATTTAACCCCTATGGGGATAGAATTTACAAAATCTCTGAAACAAACAAAAAACTTTTCAAAAAACTTTTCAGAGAACAGTTATTAATAACACAAAAAAACGAATAATCATATTAAAATCCATAGTAAGATAGCCGTGGTAGTACATTTACAAATAATAAAATAATAAAAAAAAAAGTAAAGGACATTATTATCGATTCAATTTTATAATACAATTTATATTTTACCTAATAAGTTATTTTCATATGTATAATATTTATTTATTTTAAATGACTACCCTCTTATTCGGGCCCTAGCAGAATATCAGCGCTGTGGTTACATATGTATCCACAGCACTTAGCTGAGCTAGAACCCTTTCATTGGCATGACACATAGTAGACACTACATGTAATTACTTTCTGTTTTTCCATTTTCATGTGTATTTTCATTTTGTTTGTTATATTTTGTTTTCATGTCAATGAATAAATAATATTCTATTCTATTCTATTCTAAACACGTAGGTAATTCTTTAATTTTAATCAAGAACCAAAATACCAAGTTTCATGCACATAACTTGTAAAATAACTCGAAGAATAAAGGACTGTCACAAAAATTTTCAACCCCTATTTTATCCCTTCGGGGGTATAATTTTCAAAAACTATAAAATACGTACTCTTTATTTTTAATCAAGAGCCAAACTACCAAGTTCCATACACATGACTTGAAAAATCAAGGACTATCATACAAACATTCAACCCCTATTTAAACCCTTTGGAGGTAGATTTTCCAAAAACTGTGAAAGACGTACTTCTTTGTTTTTAAATGAAAGCCCAAATACAAACTATCAACCCCTATTTTACCCCTTTGGGGATAAAATTTTCAAAAAAATGTGTAACACGTACTTCTTTATTTTTAATCAAGAGCCAAAATACCGAGTTTCATAAATATAACTTGAAAAATGAAGGACTATTGTACAAATATTCAACCTTTCTTTAACCCTTTTGGAGGTAGATTTTCCAAAAACTGTGAAAGACGTACTTCTTTGTTTTTAAATGAAAGCCCAAATACAAACTATCAACCCCTATTTTACCCCTTTGGGGATAAAATTTTCAAAAAAATGTGTAACACGTACTTCTTTATTTTTAATCAAGAGCCAAAATACCGAGTTTCATAAATATAACTTGAAAAATGAAGGACTATTATACAAATATTCAACCTTTCTTTAACCCTTTTGGGGGTAGAATTTTCAAAAACTGTGAAACGTACATTTTTATTTTTTATTTAAAGCCATGGGTTTCATGGGTTTATCTTGAAAAATGACGGACTTTCATACAAAGTTTAACCACCCATTTAACCCACTTGGGGTAGGAATTTAAAAAAATCCTACGTCGTCTCGTCTACGTCATAAAAGGAATCAACTGTCAAAATTTCAAGTTTTCAACTTCAGTGGTGTAGACTGTGCGTTGATAGATTGGTCAGTCAGTCAGTCAGTCAGGACGTCTTTTTATAAATATAGATATCTTGTAGAAAACATTTTTGACCGAGCGAAGCGAAGGTCTCTGAGTCTCTTGAGTGAATTTGCACTTGTCCGTCCGTCCATCCGTCCGTCTGTCAGAGCCTTATAACTTCTGAATTACTGAACGTATAATTACTTCAAATTTAAAAATAATATGTAAACTGATGGCCTTCAGCCGGATATTGCTTAAAAAGTTATAAAAATCTTTATTTGAGGGGGGCTCTCATACAAGAGAATGCGAAGTAAATTATTTTTATAGCGTTACATATGGTTGCGGTATATCATTTCAAAGATAATTTGGAACTGAGTACAAAAATATATATTAAGAGTGGGTGTGCGCTCGTTAACAGTAAAAAGATTTGATTTTTACAGTAGTAGATCAAGTTTCAATTATCCGAAAAAAAACACGCAAAAATTAAAACATAAAATGATGAAATTTGTTCGATAATAAAAAATCGCGAAGTTAGGTCTAATTTTTAACCAATATTCATTTATTTTCATTGTGTTGCATATTACAGAGCCAAAATTTTGAGAAATAAGAGCCAAAATTTTTTAGAGTAGCCTAGTGAATTGAAAAGAAAATGAATATTTTACGAGTTACTAAGTATTTGGCGCTTACTACACACCTATTCCGCGCAAAACGCTTTCTTTTGTCGCGCCTCACATGAGGTTGCGGCTATGTTTTATCTCATCGCGAAATCTGATTTTTTTTTTGGTGTTATACGCGTTCTTAAGCTATTGCATAGCTTTTATCGCGGGCTTTGAACTAGGACAAACAGTTTGAGCGCGGCGACCAAATCAAGAAATTCCGTAACGAAAATATACCCAGCGGCGGCTTTACCTATTGTGCAGGGTGTGCGGTGCACACGGGCGCTGGTTGGTAGGGGGCGCCGCGCCGAGCGCCGCTTGCGACACCTCCAAAGAACATGCGTCGCTCGCGGCGCCCACCGGGCACCGCGGTGCCGACGGTCTCAAAGACCCTGGCCCGTGTAAGGCTGAAATTAGAAGGTTATTCATCGTTAATTTTTGCGAAAATGCACCCTAAGGCCATTTGCCCTAAAGGACAATTTTAGACGTTTTATTTTCGATGACTCTCAATGAAGCCTCGAAAATGAAATCTAAAATCTCGAAAGCTAAATTCGCCCTTAGGGCGAATGAAGACGATTAATTTCGTAAAAATTTTCGCAACGATGAACGATAAACGAGGCCCCGTCTAAATTGCGCCTTATGGCGGACCGCGGATGCGGTAGCAAAGAAAGGTGCGCCACGAGCGGCTCCTTTACTCTACATTATAACTTTCGTTACAAGGTGAAAACAGCCTTAATACAGCCTTAATAAAAATTCGCGTGCCGGCACGTGTTTTGATTCCTTTGAAAACACACCGACAATCGTTGCGAATAAAGCTGGTATTAGAATAGTATAAAAGAGTAGTTCTACAAACAAAGGACGAAAATGAGTCTGATTTCGGCCCGACATTTTTTTTTACATTCTAGTTGCAAAAACTAGTTTATTATCAAGAATCTTCTTTTAGCATAATATGAACGATCAAAATATTTTAATTTTTTAGTTTTATGGCCATTTCAAGGAAATCAAGTGCCAGGAAACGGGAAAAAATGAAAATCAACACCAATATTTATTAATTATTTCAGAAAAAAAATATGCTTCTGTCAATTTTGCTTTTATTAATTTGCAAGAGTCCAAGTATCAAGAACAACAACGAAAATTAGGGATTTTTCTGGTTTATATACTAATTCTATTAAACCAGTCTTGGACAATAATTTTAATCAGTATAATAATTATTATCTTTGAGCTTTAAGTAATAATGATGTATAGTCTTATTTATAATAAATTAAACAAAATATTTACTAACAATCTGAATTTGAACGACATTAAGTGTAAATTTGACAGAATCCTCAGACCAGTTTCCTGAGAATTTTTGAATAAAATTAATAGCATCGAATAAACAACATTCAATCAAAATTAAGCAGAACTAAGTCTTCGTTTAGGCAAATTACATATCAATATCAAAACGTATAACCACATTATATATTATATTTATTTCGTAAGCAAATACCTTACCAAGATTCTGAGAACTCGACCGATTACGATGCGATTTCCTCTGCCAATTTTCCTAGACTGACTCAACAATACGCTAGGTGCAAAAAGTTAGGTGGTATTCTTAGCCTCTTTAGTAGGTCCGATTGACTTAGCTAAGCGTGAACATTGCTCGGTGAATAGTATATTGAATATTCGCTTATCTTTTATTTATATTCACTATATTTTTATTTTTATTCGCTATAGGATCCTGATATGAAACCGTTGGGACAAATTCCAGAAAGGGATTTTATAATATTTTTGGGTCAATAAAATAATAAAATGTCTCCCAGGCGAGAAAAAATATTATGTAGGTACTTTTTTATTTAAGTTTACTTTATGGCCTCAGTGTCATAGTAAATAAATCACATAACACTTTTGATTAGATTTTGTTTGAGGGACACTGCAGGATCCTGAGGATTTGGCACTAATTTTTAAATTGTTTTCAGTGACAACTAGACATAGTTATGTTGTACAGAATGTTATACAAATAAATTAGTTTGTGACAAATTTTTCACGATATTTTAGCTGAGTCGCCGAAAATTCCTTAGTTTGTAGAACTACCCAAAATTCAAATTGCCAGGGAAGCGCACAGCATTTCCTAAGGCGCGTGCACGCAATTTGTGTTTTGCGAAAATAAACCAAATAAAACTAAAAATTTAAAATATTTTGATCGTTCATATTATGCTAAAAGAAGATTCTTGATAATAAATAAACTAGTTTTTGCAACTAGAATGTAAAAAAAAATGTCGGGCCGAAATCAGACTCATTTTCGTCCTTAGTTTGTAGAACTACCCTTTTATACTATTCTAATACCAGCTTTATTCGCAACGATTGTCGGTGTGTTTTCAAACGAATCAAAACACGTGCCGTCACGCGAATTTTTATTAAGGCTGTATTAAGGCTGTTTTCACCTTGTAACGAAAGTTATAGTGTAGAGTAAAGGAGCCGCTCGTGGCGCACCTTGCTTTGCTACCGCATCCGCGGTCCGCCATAAGGCGCAATTTAGACGGGGCCTCGTTTATCGTTCATCGTTGCGAAAATTTTTACGAAATTAATCGTCTTCATTCGCCCTAAGGGCGAATTTAGCTTTCGAGATTTTTGATTTCATTTTCGAGGCTTCATTGAGAGTCATCGAAAATAAAACGTCTAAAATTGTCCTTTAGGGCAAATGGCCTTAGGGTGCATTTTCGCAAAAATTAACGATGAACGGGACACCTTCTAATTTCAGCCTTACACGGGCCAGGGTCTTTGAGACCGTCGGCACCGCGGTGCCCGGTGGGCGCCGCGAGCGACGCATGTTCTTTGGAGGTGTCGCAAGCGGCGCTCGGCGCGGCGCCCCCTACCACCCAGCGCCCGTGTGCACCGCACACCCTGCACAATAGGGAAAGCCGCCGCTGGTTATCTCGAACCTGTACGGGACACCTAAAAGGACATTGGGATGGATGTTAGGACTTAGGATTGTATTTAGGGGCTACCAACACAAATAGACTCCTGCTTAGGGGATGATTTAGATATTTTTGGTGAAAACGGGCATAATAATAATGTCAGTTTTGGTCGTCATGTATCGATTGAATGAATAAATAAGGGATACCGTTACCGCGAGGTCTCAGTTTGGGGCGAACCACTAGTTAAAATCAACGCCATCTCGCGCCACACGTTAGAACCATCTCGTAATAAATAAGTGCGCACCTATGACGGCACAGCCAGCATTTATGCGCTATGGATAACCGTCTACACTACTCGTGACGGAAAGTTCTTACAGTTTCCGTTCCAATAAATAAACAACCGCATAAACAACTATATTTTATTATATTTAACTACTTATGCAAACTCCATACGGTCTCGCAACAGAAATAGGTATCTAGGTAATTATATAGGCAATCTAAAATGTTTATTATTTTAATAAAATATCTGGTAATAATCGTATTATTAATATTATTTATCATGAGATTCCTTGTCTGTTTCCAATAAACATTTTAATTCCTTTAAAAAATTCAGGTTGTAAAACGCTTGAATATAAGATCAACCTCAATAAGTTTTATTACTTTAAGCGCCATCTATTGCTGTTTAATAGTGATGCTGTAATAATACAATAGTAGACGCCCATTAAAACCAGTGATCCCACAGCCCACTTGCCAATCTTGCCATGTCCTAAATTAGAACACGAACTCGCCCAATCAATAACGAGATAGTTCGTCATAACGTGAAGGCCGCGGAGAGGGCGACACTTTCAAGCCATTTTAACTACTTTTTATGCGTTCTTTCTAAATTTTATCTTTCGTAATTTTGCGAATAAAAATAATTGTAAACTATAAAAATTATAATTGAATATTAAATAGTTTCATAGTTTATTTGAAATATTTTTATTTAAAATTTATAAAAAGTAAGTTAGTTGACTTGCTATTTCACCGAAACGACGCGGTCGGCTCCAACTCGCACTAGCCGAGCTCGACAGCTAAACGGCGGCGTACAATAACACCGCCATCTTGCGTTAACGGTGTCAACTTGAAGTGAATTTGTGGTGAATTTGGTGAATTTTGTGATGTGGGAACGATAGCCGTGGAAAATATAATACCTACCTTAGCTACCTATTCGTTTTGCAATTGGTAAGTTTATGAAATAAACACAATTGGCGCAAAATTTAAGTTTAATCTTAGTGCAATGGTGAATAGATTAGTTTAAAAAAAAGTCGAAATGTGCTCGCATACTTTCCATAATTCATACAAATCTTTTGCAATAACTATCGATTTCTCCGTTCACTCGTCAAAAAAGCGCCAGAACTTGTTGATGTTGTGCTAAGCTATGGTTTTTAACTTTCAGTGCATTTGGTTGGACGATTATGGGTAACTAAAACGAATGCATCATGTCAGACTCGAGACAAGTGAAAGTGGACAACTGGGGAATTTACTTCCTCCAAAGATTGAAACATTTCTTCAATCGCACCGACTACTGCGACCTGACGCTCCAGTTCCAGGACAATGCGCAGCTCAAAGTTCACCGGCTGGTACTCAGCGCGTGCACCGAGTACTTCGAGCTGCTGGAGCGAACGTGCGAGATGTACGAGGACTGCTTGGTCATGCCGGACGACCTGCAGGCAGACGTAGTGGTTCCTATCATCAATTTTATGTACACTGGTCAGTTGGAGTTCAAACTAGACCTATTAGAGAAATTGTATCAAACATCTTTGGTTATGAATCTGCCTATACTCACTAAACTTCTTGATGCACATCGCCCGAAACAAAAGCAACCACCTGCTAAGCCAGCCTTCTCTTCTAGTAGCATTTATGGAAAAAGGTATACCAAACCAGGTAAAACGGTACCCGTAGCAAGTAGCAGCAACAAGCGTTCATTTTCTAGTACTTTTGACAACAGTGAGATACCTATAGATGTACCAAAAGTTAAAAAGCCAACAACAGAACTTTTTAGCAAAGCAGAATGTATTGTTAAAAATGGCAATCCTACATCATCGTATCAGTTTCCTGTATTTTCGGAGAAAAATAAACGTTTGTCTTTGAAAGAGCCTCGTCCAACTCGGTATGAGCTGCCTGAGGAATTAGATGAAGAACATCTTTTTGACAATTCTTTCACTAGTATATCATATGGTTCCAAACCCTTGATGGTTCATCCAGAAACAGCAACTAAACAATATGGACCCAAGAGAATAAATTTATTTGAAGAGGGTACTAGTTCCAGTCGATATTTGCATAGCAGTGCAAACGATATAGTAGAATGTAGAAAGATTCCCGCCAATGAAAGCATCTTTTTAGACCCCTTAGGGGACAGCATGCAGGATGACAGTACTTTTCAATCAACTTCACCGATTGACACTAAAGATAACAGTCAACTTTTTGACCAAATTTTAGAAAACAAACCTTCCAAAATAACTATAGAGACCAAGAATAGTGCACAGGCCCAGAATTTAGATCATGCGAAAATAATCAGTGAAGTGCTCAAAAAATATCCGCATTTAGTGAAAAGCAACAAAAACATTAAACTAAAAATCTTGAACACTACTAAAGCTAAAAAAGCTAATTCACAAACTGAAGAAAAAGTCAAACCTAAACGTGAAACCCCAGATTTTACGTATGAATCTGATGTTCTCAATTCCAAGGAAGCTGCCAAACTCATAGCCTTGGGTGCTGAGAATGTAGCAGGCCCGTGGATTTGTCTCATTTGTGGTACACCAGGAAAAGCTTTACATTTTACAACTTACTTCAATTTCCGTAAACATCTAGTAGAAATTCACAATGAAAAACCAGTGCCAAGTATTTGTGAATATTGTGGTGTAAAGTCTCAAAAGAGAAATTACATTGTGCATCATAAATTAACAAAACATGGAGTGCCAGCACCTCCAGCGTACAACTTTCCTAAATGTAATCATTGCAATTACATTGCTCTAAATGAGGCTCTTTTAGTAAAACATAAAACAAATCATTCTTTAGATAAGGCCTTTAAGTATAATTTGCCATCATCTCAAATGGCATCTATTGCACTGAAAGTTGGTAAGAAATATCCAACTCAGTCAGCTGGTAAATTGCAATGTGTTTATTGCATGAGAGTCTTCCAGCGTGAACACAACCTTTATGCTCACTTAAAAATTAATCACAAGGAAGCAGCAAGGAACGATGGATTAATTGATGATTCTGAAGAGGAGCAAGAAGAGGAAAAGTTTTCCTCAAAAATAACCAATAGTGAACCTTCTGATAATATGATTAAATTAGAAGTTCCGGTTACTTTTGAAAACTCATATGAAGATGTTAGTGAGCAATATCAAATTGAGCAAAAGCCTGATGGAAGTATTTGTGTATCAGCTAAAAAACCTCGTATTATGTTGCCCACTAATAAAAACAAAATACTAAATCTCGGCTTCAGCTCACCACAACAAAATGAAGCTTCAGTGGCACATTCTCAAAAAACAGATTCTATTCAAAATACGTCTCTTAAAAGAAATGAATTTTCACAAAATACATATCAAACTCAAACTAGACCTAGATCTGGCCAAGATACTGTTATGATTGATAATGATGAATATATTCTACAAAATAACCAGCTAATTCCTAAGAAAGAAAAGATGGCAGCAGAATTTATAGTAACCCATGCTTCAAATGATGCTGAAGTGCAAACAATTATGCCTACAACATCTGAGGACTATCATAATGTCCTTAACACAAACCCTGAACATAAAATGTTAATTAAGAAAACAGCACATCTGAACCAGCCCTACCAAATAGTAGTTTCAAATGAAGAAGAATACAAAGCCCTTATGAATTCTAATCAGTCTATTTTATATGATGATGGAGAATCAAATAAAGCCCTTTCTGAACTAGAGGAACCTGATAACTCATCATTAGGAACAGTACCAATTGATTTAGACAATACACAATCTAGTGACATGATGATTATCCCAGATTATCATATGAATGTTCCTGAAACAGTTTCTGGTGATAATTCAAACATAGTAGTCGTCTACAGCCATCCTGTTGAAGATCCAAATAAACAATACTCACTAATAACAACACAAGGCCATTTTGTTCAGTCATCAGCTATAATAACACAAAATTACGAAACAGTGACAACATGTACTCCAGTGATGAATACAAATAATGCAGTGGAAAATTCTTGGCAGAATAATAATAGTGAATCAATAACAATAGCTCCAATGGAAAACCTGCAGAGTAACACTTTAAACGAACTTGCAGAAGTTCAATTAACAAATACACAACCAGTAACAATAGAAGTTGCTCAAACTGAAACATTTAACAACACATTTGGTGAATCTAATACCTTAAGTTCAATCAGTCGACCTAGTGAGTCACCATTAGTCTGTCAACAAAGCGCCGTTATTACTCTTGCAGATTCAACTGTCCTTAGCAATATGCAACAGCAACTTCATATTCAATCTCTACCTAATACAAATAATGAGCAAATCACTTCTATTCGTTCATTTGAAGCAAATTCTGTGAACATGCTTGAAGAACAAACTGCAGTTATTGATGAAGTTGCTCCAGACTCTAATGCCTCCAGGCCACCAGTTGTTGAAGATATGTTACATCAAAACGGTAATGCTACTCCTTCCAATGAAATTAACTCCGTAAATGTAGCAGAAAGTAATATTACTTGTGATCCAATAATTGAGGAAACAAATTCTCTAGTGAACAATACCCTAATCTTGACGAATACTGTTGACAAACCTAACCCTGTTCCAGCTGAAATCAATGAACAAGGAGAGCAATTGCAAGAAACCGTTATAGAAACCCACATAGAAGAAGAAGAAACAATAGAAAATATTGCTAAAAACATTAATGAAAGTCATGATGAACTGGAACAATGCATTATAAATGACCAAAAGAAAACTGAAGTACCATTAACCAAAATAGCAAAAGAGCACATAGAAAACCTGGCTTCTGAATGGTCAGAAGAGGAAAGTGAAATAACAATAGCAGAGCAGAGCAATTTATCAAATACAAACATAGATGCACAAAATGAAGATGTGATCGTCGCGGGCTCTGCTGAAACTGAAGAATGCATCGAAAATATTCAAAAAGAAGTTGATAAACAAATGTCTGGTGTATTAGCAGCAGCAGAAGACAACGAGCCATCTCCATGTGATTCGCCTGTTAACTCTCAAACTGATACAAAGGACAATGAAAATGTAACAGCCCCTTCAAATGAGAAAATCTCATCACTACTTAATGATTGGGATGACAATGACTCTCAGGAAGAAGATGTACCTGCTAAAAATGATGAAGAAACCAATGTACAGTCTTCGAGCATTGAAACTCAAGACGAAAACATAAGTACAGTTGATAATTGTGTTACAGATGATAGCACTGCTGCTGTTGATGACAGCAGTACAGTGGAAAAAGGTGAAATAAACAAAAATGATAATATCAAGAGTTTAGTTAGTGATTGGGATGAGGATGATGAAGAGGAAAATAAGGATTGATCTGAGAATTTAGAGTAGTTTGATTTCAAATTATTATATTATACAGTCGTCATAATATTGTTATAGAGTAATTGAAATATAATTAAGGATCTATAAGTTACATTAATGCTTAAATAGATTTAAGTAAAATCCCTAACAGCAATCAACATGAATTAATAATTACTAGTTAAATATTTTTATGTAACCGATACCGAACCGAAGCGAACCGATATGTATTTTTATTTTATTTTTTATTGAGAGGTTTGATGGTGATGCTCGAACGAATTGGGAGCCACTTTAATTAACGAAGAAAATTGGAGATGTGATTGAATTTGCGCACTTTATACATTATAAATTGTACCTATGCACAAATTCTGAAGTTGTTTGAGTTTGTCTAGTAGCTCTTTGGTGGTATCTAAGTAGCAGACATCAGCGTAATCAAGGATATGTAGTACCCAACAAGGATTGTTCTAACATGATTCTAGTATGTAGCGTTTTAGTTTTTAATTTCAATTGATGATAAGTATTACTTATGAATTTCATATTTAATGAACTTTGGTAAGTATGAACATTAAAATGTTTAATTACAATCATATTATCATTTTTTTACTTGGGATCAAAATTTACTGATTAAACATAAAGTATATTTATCAGAGTTTCTTTGACATAATTTAAAATAATCTTAAATCTAGAAGTAAGATCATCTTCATCACATGACTATAGGAGTATAGTAGGAAGCTATAGGAGTAGGGAGTAACTATATTTGAAATGTACCTACATACTACATAATAATTGTTTATTAAATTATTTAATGGAGTATATGATGTGGTGTGGTCCACATTATACAATTATTGTAATTGAAAAAAGCAGTAGTTTAATATAGTATATAACATACTTAGGTACTGTAAGAATAAAAGCTTTTGCTTTTTAGGGTTCTGTACCAAAATGGTAAAAAACTAACCCTTATGGTGAGACTTTCTCCGTCCGTCCGTCCGTCTGTCACAGTCGATTATTTCAGTACCTAACTATTAAAGCTATCGACATGAAATTTGCATAGTTGTGTATAATAGTGGCCCAACATCATTGGAATAAAGAAAAATCGAAAATTATTATTTTTAGTTTTATTAAAAAAGGGGGAAAATCGGGGGTTTGAAATTGTGGGCCTGTGTGGTGTGGAATATGAAAGGCCTTTACCTGTACATTCTAAAACAGATTTTTATTTATTTTTACTTATAATAGTTTTTGGTTAATTGGGCAAAATGTCGAAAATAATACCGTTCCCCCCCTTATCTCCGAAGTTTACCAATCGAAAAATCAGAAATAATTATGATCAATAGAAGTTTATGTATATTTTACAGGAAAAATAAAAGCAACCCGAAAATTATTTTAGTTTGATTAAAAAAGGGGGGAAATCAGGGGTTTGAAATTTCAAAGTAAGATAATTATACTTTTGGAGTACGGAACCCTCGGTGCGCGAGTCAGACTCGCAATTGGCCGGCTTTTTTTTAAATAATATGCTAATATTCAACTGTGTTTTAAGTTGGTACTTATAGAATTAATAATACATGGGTAACTAAAAATCCATTTTTTTTTACTTTTAAAACTGCAATAGTTATTTGTGTTATATGGGGCCAAAGGAATTTTTTGTTCCCCGAGGGCGTTATTTTGAATTCAGAGCGAAGTGAAGGATTCTAAAGTAGAATCCTGAGCGTAGCGAGGAATTCAATATACGCCGCCCGAGAACAAAAAATTTTGGCCCCGAATGACACACAATATTTTTCATCATTATGTACCTATGAGAAAAAGCTAGGGGTATCAACCTACTATGTATAGAGTATAGACATTACCAATACGTATATTGAAAGTTTAAATAAAACAAATAAATTTTTATGAAATAATTAAACATTAATATTTATGTTGGAAGTATGGGCGTATATGTCTAATCGACAAATTTGATCACGTGACTTATCGTAGACAACAGCTTCTCAAACATTTTTGAATTTCGACACATTTTTGAATTCTCTCTTCTGATTGGTCCGCGTTAGTGCTTTTGTATGCTAAAGCACTATAACGCGGACCAATCAGAAGAGAGAAATGAAAAGTCCCATGGGGTTAAAATGAAATTTTGCTCCCGCTGTCCTCTGAAGCCAATATTCGTTTTTCGAATAGGTATGATGAAAATAAAATTCTTTGTCATCAACTCATCACTCATCAGTGAAAATAAAGTTTTTAAGACCGATAATCTTCGAGCAGTTTTTATCTCATTTGCAATTCGTTAGATTGCCAAAGTTTTCTGTATTCTGTGCCACAAATTTGGTATTTGAATACAATAATTCAATGATTAGAAATTAAATTTGTGCTCTGACGGCTGACCAGAGGCACTGAGAAGTCTTTACCCCCAAATCCCTAAGTTTTAAAACCCATCGCTTCTTAGAGCAGCTGAACCAACTTAAGACTTCCATCAAACCTGCTTGGGCGACATTTCATAGCTGCCATTATCGAAGATTTTAAATTGGGCTACTGTAGAGAAACTTGATTTTTAAGCCCTGACAAAAAGAGAGATGTTAACACTTTACGTGTGTATCTGTCTGTTCCCTCGTAGCTCCCCAACGATAATAATTATGTAGATATGTAGGTAATTTATGTAGATCTGTTCAGGCGTTTGCAGAACATCAGCTCATTTCTTAGGTACTTGATTAAAAGTCTTAAAAACTTTCACAGGTGCGATTGATTTGAATTTTGGGTGTCATCACTTATCAACGGCTCAATACTGAGCCTCTAAAAGTTATACCATTGATCGTATTCGATGGCATTAGTGTCAAAGTAAACCGATTTTTAATATAAAGCGTTATGGAGCGTATCGTACCTACATACGTAAAACTATAAGAATGCATACACGAAATTTAGCTTTAATTCAATTCTGTTGTTTATTTTACTTTGAAGCTAATGTCATCGAATACGATTACGATCAATGGAATAACTTGAGACAATCTCACCTCAGAGAAGGGTTATAGGCCATAGTCCGCGCTGGCCCAATGAGAATTGGCGGACTTACACACCTTTGTGAGCAACTCTCAGGTGAGCAGGTTTCCTCACGATGTTTTCCATCACTGTAGGTAACTGCGAAAAGTCAGAGGTGCGCCCACAGTCCTAAACACTGGGCTATCACTGCTTTACTGTTACTTCGGATAATTTATTCGGCAGCAAGTATCCAAGAAGCTGATGCTGCAGCAAGAAGTTTGCGGGATCCCAACTTATCAGCAACTTACAGCTGATATAATGTGTTTGGGCATATTAGAATGGTCTCAATGAGTAGGTAGATGTTAGATGAAGTTCGAGGAGAATCTAATGGTGGATCAGCAAACTGGGTAACCTTTTTTTATACGTTCATGTGGATATCAGGATGTTTGCTATATCACCATAGTCTGGCCATAGATTAACATATCAGGGGTGTTTAAAAACACTGAATATTAAGATGCTTAGCTGATAGTGGTCCATGTGTAGAATATACAATTTACTCAACTCAGGCCTCTGCCTCGATTCTTGCGGGCAGCGGGGCGGTGGCGGTGGCGACGGCGGCGCGGGAGCGGCAGGATCTAATGCGTTAAATCAAGTGGACCGGCCCTCGAGAACAGCGGCGCGGGGGCGGGCAACGAGCGGTGCACTCCATACAAGCGATGACCGCTGCCGCCGCCGCCCCACTGCCCGCAAAATTTGAGGCAAAGGCCTTAGAGATAAAATGACCTGTCTTGAATGTGCTGCATCAAATTAGTGGCAGATACATTTTGTCAGGCTTTACTTATTAGCATTCTCTCTGAAATGGACAGTGGTATCAGTCTGTTCAGCAAAAACTATACAATAGGTGCTTTAAAAGCTTTGGAAGGGTGAAGGGCCCTCCTCCTTCCTCCTTGCGTAGCTTCCTCATTACTGAGGATCGTGGCTCCTTCTTGATAACACCCTCTTGATTGCTTCTTTCCAACGTTGGCGGTTCTCCGCCGCGTGGTAAGCACAGTAGATGCTGGAATCAAGCGCCTCCTTCACCTGGTCCGTCCAACGTCTCGGGCTCCGTCTGCGGCCTTTTTCCTTCGATCTTCCCTGTGAGCATGAGATTTTCTATGCTGGTCGCATCTTTTCGGGCTATGTGGCTGAAGTACTCGAGTGTTTTCCGCAGACAGATGGATAATAGCCGAGTTTTTACGCTTAGCGTTTTTAATATGGAGCCCAGGGCCCATGGCCCCACCAATAAAAGCCTCATTTCGTTATTTAATTTTAGTTTCCATATACAACCTATATTGTGGACTCCACAACTTATCTATTCTTATATTACTATTCTCCACAATGTGGAGAACTAATAAGTTTTAAACCTTAAAAATCCACACTTATGTAATAATAAATGCCTAGGGTGGAAAATTTTAAACAGAAATCAAATGGAATAAAACTACATTTTCTTTAAGAACAGTATTTTCTAAGGCTGTTTTCTTATCACAGTTTCAAGAAAAGCAAACATACTTATTACAAAAAAGAAATTAAATTAGGTAACATAAGTTCTAAGGATAATGCATATTTACTTTTATACAAGAATATTATAATTATTTAGTTAGTAATCTAAAGTTGATGTTAAACAATGTGCAAGTAAGTATCATAGAAATAGAATGTGTATCCTATACCTATAATAGGAAATGCCATTCCTTCATTTTAAGTGGGCACATGTTAATGTATGACTGTATCAAATAAGTACTATTATAAAAACTTAACTGAATTTACCTTTGCCTGATGTCAAACTGGCCCTAAATACAATAATTCAAACACCAGAAATTTAAAAGTTACATTTTATATGAGACACTGGAAACTACTCAACAGTAATTATGAATTCCAAACCAACATTATAAAATGTGAAACTACCTTTTTATGTCAGTCTGTCAGTTACCTTTACATGCCTAAACCACTGAAACTTAACTGACAAAATTTGGCAAGTAGCTTACATCCTGAAAGACATAGGATACATTTAATCCCTGAATATAAAAAGAGTTCTCACTTGATTTTGTGAAAACCTTTTGCTAGGTAGTTAGTTTTTGTGAGCTAGTATATTATAACATGCTAACATGTTTACTGTCCCACCTAACCCTAGCTTCTGTATGTTACCTATTATTTATCATTCACTTATCAACTTTCATCTTAACACACCTCACACATAGGCCTCTCAGTATAGTATAGGCATTCAATTTATGCAAGCTATTTTCATAATACAACAGTATAAATAGTTTTTTATACCAATGTGGCCTAGCAATATTCAATATTCAAGACAGAAGCTTGACTTTAAATAATTCTCATTTCTAGAACACATATTTTCAAAGTAGGTACTTGTGAAATGGTCATTATTATACTAATAATGCTGATATTTAAAAAACTAACAGATTACCAATCACAGTAACAACTTTTATCATATAAAAATGTTGTTTCTAATTTGAATAATGATCAAACTGCTATCACAAATTAAAGCACACACATAATCACGTTCATAAAACCTTTTGTATGACCTCATTAAGAAGCTTTAAGGAATGGTTTTATTAATCCAGTGACTGTTGACAGTGGAATACTGTAGCTGATTTGTTGTCATTTTCATATAATCCAGTACTTACACAGCTACGGAAGCATGCCAGCATTGATGTATTCATTGGATCAATAAAAACCTGCCCTTAAATAATCAGTTCTACATTTAACATTTTTCTATAAAATGTTTTCAATAATATATACATAATAAATTACATTATTTACATAAGAATTTGAATCACTAAGCACCATGGGCATCACCAAGGGGGGGTAGGTAGGTTAGGTTGAAAAATATAGGTACTAGTAGATACTTCATCATTGAAATCCGTGTACCGCTGCCAAATTGGTACCCCTACAAAAAATCACATCGATCCGTTGCTTCGTGATTCGTTGCTAACTCATGGCCTGTTCCTATATTCAATCTATCTGCAATCTGTCGATAAGTTACCTAGCAACAGTCGAAGTCCATAATAATTTACTAGGTTACTAGGTAACTTATCGACAGATTGCAGATAGATTGAATATAGGAACACAAGTTTTATTTATTCATACTTTTGCCGTCCTCCATAATAATATCAACTTGCCCCCCCCTTGGCGATCGGCTGGCGACGCGACGCTCTTGCTAAGCACTATTTAGTCGCCTAGTCGTTAGATATGGAGACTAAGACATATTTGACCATGTAGGCGAGGAACACAAAGCCCACGAGCACAAAGAGGTTTGTCATGATGTAGTACATGTTGGACTGCTGCTCCGGCGTGACGTCACCATCGCTGGCGCCGCCCGCGCTGTCGAGGTGCAGGATGGCCTCCTGTCGCTCCTTCAGGAGTTGCTCTATCTCCTCCACATACTCAGGAAACAGTTCACAGAACATTTTGTTTTTGAGATTAATTTCAAGAGATTCGGCCGCCAGGCAGCGCTTCTGGTTGTCCGACGTCTCGATGGAGCCGAGCGTCGGTGTCTTCTCCAGCATGAAGCTGAGCAAGCCGGTTAGGATGGTGGAAATAGACCACGCGGGGTTCCATGTGTCTGGGTGAAAGTCCGTAATACTAAGGCATAGTTTGGTGTTAGTCTTGAATCGCCCGTTCGGCGTTATCATGTAAATAGACGGCGGCTTGAACGGAAATTCCCTCGGAAATATGATTTTGCCGTGGTAGTAGCCACCTTCGTAGGGACTTTTCTCTGGCCCTTTTACGACATAGTGCCACTCTAGAATGTTCGATGGGACGGGTTCTGCTGTCACGTACGGTACAGGATCATTTTTCAGCCTGAGATAGTCCTGTTTCAGTCGACTAGTCGCTCCTGTAACCTTAGTTTTTGCCATTGTTTGCAAAGTGTCCGAACATACAAAGTAAATAAAAACTCCAATAGCAAGTTTTTGGAGTAATCCACTACTATTGCACCAATACAACCTTAGTGAACATAATAGGTACGCAAAATAAGTTTTATGAATTTATTTCGCAATTTTCATAATTTTCACCATAAAATACAAATCGAAATTTTTTTTAATCCTACGTCATGACAAATTACCAATTTTTGTCATTTGTCAAAACTCAAAACACAAATGTCAAAATCATAGACCACGAACAGTAGGATAAGGGTGGAACCACATTTGTGAGGATCGATTCGGATTTTGCCTATACAAAACTGTCACTTTCCGTACATTCGTGTACGCATTGAAAAGCCGATTTGATCCGTACACGTAGGAATTTGACAGTTTTGTATGGGCGAAATACGAATCGATGCGCACAGATGTGGTTCCAGCCTTATACGGCGTTCCTATGGTTCCCACGAGGCGAATTTTGTTGAATGTCGTTTAACATTTTGAAAGAACACGTTCTGACAATTCAAAAATCGCTTCAATTAGGGTGGAACCACATTTGTGAGGATCGATTCGGATTTTGCCTATACAAAACTGTCATTTTCCATACATTCGTGTACGCTTCGAAAAGCCGATTTGATCCGTACACGTTTCTATGGAATTTGACAGTTTGGTATGGGCGAAATCCGAAACGATCCTCACAAATGTGGTTCCACCCTTAAGGTGGAAGACACAGTTCTGCCCGCGAAATTCAAATTTAATTTGGTTTTTCGCAATTTGTAAACTAATACGACCAAGCAGGCTTATGACATTCTAATTGCGACAGTGGCAGTATCATCTTCACAGGTTTATAAAAAAATCTTTACTTGAAAGTGTCCAGTTTAAGAAATTAATCAAAATATCGACTAATTTGTGAGTAACTCACGTCCAACTCAGTATTTTGATTAATTTCTTAAACTGGTCACTTTCAAGTAAAGATTCTTATGTATACCTGTGAAAATGATATTTCTACTGGCGCAATTAGAATGCCATTAGCCTAGTTTGTCGTATTTACAAATTGCGAAAAACCAAATTAAATTTGAATTTCGCGGGTAGACTAGTATAACAGGGAGCTTTTTAAAAAATTTGGGATGTTTCACGAAATTAAGACTTTCAAGTGTCATCTGTCAAACGTATCAAACAGTTGAGTGCACAGGCGCGCATTTCAATTTCGCGCCATTTTCTCTTAGCAGTTTTTTAAGTTTTTCTTCAAATATTATAATTACAACTTGTATGAATTATATGTTTTTAGAAACTAGATGAAATTAATTCCTACTTGGCTATCTTTGTTATATGTCTACAAATGATATGAAATAAAAACAATCCTGGATGAAATCTGAGAGTTTCGATTTTTTTTCGTTCTTTTATTTTAAAACCCATAAAAAATGAAATTGTACCCTTACAAATACTTGGTTTACATGAATGAATTACAGAAACAAATCATAAAGCATTAAAACTCGAAATAATAAATAAATAAGAATTACCACCCTCTTCAACAGGCGCATCTTAACAAAAAGTATCGTCTGTGATCGCATTGACTATACGAGGTACCTACGGTGCGATGCGGAAAAGTGCAAGTGCATTTACTTACTCTATGGTGCAGGGGCCAATAGGCTATTTGACTACTTTTAGAAAATCATCTTAAATTGTTAATAATGCTTTGCTGAAGCTAACAAAACATATATTTCGGCATAATTTTCATTATTTTTCATAAAAATCGAGAAATAAATTCAAAAAAATAAATTGCCGCCGAAACGTTCCATTTGCTCTCATGACGTAACAGTTCACATTTCAAACAATGACAATTTTATAATATGTGTTTAGGCCGCGTGTCGCATACTATTTGGTATTTAATAAAATAGTAACGATGAAAAACAGACGAAATTAGCCTATTACGCCGCACAAACACGTCGAAATGTATTGACAAAATGAGAATTCCATAGGTGGTGTGGACTGTGACGTCATTCGAGATCACGGAACGTTTTCGATCACGTGACCATGGCCAGAATTATAGCAATTTTATTTAATGTTTGCTAATTAAATAAAGCTTTATTTTTTAGTTTTGTCGTATGGAATAATGTTTTTAGATAATAATCTTTTAGGATGACACCAGTTGAAACGATATTTTTATTATAGTCAAATACCCTATTGTAGACGAACGTGTACCGTGCTCGGACGAAGAATCAATGATTCTTCGTCCGAGGTACCGTGCATCGTAGCGAACTCTCGGCTAAGTATGTTCCTTGGTAACGAATCTTGTTGTTCCTGGTCTGTGGTAACGAAAAAATTCTAAGTCTATGTCTATGGTACTTGTTGTTCCCTGGTCGGTGCTAATCTGTGTGGTCTGTGCTATGGTACCGTGTGTGAATAAAATTTTAATTTCAATTTTATAATTTATTGTAATTAAAAATACTAAAATAACTAAAGATGGTAAGTATTACTTGAAATTTGTACAGTAAGGGCTCGTTTCTGGACACGCGGCGCTTTGCACGGTTAACTCAAACATATTATGGCCAAGAGTGGTCCAAAAACGAGCCCTACAGAGCCGAACCTGAGGAAAATAAAGGAAACATGTTCAATTCAATTCCATTCTTTATTTGCTTAAATGGTATACAGACAAGGTGACAACAAGACAGACAAAAACTAGGTATTCATAAAAATAAATTGACCGAATACTCGGCTATACTTCGTAAGAGCCACTATAAGCCTATGATATACAATTTAACATTGACTATGCTGTATTTTTTCATGATTTAGTCCAATAACGATCTGAAAAACGAAGACTGGGAAGAGTTTGCAGACATTTTGCAGCCCCAACGGAAAAAATTGAAAACGATAATAAAACCCAGCACATCAGGTAGGTAGGTATACTCAACTATAAGTTACTATTACATAGGTAATTAACTTTATATTACATAACTGTACTGATTAGATAGTCACAAGACCTAGACTAAATTAAATTACATTTCATAATTATATTTTTTCTAGGTGACTACACATCATGGTGTAAAACAAGAATCACCTGATTCTGAATCAGGTATAATTCAATACAATTCTTTATTTGCACTATATATTTTTTTTAATTTGTATATTGTTTTGGGGTCTATAAATTAAACCAACTTACTAACTATAATTAACTTAAAATTTCTGCAAAATTTCTAGTGTCTCTTTGCCCGCTTTTCTTTCCTCTGCTTATAGTACACACACTCTCTTTGAAAAAATTATATCCCAGTCTTTGGGATCAATTGAGGTGTCGTACTTGGCAGAGGCAAGAAATGGATGGTCAGCGATTAGCCCAAATCAATTGCCGGTTTCTCTTCCTTCCCAGAGACAGTGGGATGACATTATTTGTAAAAAAACTTTTGACGCATCGACGTCGCATTTGACGTGGTTTCATATTTGCGCCTTTTGGTGTAGAGACCCTGGGGCCGTGAGGCCCGGAGGCTCGCACACTTTTTTTAGAGATATCGAAAAGAGTGATCGAGTCTACTGGGGATCCAAGAGCTGGCAGCTACCTTGGCCAAAGGATTAGCTTGGCCATCCAAAGGGGTAATGCTGCCAGCATCTTGGGTACTATGCCACACTGCGGTGGCTTGGATGGGGTTTTAGATTTTAATTAGTTTTTATTTTAGTTTTAATTTTAGAGTAAATTCAAGTTTCTGTTTTTAATCTAAGGTTTTAACAATATGATGTGAAAAAAAGTTTATTTGAATAAAAAAACGCTTCTATTCTATTAAATTAAATTACATGTTTTGTATTCATAATTATATTTTTTCTAGGTGTACCAGAATCACAAGTTCAGGAAGGAGGAGAAACATCAGGTTCACATGACTATACTATTATGACTAAATTACATTTTTACAATTTGTATTTTGTATTCATGATTATATTTTTTCTAGGTGGCTCTAGACTTCAGATAGTAACTTTGGGAGGCCAAAGAACGGGACTGCCCAACTGTCCTTGTTCGCGCAACATTAAGGCAATTGCCTTCAGGTACCTCCTTAATTCTGTGGCGGACGAGGACCTGGAGAATATGTGGCAAGAGGTTCTTTGTAATTAATTATGTTGTGTTTGACAAATATTATGTTCTTATAAATATATTGTGAAGCTAATGTAAGAATGCCTATTTCTTTAAATTTTTCTCGAAGGGAATCCCGCGGTTTTAAATTATAGATTGCGCGAATTGCCCTCTTCTGCAATACAAAAATTTTACCAATATCGGCTGCTTTACCCAATAAGATTCCATATGACATAATACTATGGAAATATTCAAAATAAACAATTTTTGCGGTTTCTATGTCAGTTCACTGTCGAATCTTCCTAACAGTGTAAGCAGCAGAGCTAAGGTTGCCAGCAAGTGCTGCTATATGGGTGCCCCATTGCAGCTTTGAGTCAAGGGTTAATCTTTAAATTTTTAACAGTTCTGGTGTTGGGCAATAAAAAGTCAACACACTTGGTTTTTTTAGCATTTAAAAGTACATTGCTGTAAACCATTCAGAAACTTGAGATAATGCATTATTTACATCGTCAAAATTGTCGTTTGTCACACCTGAATTTAAAAATCAACGACGTATCATCAGCAAATATTACAATATCGCAAGTATTTTGGACAAAATGTAGTAAATCATTGATGTATATCAAAAACATGAATGGTCCTAGAATAGAACCTGGGGTACACCCATTACTGAGGCTGATCCGGATGAATTTACATCATTGACACATACTCTTTGAACACAATCACTAAGATAAGACACAATGAGGCTAAGTGCAAAATCTTTAATACCATAGTGGCACAGTTTAAGCAAAAGGGTCTCGTGATCAACGCAGTTGAATGCTTTTGATAAATCACAGAAAATACCAATGGCGTTCTGTGAGTTCTTCCATGCATCGAATATGTGTTTTGCACTCCCTTACCCCCATAAAAAATAAAAATCGGTTCAGTGGTTCTTGAGATTATACACACACACACACACAAAAATTTTACATAAAAATAAATTCAGTGGTTCTTGAGATTGGAGAGACACACAATAATTTTACATAAAAATCAGTTCAGTGGTTCTTGAGATTGGTCAGACACATAAAAATTTAACATAAAAATCAGTTCAGTGGTTCTTGAGATTATACACACACACACACACACACAAAAATTTTACATAAAAATAAATTCAGTGGTTCTTGAGATTGGAGAGACACACAATAATTTTACATAAAAATCAGTTCAGTGGTTCTTGAGATTGGTCAGACACATAAAAATTTAACATAAAAATCAGTTCAGTGGTTCTTGAGATTATACACACACACACACACAAAAATTTTACATAAAAATAAATTCAGTGGTTCTTGAGATTGGAGAGACACACAATAATTTTACATAAAAATCAGTTCAGTGGTTCTTGAGATTGGTCAGACACATAAAAATTTAACATAAAAATCAGTTCAGTGGTTCTTGAAATTTTGCAGTCAGTCACATATATAAAAAAAATAAAAAAGGTCGCAGGTCAAAATAGACAACAACGCATAAAAATCGGTTTAGTGGTTTTTGAGATTACAGTTAAACAGAAGCTAAAATCAGTTCAGTAGTTCGAGATTACGAGCAGGCAAACAAACAGACAGACTAACAGAAACTCCCCTAAATCGGTTCAGTGGTCCTAGAGATAGGCAAGAGATTCAGATCAGGAGCACGGAAAACCAGACCGCCAAACACACCAGAGACAGTTAATCGGATCAGTAAGAATGAATAATACGGCGGCGTAAGTCAGTTTTGTATAGGTAACAGAAACCCGAGTCATGAAGAAATGGCGCCTAGGATTGGCAGCAAACAACCAGATATATCGCAAACATCCCGCATATCACTTACATTACGACGAACTGTGGTAAGTTATAATGCAACCGACCGGGCAAAGGGCCACGTTCATGGGCGTAGTCACGGTGGGGCAGGGTGGGGCGCTTGCCCCACCCTGGCTCTGACCTGTAAGGTACCTAATCAAACCCACAAAACTAAATTATCTAGGTACTAACTACAATACTTAATATCCGCAAGAAAATTCAGACTCGACAGTCGTCAGTCGACACAAAAAAAAAATGCGATCAAAACAAAAAGCGCGCGCACGATTGACATTGACCGTACGCGTGCAGCGGTCGGTTATGCGTAGGTACACAAACGCAATCCTTTTGTTTTTCGTTAGACATGGACATAGACATGGTTAGTATATTTCATGGTAAAAAGAAATTAATTCATCAAATTATTGTATTTATAGAAAGCTAAACTATAGTCAAAGTATATAATATATTTTTTTATAATTACTACATCCATGTAGTTGACCCAGCAAAGCTAAGGTCTCTGAGTCTACTTGAGTGAATTTGTACTTGTCCGTCCGTCCGTCTGTCCGTCCGTCCGTCCGTCAGAGCCTTATAACTTCTGAATTACTTTAAATTTAGATATACCTAATATGCAAACCGATGGCCTCCAGCCGAAAATTGCTTAAAAAGTTATAAAAATCTTTATTTCAGGGGGGCTCTCATAGAAGCGAATGCGAAGTAAAATATTTTTTTTTGCGATTCATAGGGTTGCTGTGTATCATTTATTCATTTTAAAGATAATTTGGAACTGAGTACAAAAGTATTTTTTTATTATTTTTTTCCTTAAATTGACGTAATGGGAGGCTCTCAAAGTGGAGATAATATTTGACTTCAGAAGTCACGGTCGCTTGAAAGGCCGTGCTTGAAACTTTTATAATTATTAACGTTATATCATATACTTGAACAACAAATACTAAAATTAGATAAATATAATAAGGAAACTAAATTATTTAATTTTTAATGATGTATTTTTATCAGAATTTCACAATGATGTCAATAGATGGCGCTCTCATCTCATATTGCAAACGCAGCAGAAGGACTAATACATTAACATAATAATCAATTAATTAAAATTATTATATATTTAAATATCAAACATCAATAAAACTTCACGTCGCGACGTGAAGTTTTATGCATTGTTGTTTTTGCATGTTTTCTGATCGTGTCGATAGGCGACGCTGTGAACAAATAATTAAATTTGAATGTTCCAAAAAACTATACCTAGGTACCTATTGATGCCTGATTTCACTACAGTTCCCTAACCTTTATGGGCTGCCTATGTTAAGTTAGGTGACGCTTTCTGTCTACTTTGTTATTACGAACCTCTACGGGACAACTAAAGGTGAAAATAACATTGGGATGTTAGGATTGTATTTAGGGGCTACCTACGTAGAGAGACTTCTACTTAGGGGATAATTTAGGTATGGTTGGTGAAAACGGGCATAATAATAATCTCAATTTTGATCGTCATGTGTCTATTGAATGAATAAGTAATTATGGGAAACCGTTATGAAAAAATTAACCGGGATAAGACTTCGGGTTTAGTTTGCCAGTTACATATTATTTTATACTGCTGCCCCACCCTGAGCCCATGGCTAGCTACGCCCATGGCCACGTTACAGGCTTGGCAGAAAGTGTACTGTCGCTTGCGACACAAAACACACCGACGCCGAATCCTTATTCCGTCTGGCGAAGTCCCATACTCCCTCGGAAAGTGCTGCAGCACATCCTCGGCCAATATGACTCTTTGCCTACGTAGGCTAACTACGTTCCGCGGAGTAACGACTCGGTTCGGCTTGAAATGTCTCGCAAGCAACTCATCCACCAACACCAACACCTGAAATCGCGATGTTTGCGAATATGTGGCCGAGTGTTTGGTAATACGCGGTCGCGGTGCATTATGAACGCGTTTAAAACACTCGCATTCAGAAGGCGCCTAAAAAACTTTTTGTACCAAACCCGAGTACGTTTCCGTTCAATCGGAAATGAACTCAACATTTGGTCCTTATCAACCCCGCCCATACACACATTATAGTCGTGCACAACAATTAGCTTTGTTTTGCCTCGCAACGTATGAACGCCGGCACCATGGTATGTAGAGATCATCGGAACCCGATTTGCATCTCGCCATACCAGAATGTCGACGTCCCCACTAGTGCAGCCGGACATCTGGCCTTTTGCCATGTCTTTCTTTTTTAAGTTTTGGATCTGTGATGGCACACCTTAGCGGTTAGTCCGCAGCGTACCCACACAATCAAAACCCAAAGACTTCAGGACTCGGGCAAGTGCGGGGCTGTTGTAATAGTTATCCATCCACACTGTGTACTTACCCCTTGTTCTCAAGCCCCTTGAGGAGATCGAGAACAAGGTTTACTATGTATCCGGATACATTTCTTTCCGGCTCCGTATCTTCTCTTCCTGAATAAACCTCAAACTTCCACAGGTACCCTGTTTGGGACTCGCAGAGTTCGAAGGTTTTTATCCCCGCTCCTGCAGCTTTATTTTTAATGAACTGCTTGAAAATCAGCCAGCCCTCCCATTGAGTGAGAGACTCATCAATGACAATATTTCGGTTTAACCTATATAATGATTGGAACCTGTCATTCAAATGCTGAATGACAGGTTTGATTTTGAATATTCTGGCCTGCGACGTCGTCATTGTCCGTAAGTCTGTCGTGTTATCTGCAAAATGCAGAAAAGAGCTTAATAGTACCATCCTGTTGAATGACATATGGTCCGCAAACCCTGGAGTACTCGTAATTCTACGCTTCGACCAATACTCTTTTCCATTTCCTTTGATAACTTCTCCGGAGGCCAAAATTAATGCAAAATAAACGTATAATTCGTCGACATTCGTTTCCTGCCAACGATTTATACGGCTGCCATGTCCAAGGGTACCATCAAGGATCTTTCGCTCAATGGTTTCCCGTGCATATTTGTTTGTCTGCACAACAATTTCTTGCATGAATTCCGGAGTCCATATGGCAGTAAATGCTTCATATGGACTCGGGTACACTGCAAGCGGACCCACTTCACCTGCCCGGAATGTTTCCCTTCTCTCTGCCGGAGCCACAGGAACAGAAGGGTAACTGACCCAGTCAAAGTGAAATAGGTCCTTCGGTCCGTACTCTAAAGGCTCCGAGGGAGTAGGGAGTGCAGGTTCCGCCGTTTGATCATCAGGATGATCGTCATCATCATCTTCATTGAAGAAGAAAATGCGATCTACCCTGGGAACAAAAGTTGCATGTAGCGCTTCATCGTCGCCCGCGCTGTCTTCGTCACTTCCTATATAAAGAAAACATAGATTAGACGCAAAACCACTAACGAAACCAGTAGATATATATTTGAATTACATACCATAGTTGAGGCAGAATCTTTCCTCCTCTCCGCTACCACCATAAGTCTCAAACCTGCACAAATAAATGAAAAATATACACACAAGTATAACAGTGGGATGTTTATCATCATCATCATCAGCAGCAGCAGCAGCAACCCTTTATCAACGGCCCAGTACCGATAGGAATCTCAAAGAAGAGTCATAGTCCAACACGCTGGCTCAATGCGCATTGGTAGGCTTCACACTTCTTCTAGAACATTATGGAGAACTCTCAGGTGTGCAGGTTTCCTCACAATGTTTTCCTTCACCGTTTCAACAGTGAAGATGTTAATTATCTAAATTAATTAAGATATAAATATACTAACGCAGCAGGAGATGGAGGATCTTCTGGAACTTGCTCCACTACGTCATGGCCCCCTCCCGCCCCCCCGGAACACGAAGGTTCTTCCAAGGTTAAACTGAAACAGAAAATGTAAACCTATACCTAACCTATACTCTCAAACAGCTATAAGTGCAAAACTAAACATACCTTGTGGGCGGCTGGACGTAGGTCGGTGGCCGGTAAAGGCGGGGGCGCCTGGGGGTTAAGACCTCCAGAGGGAGGTCATGGAGGGTAGTGGTGTCTCCTTGGGTTGTGTACCCGATAAGGAACCTTAAAAAAACATAATTATTACAGATAATTTGAAAAAGATATAAATGTGCAGTGATTTAGCTTAAGGAAAAACAATTACCTAATACTTAGAATAAAAGTAATGAAGAAAAGAAATTGATTTACTTATTATTGTTAAAAAAAAATCAAAATTATTTATTTCATGTAGGTCAACTTGTGGCTCTTATGATAAGTGGAGAATCAACAAACATTGTTAAAAAAATATACCTTTCAGAAACCTCACTCCTAGCACCACGGCTCCCCCTCCCCCGACCCCTTTGGGTTCCCCCCTTACAGCCTGTCCTCTCCCCCGTCTGCCTCCTCTCTCCACACTGCTGTCTGTCAATTGACTCATCCTGCCAACAAACTTAAAATCTAATAAGTATCTATACTAATATATAAAGCGGAAGACTTTGTTTGTTTGCTTGAATGTGCTAATCTCAGGAACTACTGGTCTGATTTGAAAAATTCTTTCAGTGTTACTATCTAACATTGAATAAGTTTAGAAAGTAACTTGTTGACTGAAATAGGTAACGGCTATTTTTATTTTATTTTATCTAACACTGAAAGATTTTAATAGAATTGAAAGAAAAAAGAAACAAATCAGAATCAGAGAATCAGCCCATTTATTGTGGAAGGCTATAGGCTATATAATTATCATGTCATAACGCTAAGACCAATAAACTATTCCACTATTAAACTATTCCAGATGTCACGGGCAGAAGCAAGTGTTATACATAAAAGGACTTTATATTATGGGCTTTAAGTGTTTGAACAATGTTAGTGATATAGAGTGTACTTTGTAAATGGACAATAGAGGTGCTATTGAATTAACTAAGTCATACGAAAATTCTAAGCGAGCTAAACTAGCGGCACGCTATGATGGCCGGTTTGACGTTTGTCCGCTCATGAAGTTCCGTATTAATTGATAACGACTTTGAAGGAAATAATTGTATTACTTTATTGACGATAGTGATGTGCAGAGATTCATAAATTTTATCGAATGTAGTTTTAGGTTTAGGACTCAAAATTTATTTATTAAATTGATTTCTAAAATGTATACAAGTGTAGAAAAATCAGTTTGCACCATTTAAGGGGTGAATGTACTTGTGAATATGAACAATTTTCACTATGTGGACAAACCTCTGAAATCGCAAAAAAATATCAGCTGTTTCATACAAAAGGTAAAATTTTTATTTTTATATGATATATACCACAACTCGGCATTTGGTTTTCTAAATTGAAAATTTTTAAAAATGGAATCTAATACGATCGTCACATAGGATCGCTGGTTAGCACAACTACTACCTCCGGCAAACTCGCGTCAATGCTCAATGCAAAACAAAGCAGTTTCGAATTGACGTTGCTTCGAAAAGTATAAACTGTCAGTGCAATGCGATTGTGATATAGTTTTGACCTGGCTTTGGATTTCAAATATTGATACTGCATTACTGTTGACCCTTGCTCGTTAATTTGGACTCTGTTCAAGCCCTTTGTTGTGGATTTCGTCGATATGACCGAACGTACGCAGAGAACTGTTCTAAATAGTCAGACACGTGAGTTCGTAATACGCCTTCGTAACTATTTCGATCGTGAAGCTCAAAATGGAGGGCCAATTTTACCTATAACGTCAGTGGTTGAACGCGTAGCTGATGCGCTTAATATTGGACAACGAACTGTTAGACGGATAACTAAAAAAAAAATATGGCGAGACTGGCACAGAAGAAAATAAACTTCACACACCAAAAAAGAGAAAACGAGCAAAACCAGTCGTAGGCATCGATAGCTTTGATGCCGATGCTATCCGAAGACATGTTTACGGCTACTATTTACAGAAGGAGTATCCAACAAGAAAAAAGTTGGTGCATTCACTGAAGGAAGCTGGATTATTCTTCGGTGGGGAAAGTTCTTTAACGAAGATTTTGAAGACCATTGGATTTCGATACAAAAAATGTAACAAACGCAAAATATTGATGGAAAGATTTGATATAGCGATGGCAAGGTATACTTTTTTACGGCAAGTGAAAGAAATCAAAAATTGGCAAAATGTTGTGTTCTTGGATGAAACATGGCTTAATGCTAACCATACTGTAGGCCGTTCTTGGAACGATGACACAGCAGCATCTACTTCCAAAGTTCCTGTAGGAAAAGGATCGCGACTTATAATTTGTCACGCCGGAACCATCAACGGGTTTGTCGAAGGTTCTCTCATGGCTTTTGCGTCAAAAACCACTGGTGACTATCATGAAGACATGAATGGAGAAAAGTTTACTGAATGGTTTACCTCAATGTTGTGTAGCCTCCCTGAACCATCTATTATAATTATGGACAACGCCCCAAACCACTCGATGCAAATTGACAAGCCACCTGCCCAATCCCAAAAGAAAGCTGATATCGTCGCATGGCTTCGTAAAAATGGCGTAGATGCAAACATGAATATGTTAAAAGCGGAATTAGTACGTCTTTTAAAAGAAAACAAACCAACCAAGATCCGATACGTCATTGACGAAATAGCATTAGAACATGGGCACAGAGTTATACGGTTACCGCCTTACCATTGTGAGTATAATGCGATTGAGTTGGTGTGGGCTCAAATTAAGGGATATGCTGCAAGACACAATACAGAACCCCCATTTACCACAAAAAAAATGCTAAAATTATTAGAAGAAGCTTGTGAACATGTGACTAAAGGAGACTGGGAAAAGGTTGTGAATAGAACTGTTAAATTAATAAGGGAAGATTATGAAAGAGATGTGAAAATAGATAATATTATAGAAAACGAACATATAATTATTAATGTAGGTGATGATAGCAGTGACGACAGTGAAAATAGTAGTATGGACGAATCTGATTAATTATGGCCTTTTGTGGCACCTTTTTTGGTATCTTTTGTATTCATATGTTTCTTGTGTGCATATAAAGTATGTATATTCATTTTCATTCAAATATTCAGTTCGTTCAAATAAATTAAATAAACATATACATTTTTGTTTTATTAAACCTATTTAATCAGGTACAAAAACAAAACTTAACTGTTTTTTGTTCGAGAATAAATTGACATTCCACATCACTATTGTAATGTGTCAAACCGGCCATCATAGCGTGCCGCTAGTGTAAACACAAAGTTGGAAAACAATCCTTAGGTATTAATATCATAAATGTGAAAGTTTGTTTGATGGTTTGTCCATCCAACATGCAGCAATGGAGAAGCATCGGATCGACGTGATTTTTTGCATGGGTACTTAAGGACCTGGAGAGTGACATCTAGGCTACTTTTTATCCCAGAAGCTCCGCTTTTTAAAAGCTAAATCTACGCGGACGAAGTCGCGGGCATCAGCTAGTATAAAATATAAGTCCAATGAATAAAATTCCATGCTAAATTAACATCGCCTGGCTTCGGGTGACCTTCATTCACTAGTATACGTACTGAAAATTATTTTGGGTTTTTAGATGTCTCTGCATGCTATCTTTTGTTTTGAAATGATATTTTAAGATATTGTCCCTACAATGCAACAGGATTTAACCAGAAAATGTTAAATTATTTTGAAATCTCACTTTATCAAAATGTGTAAACAATTTGGGATAATCCACTTTTTAAGTACAAAACATAAATGAAAATGAATAAATAGAAATACGCTTAAGAGAATTTATATGAAAGAAGCAAAGATCAAGGGCCTCATAAGCCTCACTTTTTAGAGCTGGCAATTTCGTGACTTTCTTCTATCGAGAAAATACCTATATATACCTAACTATTTTTTGATCTTTCGTTTTTTTTTTCGTTAAGGATGATTATACGAGTCTGCCCGCGAAATTCAAATTTAATTTGGTTTTTCGCAATTTGTAAAGTAATACGAAAAACTAGGCTAATGGCATTCTAATTGCGCCAGTAGAATTATCATCTTCACAGGTTTACATAAAAATCTTTACTTGAAAGTGACCAGTTTAAGAAATTAATCAAAATACTGAGTTGGACGTGAGCTTTGACGTGAGTTACTCACAAATTAGTCGATATTTTGATTAATTTCTTAAACTGGACACTTTCAAGTATAGATTTTTATATAAACCTGTGAAGATGATACTGCCATTGTCGCAATTAGAATGCCATAAGCCTACTTTGTCGTATTAGTTTACAAATTGCGAAAAACCAAATTAAATTTGAAAGAGTTCTGCAAAGTGAAGTTTTATTGATGTTTGATATTTAGCTAAATAATAGTTTTAATTGATTAATATGTTATTATATGTATTAGTACTTGTCATCATCATCAATAGCAACCCATCAACGGCTCACTACTGAGCGCAGGTCTCCTCTCAGAGAAGGGGTCATAGTCCACCACGCTGGCCCAATGCGAATTGGCGGACTTCACACACCTTCAAGAACATTATGAAGAACTCTTAGGTGTGCAGGTTTTCTCAATTCTCACGATGTTTTCCTTCACCATTGAAGCCATTGAAGTGATATTTAACTGCTTAAACGCACGTTTGACTCTGAAAAGTCAGAGGTACCCGGAATCGCTTCACTTCATCACTTTGTCTTTGTACTTGTCATCTATATAAATAAAAATGAATGTTGGTAAGCGCATAACTCAAGAATGGATGGACCAATCCGGTTAATTTATTTTTTTGTATGTTCCTTAAGGTCCACAGAAGGTTTTAATACTTAATAAAAAAAAACAAAAAAAAATTTTGGCGGTACGAAGTTCGCCGTGTCAGCTAGTACAAAATAATAATAGTTTACGTAAAGCTGCGTTTACAATATTAGATGAGAGCACCATCTATTGACATCATTGTGAAGTGCTGTTAAAAATACTGCAGTTCATTAAAAGTTAAATAATTTACTTAGTTTCCTTATTATATTTATCTAATTTTAGTATTTGTTGTTCAAGTACATGATATAACGCTAATAATTATAAAAGTTTCAAGCCCGGCCTTTCAACGGTTAATCCGTTCTGAAGTCAAATATAAACTCCACTTTGAAAGCCCCCCATTTCGTCAATTTTAGGAAAAAAATAAAAAAAAAAAAAACTTTTGTACTCTGTTCCAAATTATCTTTAAAATGATATAACGCAATCCTTTGTAACGCTATAAAAAATATTTTACTTCGCTTTCGCTTCTGTGAGAGCCCCCTGATATAAAGATTTTTATAACTTTTTAAGCCATTTTCGACTGGAGGCCATTGGTTTACATATTATATCTAAAATTAAAGTAATTACGTTCAGTAATTCAGAAGTTATAAGGCTCTGACAGACGGACGGACGGACAAGTGCAAATTCACTCAAGTAGACTCGGAGACCTTCGCTTCGCTCGGTCAAATAAAAACAAAAATTCTTATCTCATTGCGTTTATTTAAAATAATATACATTCTTGTTTAGAAAACCGATTTAAATGAACTTTTTAAAGCATTTTGGCAAAAGTCAAAACCGTAGTAACCGCTAGAAGACACATCACATAATCTGTCCGATATAAAATGGTTGATTTTAATTAAATTAAAAAATTACGACAAAATAATTGTAATTAAATACCATTTACGAAAGATCAAGTCTCATAGACTGAGTCGTATGTATGTGGTCATACTCTGTATAGTATGACACCACATTACACACATCTACATCATGTATCAATAATATGGTTTCAACAATCAGACAAGTATCGTTTAGAAGGCATGCTCAGTAGAGTATGCAGTTAGATGTGCGAACAGGGTCAGATTGAATCAGTTCCCGCAGTGTATGAGCAAGCTCCTGATCTCGTGGTTGAGTTGTTTGAGCGTGTCCTCGTCGGGAGAGTCCTGCTGTATCAACTGGTCGCGCTGTGATATCAACTCGCTCAACTTGTCACTCGTCGGCTTTTTGGGCATCCTGCAAGAATGAAGCCAATTTGAAATGCTCACCTCACCTACTAGCTTTTGCTTGCGACTTCGTTCGCGTAGAGTTTAAAAATCTCGCGGGATCCATGTCGATCCTTTACTCCGTTGCTGCTTGATTCAAGGACAAACCAAAAAAAAAATCACTGCATTTATTATATTAGTAAGGATATTCTTACAATATGTGTGAGTATTTTATTAAAAAGGAGATTAGATTTGATCAGAAAGCCAAATTATTTAATTACATAATAAATTAACCCAAATCATACTAATATTATAAATGCGAAAGTGTGTTTGTTTGTTGGTTTGTGGGTTTGTCCTTCAATCACGCCGCAACAGAGCTACGGATCGACAAGATTTTTTGCATGGGTACAGTTGAGGACCTGGAGAGTGGCAAACATGGCTACTTTTATCCCGGAAAATTAGAGTTCCCGAGGGATTTTAAAAACTTAATCCACGCGGACGTAGTCGCGGGCACCAGCTAGTGATTTAATAAAATACCCGACTATGTTTGGGATTATTGTAACTTGTAAGTAAACTGCAAAAAAGTCTGGTGGTCTTAAGTCGAATACATCTTTTTGTCGAAACCTAAATACCCCAACTCCAAGCGTTCTAGTCCATAGAAAGGTCTTAGTCAATTTAATTAAACGATTCATTAGACTTTAATGTTATGCAAACTGCATGAATTTCCATTCAGGTGTTTTGAAAATTCGATGTGCTCAAAATAAACAGATGCAGTAATTACAACTTACTTCAACTCATCATATAAGTCCATGACATCATTGCCTGAAAAAGGGAAAACAATTTGTTTATACTCTAAATGTTTACTTGGCATAGGACAGATTTTTTGAATATACGAGTAGGAACTAGGAACGGGGCGTGTGATTTATACTAACTGTTTATGGATTGTGTCTCGAGCGGTGTTTTGGTTATGATATCGACGTAGAAATCCTCTTTCAGTTTATTTATGTCCACGCGCGCGGGGTCGGCGCACTCTTCCAGATCAGGGATGGGGTCCAAGCTGGAGACAATATGACCACTTTAAGACATTGCTTTTGATGAGTTGGACCTAAGGGAGAGGGCAAACCGGCTACTTTTAACGGCAACGATCGGCGTTTTTATGGCTTATTGCGATTGCATCGCGATTTCAAACGCGTTCGATCGTAAAAAATAAAAAACGCCGATCGTTGCGGTTAAAAGTAGCCAGTGAGACCTCTCCCTAAGTCGTGTTTGTAAAGTGTGAACGAGCCTGATTGCTCTCACCTACGCTCTGACAGGCACGCAAACTCACACAATGGCCATACACGACCTAACCACAAAATACTTCACGCGCGCTCGTGAGTTGCAAGAACTAAGGCAGTAGAAATGCTGCTTTGTAAATGAAATGAATTGCGAGATCAAATCAGAAAGGAGGAGATCCGTACGGGAACCAGTCACCGACATAGCTCAGCGAATCGCGAAACTGAAGTGGAAATGGGCGGGACACATATTTCGAAGAGCTGATGGTCGTTGGTCCCATGGTGCTGGAGTGGCGACCCCGCACCGAGAAACGCAGTGTTGGCAGACCCCCACTAGGTGGACCGACGACATCAAACGATTTGCAGGGAGCCGCTGGATTAAAGCGGGGCAAGACCGAAGCCTGTGGAAGTCCATGCAGGAGACCTTTGCCCAGCAGTGGACGTCTTTAGGTTGATAAAGAAGACGAAGAAGAAATGCTTTGTACGCGTGACCTTGTCGCCGTGTTGGAGACTCTGGGAGTCTCCAGCGCGATATATACGTATACACTACTACAGATACAGCTATGTGTGAGGTAAGCGAACGATCCGACGCATTTGCTTCTTTTACGGCTTAATTCTGTCTGCACAGCATTCAGTGTGCACTGTGCATGTGTATGTGTGATTGTGTAGTTATGTAATTGTGTATGTAGTTTGTAAGAAGCAGTGATAGCCTAGTGGTTAGGACTGTGGTCTCCTATTCGGGGGTCGCAGGTTCGATCCCGGGTACGCACCTCTGACTTTTCGGAGTCAAGTGCGTTTAAGCAATTAAATATCACTTATTTCAGCGGTGAAGGAAAACATCATGAGGAAACCTGCACACCTGAGAGTTCTTCATAATGTTCTTGAAGGTGTGTGAAGTCCGCCAATTCGCATTGGACCAGCGTGGTGGACTATGGCCTATTACCCTTTTCTGAGAGGAGACCTGCGCTCAGTAGTGAGCCGTTGATGGGTTGCTAATGATGATGAATCTATCTATCTGTGGCGATACAGTACTTTTATTTTACGAAGCGACGCGCGCTTTGCTTGTGTAACCAAGTATACAGCACGGTACGAATGTGTGCGTGAAGACGAGTAGACGAGATAACATCAGTAAGCTACCGCGTTTACGCACACGTTCACAGCGTGTTTGTACACTTGGTTACCACAAGTAAAGCGCGCGTCGCTTCGTGAGATAAAAGTACCACTATCACTGCTGCCAATCAATGCAATATGTATCAAAGTTGTCTAAAGGACAGATATCTATCAGCAACAGTAAAATAAGTCTTATCCAAGCGTTTTGATATTTTGGCAGATTTTCAATACAAAAACTGTCAGAATGCCCAATTTATTCCTAAGGTAAACGTCACTCGACGTTGGTGAAATCGGTATTAAATGTATAGATTCGTATAGTTCTTGCAATTCACGAGGGCGACTGACTTATGGTTGTGTGTGTGTGTGTGTGTCGTATCTGTATAAGTGTGAGCGAGCGCAATGCTCGCGCCTGCCCGCTCCCACCTAGGCTTTGACAGGCACGCACACTTATGCAATGTGCATGTACACGAAGTAACCACAAGTAAAGCTCACTCGCCTTCGTATAATTTGCAAAAACTCTACTAGCCCTACAGTTCACGGGGGTAAACCGCAAAGTTGACGGTTTCCGGTGAACAGCCATTAAGAGTAGCGGCTAACCGCGCACTATACCTGTTGTCGGCAATGAGGCGGCGCTGCGCGCGCAGCTCGGCCAGCATGCGGTCGCGCGCGCCCAGCTTGGTGAGGTGCAGCTCGCGCACCGCGCGCCCCCACTGCTCCTTGAAGAACGCCTTCGACTGCGCCGCGCTGTCCAGCTTCTCCTCCAGGCAACGCTGCGATACTATGGCGATACCTGTTGTCGGCAATGAGGCGGCGCTGCGCGCGCAGCTCGGCCAGCATGCGGTCGCGCGCGCCCAGCTTGGTGAGGTGCAGCTCGCGCACCGCGCGCCCCCACTGCTCCTTGAAGAACGCCTTCGACTGCGCCGCGCTGTCCAGCTTCTCCTCCAGGCAACGCTGCGATACTATGGCGATACCTGTTGTCGGCAATGAGGCGGCGCTGCGCGCGCAGCTCGGCCAGCATGCGGTCGCGCGCGCCCAGCTTGGTGAGGTGCAGCTCGCGCACCGCGCGCCCCCACTGCTCCTTGAAGAACGCCTTCGACTGCGCCGCGCTGTCCAGCTTCTCCTCCAGGCAACGCTGCGATACTATGGCGATACCTGTTGTCGGCAATGAGGCGGCGCTGCGCGCGCAGCTCGGCCAGCATGCGGTCGCGCGCGCCCAGCTTGGTGAGGTGCAGCTCGCGCACCGCGCGCCCCCACTGCTCCTTGAAGAACGCCTTCGACTGCGCGGCGCTGTCCAGCTTCTCCTCCAGGCAACGCTGCGATACTATGGCGATACCTGTTGTCGGCAATGAGGCGGCGCTGCGCGCGCAGCTCGGCCAGCATGCGGTCGCGCGCGCCCAGCTTGGTGAGGTGCAGCTCGCGCACCGCGCGCCCCCACTGCTCCTTGAAGAACGCCTTCGACTGCGCCGCGCTGTCCAGCTTCTCCTCCAGGCAACGCTGCGATACTATGGCGATACCTGTTGTCGGCAATGAGGCGGCGCTGCGCGCGCAGCTCGGCCAGCATGCGGTCGCGCGCGCCCAGCTTGGTGAGGTGCAGCTCGCGCACCGCGCGCCCCCACTGCTCCTTGAAGAACGCCTTCGACTGCGCCGCGCTGTCCAGCTTCTCCTCCAGGCAACGCTGCGATACTATGGCGATACCTGTTGTCGGCAATGAGGCGGCGCTGCGCGCGCAGCTCGGCCAGCATGCGGTCGCGCGCGCCCAGCTTGGTGAGGTGCAGCTCGCGCACCGCGCGCCCCCACTGCTCCTTGAAGAACGCCTTCGACTGCGCCGCGCTGTCCAGCTTCTCCTCCAGGCAACGCTGCGATACTATGGCGATACCTGTTGTCGGCAATGAGGCGGCGCTGCGCGCGCAGCTCGGCCAGCATGCGGTCGCGCGCGCCCAGCTTGGTGAGGTGCAGCTCGCGCACCGCGCGCCCCCACTGCTCCTTGAAGAACGCCTTCGACTGCGCCGCGCTGTCCAGCTTCTCCTCCAGGCAACGCTGCGATACTATGGCGATACCTGTTGTCGGCAATGAGGCGGCGCTGCGCGCGCAGCTCGGCCAGCATGCGGTCGCGCGCGCCCAGCTTGGTGAGGTGCAGCTCGCGCACCGCGCGCCCCCACTGCTCCTTGAAGAACGCCTTCGACTGCGCCGCGCTGTCCAGCTTCTCCTCCAGGCAACGCTGCGATACTATGGCGATACCTGTTGTCGGCAATGAGGCGGCGCTGCGCGCGCAGCTCGGCCAGCATGCGGTCGCGCGCGCCCAGCTTGGTGAGGTGCAGCTCGCGCACCGCGCGCCCCCACTGCTCCTTGAAGAACGCCTTCGACTGCGCCGCGCTGTCCAGCTTCTCCTCCAGGCAACGCTGCGATACTATGGCGATACCTGTTGTCGGCAATGAGGCGGCGCTGCGCGCGCAGCTCGGCCAGCATGCGGTCGCGCGCGCCCAGCTTGGTGAGGTGCAGCTCGCGCACCGCGCGCCCCCACTGCTCCTTGAAGAACGCCTTCGACTGCGCCGCGCTGTCCAGCTTCTCCTCCAGGCAACGCTGCGATACTATGGCGATACCTGTTGTCGGCAATGAGGCGGCGCTGCGCGCGCAGCTCGGCCAGCATGCGGTCGCGCGCGCCCAGCTTGGTGAGGTGCAGCTCGCGCACCGCGCGCCCCCACTGCTCCTTGAAGAACGCCTTCGACTGCGCCGCGCTGTCCAGCTTCTCCTCCAGGCAACGCTGCGATACTATGGCGATACCTGTTGTCGGCAATGAGGCGGCGCTGCGCGCGCAGCTCGGCCAGCATGCGGTCGCGCGCGCCCAGCTTGGTGAGGTGCAGCTCGCGCACCGCGCGCCCCCACTGCTCCTTGAAGAACGTCTTCGACTGCGCCGCGCTGTCCAGCTTCTCCTCCAGGCAACGCTGCGATACTATGGCGATACCTGTTGTCGGCAATGAGGCGGCGCTGCGCGCGCAGCTCGGCCAGCATGCGGTCGCGCGCGCCCAGCTTGGTGAGGTGCAGCTCGCGCACCGCGCGCCCCCACTGCTCCTTGAAGAACGCCTTCGACTGCGCCGCGCTGTCCAGCTTCTCCTCCAGGCAACGCTGCGATACTATGGCGATACCTGTTGTCGGCAATGAGGCGGCGCTGCGCGCGCAGCTCGGCCAGCATGCGGTCGCGCGCGCCCAGCTTGGTGAGGTGCAGCTCGCGCACCGCGCGCCCCCACTGCTCCTTGAAGAACGCCTTCGACTGCGCCGCGCTGTCCAGCTTCTCCTCCAGGCAACGCTGCGATACTATGGCGATACCTGTTGTCGGCAATGAGGCGGCGCTGCGCGCGCAGCTCGGCCAGCATGCGGTCGCGCGCGCCCAGCTTGGTGAGGTGCAGCTCGCGCACCGCGCGCCCCCACTGCTCCTTGAAGAACGCCTTCGACTGCGCCGCGCTGTCCAGCTTCTCCTCCAGGCAACGCTGCGATACTATGGCGATACCTGTTGTCGGCAATGAGGCGGCGCTGCGCGCGCAGCTCGGCCAGCATGCGGTCGCGCGCGCCCAGCTTGGTGAGGTGCAGCTCGCGCACCGCGCGCCCCCACTGCTCCTTGAAGAACGCCTTCGACTGCGCCGCGCTGTCCAGCTTCTCCTCCAGGCAACGCTGCGATACTATGGCGATACCTGTTGTCGGCAATGAGGCGGCGCTGCGCGCGCAGCTCGGCCAGCATGCGGTCGCGCGCGCCCAGCTTGGTGAGGTGCAGCTCGCGCACCGCGCGCCCCCACTGCTCCTTGAAGAACGCCTTCGACTGCGCCGCGCTGTCCAGCTTCTCCTCCAGGCAACGCTGCGATACTATGGCGATACCTGTTGTCGGCAATGAGGCGGCGCTGCGCGCGCAGCTCGGCCAGCATGCGGTCGCGCGCGCCCAGCTTGGTGAGGTGCAGCTCGCGCACCGCGCGCCCCCACTGCTCCTTGAAGAACGCCTTCGACTGCGCCGCGCTGTCCAGCTTCTCCTCCAGGCAACGCTGCGATACTATGGCGATACCTGTTGTCGGCAATGAGGCGGCGCTGCGCGCGCAGCTCGGCCAGCATGCGGTCGCGCGCGCCCAGCTTGGTGAGGTGCAGCTCGCGCACCGCGCGCCCCCACTGCTCCTTGAAGAACGCCTTCGACTGCGCCGCGCTGTCCAGCTTCTCCTCCAGGCAACGCTGCGATACTATGGCGATACCTGTTGTCGGCAATGAGGCGGCGCTGCGCGCGCAGCTCGGCCAGCATGCGGTCGCGCGCGCCCAGCTTGGTGAGGTGCAGCTCGCGCACCGCGCGCCCCCACTGCTCCTTGAAGAACGCCTTCGACTGCGCCGCGCTGTCCAGCTTCTCCTCCAGGCAACGCTGCGATACTATGGCGATACCTGTTGTCGGCAATGAGGCGGCGCTGCGCGCGCAGCTCGGCCAGCATGCGGTCGCGCGCGCCCAGCTTGGTGAGGTGCAGCTCGCGCACCGCGCGCCCCCACTGCTCCTTGAAGAACGCCTTCGACTGCGCCGCGCTGTCCAGCTTCTCCTCCAGGCAACGCTGCGATACTATGGCGATACCTGTTGTCGGCAATGAGGCGGCGCTGCGCGCGCAGCTCGGCCAGCATGCGGTCGCGCGCGCCCAGCTTGGTGAGGTGCAGCTCGCGCACCGCGCGCCCCCACTGCTCCTTGAAGAACGCCTTCGACTGCGCCGCGCTGTCCAGCTTCTCCTCCAGGCAACGCTGCGATACTATGGCGATACCTGTTGTCGGCAATGAGGCGGCGCTGCGCGCGCAGCTCGGCCAGCATGCGGTCGCGCGCGCCCAGCTTGGTGAGGTGCAGCTCGCGCACCGCGCGCCCCCACTGCTCCTTGAAGAACGCCTTCGACTGCGCCGCGCTGTCCAGCTTCTCCTCCAGGCAACGCTGCGATACTATGGCGATACCTGTTGTCGGCAATGAGGCGGCGCTGCGCGCGCAGCTCGGCCAGCATGCGGTCGCGCGCGCCCAGCTTGGTGAGGTGCAGCTCGCGCACCGCGCGCCCCCACTGCTCCTTGAAGAACGCCTTCGACTGCGCCGCGCTGTCCAGCTTCTCCTCCAGGCAACGCTGCGATACTATGGCGATACCTGTTGTCGGCAATGAGGCGGCGCTGCGCGCGCAGCTCGGCCAGCATGCGGTCGCGCGCGCCCAGCTTGGTGAGGTGCAGCTCGCGCACCGCGCGCCCCCACTGCTCCTTGAAGAACGCCTTCGACTGCGCCGCGCTGTCCAGCTTCTCCTCCAGGCAACGCTGCGATACTATGGCGATACCTGTTGTCGGCAATGAGGCGGCGCTGCGCGCGCAGCTCGGCCAGCATGCGGTCGCGCGCGCCCAGCTTGGTGAGGTGCAGCTCGCGCACCGCGCGCCCCCACTGCTCCTTGAAGAACGCCTTCGACTGCGCCGCGCTGTCCAGCTTCTCCTCCAGGCAACGCTGCGATACTATGGCGATACCTGTTGTCGGCAATGAGGCGGCGCTGCGCGCGCAGCTCGGCCAGCATGCGGTCGCGCGCGCCCAGCTTGGTGAGGTGCAGCTCGCGCACCGCGCGCCCCCACTGCTCCTTGAAGAACGCCTTCGACTGCGCCGCGCTGTCCAGCTTCTCCTCCAGGCAACGCTGCGATACAACTAACGCTTTAGGATACTAGCCCCCGTAGCCATGTTACACTTACGATTTCTCTTTCTACGATAGCAAACGCTTGAAGGTTTGGCTAGGGCTAGACTAGCAATGTTGAAAGGTTTGAGTTTCAAAATCGAAAACTAGATGGCGCTTAAATTACCTAATTATCTTAATGTGCATTCTATAATGGACACTACAGTGAATATTTTATGCATTGTAAATGCTAAAAAAACATTTAAAATACAAAATGCCGGGACAATTATGAATACACTTCTGTCTTTGATCAGCTGCTGCGCCATCTAGTCTATCCCTAGCCAAACCTTTAAGCGTTTGCTATCGTAGAAAGAGAAATAGACAATCGTAAGTGTAACATGGCTAGGGGAGCTACTATAACCAACATCAACATCTATTCTCAACTCATCGGCAGCCCAGTACTGCACGCCTAGCATGCACGCGTGAGAAAATTTTGTCTATCCCTTTTCTCGTATTATCTCTATCGAAACTAACATGGTTGCACACATGATTCGTCTCGTTACGTCAAAAGTAGAGATAAAATTATTTTCTTTACTTCTCTCTAAGAACTCTTAACATGGCGACGTAGGTTTCTCGAATTTTGAAGTTTAAAAGAGATATTTGTCGTCATTTCTAAAGGTTTTACACATGGAAGTAGGAAATTTCCATGGTTTCTGAATGCATGAAATCGATGTTGCAACATTAGATTATCGTATGGTGTTGTGAAACGGCTACACCGTGCACCTGTTTGTGTACGTCTGTCGTCTACTGTCACGAGAAAGCCAAGTCTTCGACGAGACACAAGTCAACAAGTCACTCGTTGCGTGCATGTTAAGGTAAACGAGAAATCAGTCTACATCGACAATATCTCTCCCCCTCTCTTCGCGAGATATCACTTCGACGTGCATGCTGGGCCTGCTGGGCACGGATATCCTTTCAAAATGAGAACATTTAGGCTATACTTCACACAACTGCACCTACGCAGTTTGACTTAACGTAGATACCTACTAAAATAGGTAAATCTATGTTTTTCGTTTCGCTGCAAAAGTTCTGCACCGAATAAGTGGATGCAATTAGTTATAATTTTTATAGGTATAATTTTTGTAAAGTCAAAATAACCATTGGATAGAAGCAGGCGTTACTTTGCGGAAGTCCATGATTAGCAAGAAAAGGTTAGAATTATTTTGCTATAATCCGCCAACAGAAAAATCTGTATAACTTTTACACTACTCTCGACGCACGTTTCGCCCCGACACCGGAGCATCCTCAACTGAGCATGTTGGAACAATTAGAAATAATAAAACATAATAATAATACTCAGTTTAAATTACTTAATGAACAAGTGAACGTCTCAAGTTCACCACTGCTTCGCTTGTTTGGAGGGGGGAGTCCGGGGGGTAGTGGGCGGGGCAACAGTAGTGGGGGTAGGAATACGGTATATAATACCGCGCAATTGACACGAGCGTCACTAGACAATACAGCATTGTAAAGTCGACATCTCCTGAGGATTATTCTGTTGGCGGATTATAGCAAAATAATTCTAACCTTTTCTTGCTAATCAAAATAACTAGTGGTTCGCCCCGAACTGAGACCTCGCGGTAACGGTTTCCCATTATTACTTATTCATTCAATAGATACATGACGATCAAAATTGACATTATTATTATGCCCGTTTTCACCAACCATACCTAAATCATCCCCTTTGTAGCCCCTAAATACAATCCTAACATCCCAATGTCATTTTCACCTTTAGTTGTCCCGTAGAGGTTCGTAATAACAAAGTTGACAGAAAGTGTCAACTAACTTAACATAGGTAGCCCGTAAAGGTTAGGGAACTGTTATAGTGAAATCCTCAAGGCCTCAATCAAACTTAGGTATAGTTTTTTGGAACATTCAAATTAAATTACTTGTACACAGCGTCAACTATCGACACGATCAGAAAACATGTAAAAACAAACTGCAACGTGAAGTTTTATTGATGTTTGCTAAATGACTAAATAATAATTTTAATTGAATGATAATATGTTACATATAGCTGCATTTGCTATAAATGAGATGAGAGCGCCATCTATTGACATCATTGTGAAGTTCTGTTGTTGCTGCTCATTAAAAGTTAAATAATTTAGTTTCCTTATTACATTTATCTAATTTTAGTATTTGTTGTTCAAGTACATGATATTACGCTTAAATTATAAAACTTTCAAGGAACAGCTCTCAATGGTTATTCCGTTGTGAGGTCAAATATAATCTCCACTTTGAAAGCCCCCCATTTCGTCAATTTTAGGAAAAAAATTAAAAAAAAAATACTTTTGTACTCTGTTCCAAATTATCTTTAAAATGAGGTACTGCAACTCTATGAAATGCAAAAATTTTTTTTTTGTTTCGCATTCGCTTCTATGAGAGCCCCCCTGAAATAAAGATTTTTATAACTTTTTAAGCCATTTTCGGCTGGAGGCCATCGGTTTACATATTATATCTCAAATTGAAGTAATTACGTTCAGTAATTAAGAAGCTCTGACAGACGGACGGACGGACGGACGGACGGACGGACAAGTGCAAATTCACTCAAGTAGACTCAAAGACCTTCGCTTCGCTCGGTCGACCATTGTTTAAAATTGGGAATAGTTCGAGTACTTACCAGTTCTTGTATTAGACTAGCCGTTTGATCTTTCGTTAAGCCCGAATATTTGTTCTCTGCATCCTTTTCAGAGTTCTTAAGATTATTCTGAAAGAGAAAGTTCTTAATCAATACAAAATAAATAGCAATTTAAAACCACCTATTTAATGAGTGTAATTAACGTTATTTTTTGTTAATTAGAAAGATGATGTTTATTATAATTATTATAGATAATTAACTATTTATTTAAGGTTCATTTTTATATCACCAAATAATTTGAAAGAAATCGGTCGCGCGCCGGAAGTTACTCTGCTCTCTCCTCCTTTTATACTCACAAATATCAGAATTTTGTCCAATCGTACATAGTTACAATATACGATTGCCGCATGAATAGAATAAAGAAATGAAACAATTTTAACAAAACGAAAATTCACATTGCACTGTGTCATAATGTTCACAGAAAGACATGAATTATATTATTTTATCTGGTCATTTTACACTTTTGAAGTTCGTGATATGCCGCCTCAACGGTGTTCATACCCCTATCAAGAGCTGATCAAAATTACTAAGGCCCGCTTGCAGAAATGCCGGGTTATCCTTTAACCCGTAATTAGCTGCTGTGCAGCTGCTCTGACAGATTACGTAAAAGCTTCTGGCATAATTACAAATGTATTCGAGGGTTCAAATAGATAATAGATTAATGGGGGGACGGCTTAGCGCAGGCCTCGTGTCAGAAAATGGCTGAGGCCATAGTTCATCCCGCTGCTGCTCCAATGCCAATAAGCGGAAGACTTCAGGAGATACCGATTACAAAATATAAATAATAACTGGCTAGCTGGCTGCTGGACTGAGTCTTTGTGAACTTTGATAACCTCTACCCTACTTACTGTATTAAAAGATTATGGGGGACGGCGCGTACGCAGTCCCCACTACCAAAAATTACGCGTCCGAGTTATCCACATTAGGGATAATCGCAGAGGTCAACCCAGCCGCAGTGCAATGGAAGGGCCTCGCTCTGGGGGAACCGCCTTCTTGATCACGGTGTCCCCTACGCCAGGTAAGTATGCTCTCGCCGCCGACGCGCGCGGTGGTCGTGGCGCGGGCGCGAGTCTCCACAGCGCGAGGCACAAACAACGCCGCACAGAAAAGCGACACCTAGCGTGGGGTTGTCAAACTACTAGACCAGACCCTAACAGGTCACCCTAACCCAGGTCATAACAATGCTCCAATGCGGGCCAGTAGTTCACATACTTTGCGCAAGATGTCAGCAGCAGATTCGAAGCTGTTACAGATTTAGTACAGTAACAAGCTGTAATGAGCTAAGAGCGTTGCTGATAATAATAGAATAGAATAGAAATGTTTTTTATTCAAATAAACTTTTTTACAAGTGCTTTTGAATCGTCGATGAGTCTACCACTACACTATTAAAATTAATATATTAAGCGAAATAATAATTATTGTAATAATATCAGAACGTATAAAATATAAACGTAACAAAACAAAAATTCTGAAAATCAGAAAAGCAAAAAAGCCAACATCACGCGGTGTTCCCAGGCGGTCACCCATCCAAGTACTGACCGCGCCTGATGTTGCTTAACTTCGGTGATCGGACGAGAACCGGTGTATTCGACATGGTATGGACGTTGGCGACTAAGAACTTGACAGTTTTGATTAGAATAGGACACTATATCTACACTAGCGGCACGCTATGATGGCCGGTTTGACACATTACAATAGTGATGTGGAATGTCAATTTATTCTCGAACAAAAAACAATTAAGTTTTGTTTTTGTACCTGATTAAATAGGTTTAATAAAACAAAAATGTATATGTTTATTTAATTTATTTGAACGAACTGAATATTTGAATGAAAATGAATATACATACTTTATATGCACACAAGAAACATATGAATACAAAAGATACCAAAAAAGGTGCCACAAAAGGCCATAATTAATCAGATTCGTCCATACTACTATTTTCACTGTCGTCACTGCTATCATCACCTACATTAATAATTATATGTTCGTTTTCTATAATATTATCTATTTTCACATCTCTTTCATAATCTTCCCTTATTAATTTAACAGTTCTATTCACAACCTTTTCCCAGTCTCCTTTAGTCACATGTTCACAAGCTTCTTCTAATAATTTTAGCATTTTTTTTGTGGTAAATGGGGGTTCTGTATTGTGTCTTGCAGCATATCCCTTAATTTGAGCCCACACCAACTCAATCGCATTATACTCACAATGGTAAGGCGGTAACCGTATAACTCTGTGCCCATGTTCTAATGCTATTTCGTCAATGACGTATCGGATCTTGGTTGGTTTGTTTTCTTTTAAAAGACGTACTAATTCCGCTTTTAACATATTCATGTTTGCATCTACGCCATTTTTACGAAGCCATGCGACGATATCAGCTTTCTTTTGGGATTGGGCAGGTGGCTTGTCAATTTGCATCGAGTGGTATGGGGCGTTGTCCATAATTATAATAGATGGTTCAGGGAGGCTACACAACATTGAGGTAAATCATTCAGTAAACTTTTCTCCATTCATGTCTTCATGATAGTCTCCAGTGGTTTTTGACGCAAAAGCCATGAGAGAACCTTCGACAAACCCGTTGATGGTTCCGGCGTGACAAATTATAAGTCGCGATCCTTTTCCTACAGGAACTTTGGAAGTAGATGCTGCTGTGTCATCGTTCCAAGAACGGCCTACAGTATGGTTAGCATTAAGCCATGTTTCATCCAAGAACACAACATTTTGCCAATTTTTGATTTCTTTCACTTGCCGTAAAAAAGTATACCTTGCCATCGCTATATCAAATCTTTCCATCAATATTTTGCGTTTGTTACATTTTTTGTATCGAAATCCAATGGTCTTCAAAATCTTCGTTAAAGAACTTTCCCCACCGAAGAATAATCCAGCTTCCTTCAGTGAATGCACCAACTTTTTTCTTGTTGGATACTCCTTCTGTAAATAGTAGCCGTAAACATGTCTTCGGATAGCATCGGCATCAAAGCTATCGATGCCTACGACTGGTTTTGCTCGTTTTCTCTTTTTTGGTGTGTGAAGTTTATTTTCTTCTGTGCCAGTCTCGCCATATTTTTTTTTAGTTATCCGTCTAACAGTTCGTTGTCCAATATTAAGCGCATCAGCTACGCGTTCAACCACTGACGTTATAGGTAAAATTGGCCCTCCATTTTGAGCTTCACGATCGAAATAGTTACGAAGGCGTATTACGAACTCACGTGTCTGACTATTTAGAACAGTTCTCTGCGTACGTTCGGTCATATCGACGAAATCCACAACAAAGGGCTTGAACAGAGTCCAAATTAACGAGCAAGGGTCAACAGTAATGCAGTATCAATATTTGAAATCCAAAGCCAGGTCAAAACTATATCACAATCGCATTGCACTGACAGTTTATACTTTTCGAAGCAACGTCAATTCGAAACTGCTTTGTTTTGCATTGAGCATTGACGCGAGTTTGCCGGAGGTAGTAGTTGTGCTAGCCAGCGATCCTATGTGACGATCGTATTAGATTCCATTTTAAAAAATTTTCAATTTAGAAAACCAAATGCCGAGTTGTGGTATATATCATATAAAAATAAAAATTTTACCTTTTGTATGAAACAGCTGATATTTTTTTGCGATTTCAGAGGTTTGTCCACATAGTGAAAATTGTTCATATTCACAAGTACATTCACCCCTTAAATGGTGCAAACTGATTTTTCTACACTTGTATACATTTTAGAAATCAATTTAATAAATAAATTTTGAGTCCTAAACCTAAAACTACATTCGATAAAATTTATGAATCTCTGCACATCACTATCGTCAATAAAGTAATACAATTATTTCCTTCAAAGTCGTTATCAATTAATACGGAACTTCATGAGCGGACAAACGTCAAACCGGCCATCATAGCGTGCCGCTAGTTTACTTACTTTAAATTGTCATCACATCTACTGCAACTTTTGAATCAGTATGTAACCGAGATATTGGTATCTGTATTCTAGTACATTGGGATAGCGAAACGTAGCCTTAAAAAAACAATTTTAATATGCTCTCAAACAACTCACCTGTCTTTTATAGATTCGTAAGTTTGCCCTAGATGTGACGATGCGTTCAGATAAATAATTGGGTTCATACCTTAAGCACAGCGTTTTGTTTTTCTAGCGATTGTATCTTCTGCTGCATCTCTTCGACAGCCATGTCCTTCATCTTGAGGCGGTGATTCATGTCATCCTCCATCTTTTGCGACGCCTCCCTCAACTCCTGGTACTTGGCCGTGTAGTGCGCCTCTAATGCCTTCTTTGCGTCTAGTAACTGTTAGAAATGTATTGTGAGCGCTTAATACCGTGCCCAACCGTTTATGTTTTTTTGACAGCTCAGTCTCACTCACTCTCTGCCAAAAAGAAAATAAACCTTTGGACAGGGTATAGTAAAGTAGGTACTTGAGGACTGTGGTGTTTCAGTAAACTTTGGTGCAAACAAAATGTTTCCTCATACAAACAAGGTGTTTTCAGACACCCACTACTTGACCGACGACATAGGACGAGTCGCAGGGAGTCGTTGGATACAGGCGACGCAAGACCGAGACATGTGGAAGTCTATTTAAAAGTTGCTAAAGAAGAAAAGGGTAAAGTTATAATTCAGTGGTATATTGAACTATCTGGCAAGTTCAAACCCTTATACTAATCTTACTATACAGGGTGGGCCAGACCAGGTGGATATAAAATTTTTTTTAGATTGTTCACTTAAGGGCCTACCAGGAACCGGAAGGAAAAAAATCGGTTCTCACCCGATTACGAGAAAATTTTTTTTATTTAAAATTTTGGAAAATCATTGCTTTGACGAACTTTTAATTTTTTTTAATTTTTCCAGTAACAATTTCCGCAATTTTTTAATGGAATATCTTTACCTAATAACTGTACTCTCTTAGAAAAAAATTCCAGTCTGGTTAGCTGGTTTTAAGAGCATTAAATTTTAAATTATATCAAGAAAATTAAGTTCATCCAAAATCTACAGAAAACTTTAAAATTCCATTAAAAATAAAAATCTTCAGCGCTATGCACTGGTGATTTTTTAAAAACTGTAGCAACTAATGTTCTTTTGATTGCCAAAAGAAAAATTGTATGTCAATGTGCCGGATAAAAATTTATGATTTTTCAAAAGTCTTCGTTCCTCATTCGTGTAAATAACGACCCTATTGAAAAACATGTTAATTGTTTGTGGAGACTGCAGTATGTCCTTTAATTTTAACTGCCTCGTTGGTCTCGTGTTTGACTGCGGCCGAGGAGGTCCCGGATTCGAGTCCCGGGTCGAACCATATCAAGTATTGGGGTTTTCCGTAAGAAATTCTCAGTACTAGCCCGGAGTTAGGAAGTTGGCGTTGTTTCACCCCCGTACCTTGGAGAGCACGTAAAGCCGTTGGTCCTGCGCCTAATCTCTCTCCGCCTGCGCCTAATCTCTCTCCGGTTGTGTCAAATTTTCCGTCCTATCAGGCTATGAGAGTAAAGCAACAGAGAGTGCACCTGTGTTGGCGCACACACTTGTGCACTTTAATATCTCCCGCACAGATGGTTAATCTCTCTGAAGATAGACCGCCGCCGTGACCGAAATTCGGAAAAATAAAACATTGCTTTATTTTACTTTCTCTTAAATATGTAGATACCGTCAGTCATCATTAAAGGATTAATGCCCTCCCGAGCAAATTTCGACCACGGTGACCTATCTCCAGAGAGATTTACCATCTGTGCGGGAGATATTAAAGTGCACAAGTGTGTGCGCCAACACAGGTGCACTCTCTGTTTCTTGACTCTCATAGCCCGATAGGACGGAAAATTTGACACGACCGGAGAGAGATTAGGCGCAGGCGAAGAGAGATTAGGCGCAGGACCAACGGCTTTACGTGCTCTCCAAGGTACGGGGGTGAAATAACTTCCTAACTCCGGGCTAGTACTGAGAATTTCTTACGGAAAACCCCAATACTTGCTATAGTCCGACCCGGGACTCAAACCCGGGACCTCGTCGGCCGCAGTCAAACACGAGACCAACGAGGCAGTTAAAATTAAAGGACATACTGCAGTCTCCACAAACAATTAACATGTTTTTCAATAAGGTCGTTATTTACACGAATGAGGAACGAAGACTTTTGAAAAATCATAACTTTTTATCCGGCACATTGACATACAATTTTTCTTTTGGCAATCAAAAGAACATTAGTTGCTACAGTTTTTAAAAAATCACCAGTGCATATACTAATTATAACATTATAAATGCGAAAGTGTGTTAGTTGGTTTGTCCTTCAATCACACCGCAACAGAGCAACGGATCAACGTGATTTTTTGCAAGGATATATTTGAGGACCTGGAGAGTGACATAGGCTACTTTTTATCCCGCAAAATCAAAGAGTTCCCGAGGGATTTTAAAAACTAAAATCACGCGGACGAAGTCGCGGGCATCAGCTAGTCATCATAATAATATTATAAATGCGAAAGTGTGTTTGTTGGTTTGTCCTTCAATCACGCCGCAACAGAGCTACGGATCGAGGTAATTTTTTGCATGGGTATAGTTGAGGACATGGAGGGTAACATAGACTACTTTTTATACCGGCAAATCAAAGAGTACCTGAGGGATTTTAAAAATTTAATCCACGCGAACGAAGTCGCGGGCATCAGGTAGTCTTACTATAATATTACTAGTGGTTCGCCCGAACTGAGACCTCGCGGTAACGGTATCCCATGATTATTCATTCAATCGATACATGACGACCAAAACTGTGCCCGTTTTCACCAAACATACCTAAATCATCCCCTATGTAGGAGTCTCTTTACGTAGGTAGCTCCAAAACACAATCCTAAGTCCTAACATCCGTCCCAATGTCCTTTTAGGTGTCCCGTACAGGATCGTGATAAAGAAGTTGACAGTAATCATCACCTAACTCATCATAGGTAGCCCGTAAAGGTTAGGGAACGTCAGTGAAAACATTGAATTATTATGTAGGTACTAACGAGTGAAAACGGGTTAGGGGCATCTTATACAAATCGTCATCTATCGACGTGAATAGAAAATATACAAAATGCAGCAATTAATAGTTTATTGAAGTTTGATATTTAACTAAAGAATAATTTTAATTGAATAATATGTTATTATATTATGTGCCTAAATAAAAATGCTCGACGCAAAACTGTTTTTGGGATAGATCGTAGTCGTAACTCCTACGAGTAGTTCCATGGAATGGTTAATGACTGCGCCATCTATTAGCATTATTGTGAAGCTATGTGAAATTTACTGATGCTCATTAAAAATTAAATAATCTCGTTTCTATAAAATATTCATATAATTTTAGTATTTGTTGTTCAAGTACAGGATACAAGTGAAGTAAGAAAATAAGTAGAACTTGAAAATATATAGCCAATTTTCCCAGAGAGCGTCTTCAAGCGAGCGTATTAAATCGCCACTTTGAAAGCCCCCATTTCGTCAATTTTAGGAAAAAAAAATACGTTTGTACTCTGTTCCAAATTGTCTTTAAAATGATACACAGAAAACCTATGAATAGCAAAAAAAAAATTTTACTTCGCATTCGCTTCTATGAGAGCCCCCCAGAAATAAAGATTTTTATAACTTTTTAAGCCATTTTCGGCTGGAGGCCATTGGTTTACATATTATATCTAAATTTGAAGTAATTACGTTCAGTAATTCAAAAGTTATAAGGCTCTGACAGACGGACGGACAAGTGCAAATCGCTCTAGTAAACTCAGAGACCTCGCTTCGCTCGGTCAATAAATACGAAAATGTGTTTGTTGGTTTGTCTTTCAATCACGCCGCAACGGAGTCAGGGATGGACGTGATTTTTTGCATAGGTATAGTTAAAAACTTGGCATAGGCTAGTTTTTATACTGAAAAATCAAAGATTTCGCAGGATTTTTAATAACTGACGCCGCGGCCGCACTGGTAAGGCGACTGCGACGCGACGGCGATTTCGTCGAAACAAACTCCTATAAACAAATGGGGGTGGCCACATCAGATAAGCGACGCGCGTAATTAATTTGTTTATGTCGCGCGTAATTTTCAATAGTACTAAAATAAAACCAATGATAGTTTTCGCACTGAGTACGGCCAGCCATTACACGCGCAATTCGCTAATTTATCGCCGCTGCAATGCGGACACACGGTTTATCGCGTCGCCAGTCGCCTTACCAGTGCGGCCGCGGCCTAAATCCACATCGACGAGGTAACCTTTCTCTCCCTTTCAGTATTCCTGTACCCCCTTAGCCGGAAGTCCTCGGTCGCGCGACTCAAGTCCGCGGCGAGATTGCGACATTGCTCTATCCCTTTGCTCAGCCTGCTCTCTAACTCCGCTCTACGTTTGTTCCACTCGTTAGCGAGTTGGTCCAGGTGGTAATCTTCTTTGCGTTTTAACTGCAAAAAAAATATTTTTATAGATAATTATCATCATCATCAGGCAAGCAGCAACTCATCAACGGTTCACTACTGAGCGCAGGTCTCCTCTAACAGACAAGGGTTATATGCCAGTCCATCACGCCGGTCTAATGCGAATTGGCAGACTTCATTTGAAGTTCGTGTCTCGTATTATGCCGCCTCAACGGTGTACAATACAATGTACATATCCCTATCAAGAGATCATTATTACTATTAGGTTAATGGGGGGACGGCGCGTACGCAGTCCCCACTACCAAAAATTACGCGTCCGAGTTATCCACATTAGGGATAATCGCAGAGGTCAACCCAGCCGCAGTGCAATGGAAGGGCCTCGCTCTGGGGGAACCGCCTTCTTGATCACGGTGTCCCCTACGCCAGGTAAGTATGCTCTCGCCGCCGACGCGCGCGGTGGTCGTGGCGCGGGAACGAGTCTCCACAGCGCGATATAAATATACAGCAACGACAAGTAACAGCATCTACCGGTGTACGACCGCACGACCACGGACCCGTTAGTATCAATGCGCTTTACGAGCGGTCTACTGCCAAGTTCACATTCGCTCGCGCTAGATGGCAGAAGCGAATCCGTAACTTAACAAACATGTCCATAACAAAACAAAAGGATTTTACGAAATAATAAACCTAAAAGAAAATAACAAATAACTCAAATGCTAAAATCCAAACATTTTTAATAGTGAAATAATCCAAAAGTAAAAATAAGAGAAATAGTAAAAAGCCAACATCACGCGGTGTTCCCAGGCGGTCACCCATCCAAGTACTGACCGCGCCCGATGTTGCTTAACTTCGGTGATCGGACGAGAACCGGTGTATTCAACATGGTATGGACGTTGGCGATAGCGAAGGTAAATTTTATGAATTAATCATAATACATATAATAAAACTGTAACTGGAAGATTTCTGTACATTTAATATATTTTGAAAATTTTAATTGGGGGATGCTTTACTATCGATACTGAGCCCAAAACAGATTTTTATTTAATTTTTGTCTGTTTGTCTGTTTGTTTGTCCTTCTTTCACGTAAAAACTACCGCACAGATTTCTACAAAATTTTATACCGTGGTAGCTTATTACTCGGGTCAACATCTAGGCTACTTTTTATCCCGGAAAATAAAGGAGTTCCCGAGGGACTTTAAAAACTAAATCCACGCGGACAAAGTCGCGGGCATCAGCTAGTTAATCATAATAGTTATTATTATTATATTAATTGATTACTTTTCAGCACAAGTATTATACCCACTTGCAGGTTAAATAAGTGCTGTTGCCTCTCTTTCCAGTCTTCTAACTCGTCAACATACTTCCGCAGCAACGCGTCCCGATCGACAGGCGGGAGGGCTGATTTTAAATTATCTGTAAAAGCATATAAGTTCCTACATATTGGTCTTCCTTGTGTGGCAGTATAATAACTCATTTTTTCCCCTTTTTTTCTATGACAAGTAAGCCCTTGATTGCTATCTCATCTAATGGTAAATGCAGCCAATAGGAATGCAAATAAGATGGTAGCGTTTAACTTGGAAGGTTGGCTGTGTAAACTGTAAATGACTATGCAAAAAATCATCCCACCCGCCAACAGATTTCAAACGTATCTCAGCTAAAACATCATGGCAGCCTGATGATATTTTACTATGACAACATCCGCCGTAGATTAGTTTTCATGCAAATCGAATTTGAATTATTTATTTATTTTTCAGTGAATTGTTTTGGATACCAAAATTAGTAGTTTACAATTCTAAAACGAACATAAAGGAGCATTAACAAACTAGAAAAAAGCTATTGCGGACGCAGACGCGTTTCTGAGACGCAGAGAAAAGCCCGCGCTCCTCTGAGTACTTTCCGCCCTTTCGTCGCCTGTGCATGCGCGCTACAACTAGAAATTACTTTCGAAAGTAACTAACTAACTAGAAATTATTTTCTGATTGAAAATGGTTATTAGTCTTTTTAAGGGACGTAACAATAATATTAAAAATAGTGCCACGTCTGTTGGGAGGTGTGGACAGTGCCCATAAATTTTTTTGCATATGGCATTAGCGTCAAAGTAAAATATTCCTTGACTGTATTGATTTAAAGTCACAAATTCAGAACAACCGATTTTAACATGGAGCGTTATGGAGCTTATCGTACATACCTATACGTATAACAATGCATACACGAAATTGAGCTCTAACTGTTATGGTTTATTTTACTTTGACGGATCATCAAATGGATACGATTTTGATTGACAACTTATAGACAATCGGGGGGCAGAACAGATCAGGGACATTCCGAAAATTATAGATTCATAATACCAGATAATTTGCGCTGGCAATAGAACCAGAGACCGCTCACCATTTATTATAGCACGCGCGATATAATAGAAGCGATAGCGATATGTTCTGCTCAGTTACGTTCCTTCAAATAAGGTTGAGCGAAGCAATGGCTGGCTAGGTCATGCGTCATGCTCGTGAACGGGTGCCACAGGTGGGAATGGGGCTACTGTCTGTCTGCCCGTCTTAACATGTATTGAATTGTAAGTAGGTATGCAGTTTTGGAACTACCGCTCATTGTGGAAACACTGCATACATAGCATAGCATCTATTGTTTTGTAAACTTGATTTGAATAGAGCAACCGCCGAGTTTCTTGCTGGTTCTTCTCGGCAGGATGGGCATTCCGAACCACTGGTAGACTCACCGACGATTCAAAAGCACTTGTAAAAAAGTTTATTTGAATAAAAAATATTTCTATTCTATTCTCAGTCTACTCTTCCCTTGGACGAAACGCCCGTTACTAACCTCTTTCTGGACTGTTGATACAGGTGTCGCTTTTACTTGTTGATAATTTTGTTGGCTCCCTGAAATATAACATCAAGAACGTTAAAAAAAGTTTGATATTTTATGAAATCTACAGCATATGATATTCGCAACCGACAGTTCTACCGCCATTCATTAGTATGATTCTTAGCATGACGATCGCAAACACAAGATTGCTGGATGTTTAGCATTTTACTGCAACAGTGAATTTTTAGGCAAGAGAGTGTCAGCCAATCAGAGATGATTGAAATCGTCAAACTGCAATCATATTACTTCGGCAGGCCCCCAGGAGATCATCATCATCAGCAAACCATAAACGGCTCCCTACTTAGCGCAGGCCACGTGTCAGAAAATGGCTGAGGCCATAGTTCACCCCACTGCTGCTCCAATGCCAATTAGCGGAATACTTCAGGAGATACCGATTACAAAATATAATAACTGACTAGCTGGCTGATGGACTGAGTCATTAGTGAAATATTATCATCTAACCTACTTACTGTACTAATAGATTTAAGATTATGGGGGGACGGCGCGTACGCAGTCTCCACTACCAAAAATTACGCGTCCGAGTTATCCACATTAGGGATAATCGCAGAGGTCAACCCAGCCGCAGTGCAATGGAAGGGCCTCGCTCTGGGGGAACCGCCTTCTTGATCACGGTGTCCCCTACGCCAGGTAAGTATGCTCTCGCCGCCGACGCGCGGGGTGGTCGTGGCGCGCGCACGAGTCTCCACAGCGCGATGTAAATGTACAGTAACGACAAGTAGCAGCATCTACCGGTGTACGACGGAACGACCACGGACCCGTTGACTGCGTATCAATGCGCAGCTCCACGAGCGGTCTACTGCCAAGTTCGCATACTTTGCGCTAGATGGCAGAAGCGAATCCGTAACATAACAAACGTGTCCGTACTGTGGTCCGTAGCAAAACAAAAGGATTTTACAAAATAATAAAATAAAAGAAAACAAATAGCTCAAATGCAAAATCCAAACATTTATAAAAAATCCAAAAGTAAAATGAAGAAATATTAAAAAAAGCCAACATCACGCGGTGTTCCCAGGCGGTCACCCATCCAAGTACTGACCGCGCCCGATGTTGCTTAACTTCGGTGATCGGACGAGAACCGGTGTATTCAACATGGTATGGACGTTGGCAACTGAATTACCGAAATACACGATATAACTTTTTATTTGTCTGCCAATACTATTTTATTTTATTATTAAATTTTGTTCTATAAAGACAATGTGTAATGAATTGTAAATGCAATTTCATTAATTGCATTCTGAAATTTTGAATTTCGCGAATAATAATTTGGAATTTTTTCATTGAATATGTAATAATTGATTGAACTGACCTCTCCACATTATCGTTGGCTTCATTATCCTGCGTCGGTCCGCACTGGATTTGTTGGTCGCTGGTTGTCTTCGGCCGCGTCGCCAGCAACCGTTCTTGGCTCTGAGCGAAAGAGTCGCACATTTTCTTTATGAGCTCTGTTATTTCATTCGTCTGGAGCATTACGTCGCCTGATGCGTTTTTGTATCTGGAATGTGAGATTTACTTTCTTCATCATCTCACTGAGGGCTACCGTTTTAATGCTCACTAGTTGGAATGGAATAACTTTTAAAATTATGTATTGGTTTTTAATATTGACATTATATTATTATAATATATATAGCTCGATTACCACTCACTGACTCACTGATTGACATAATTGTTCTCCTAGAAGGAGACGGAAATAACACTTCCCGCGAGCTGCTTTAGCAGCTCGCGCACCGATCGAAATAAATAAAGCCGAACAATCGCGGTCCGCTTTAGCGGGCCGCGCACCCACGCGCCCTACTTGTAGCAATAACACTTCCCGCGAGCTGCTTTAGCAGCTCGCGCACCGAGCGAAATAAATAAAGCCGAACAATCGCGGTCCGCTTTAGCGGGCCGCGCACCCACGCGCCTTACTTTTAGTAAAACACTTCCCGCGAGCTGCTTTAGCAGCTCGCGCACCGAGCAAACGCTAGTTATTATATTATAATATATATAGCTCGATTACCACTGACTCACTCACTCACTGATTGACACGATTGTTCTCCTAGAAAGAGACGGAAATCGATACAATGATGTAGGGGAGATATGTCCGGGTGGGGGATTCGAGTGGGTAAAAATTATGACATTTCAAAAAAATTCAAGATGGCGGATTTTTTTTCCCCCCCATACAAAATGTATGGGGAATATTGAAGGGACTAGAAGTTGGGAATTATGCAAGACATTGATTTTGATAGGTTCAAAGGGCTTTTTTTCTTTTTCTTTTTTTTTCATTTTACATTTGCTTTTTTTCTTTTTTTTCTTTATTTTTTTCTTTTTTTTTCTTTTTCTTTTGTGAATGAGGAGCACGGCCAGGTTATTGCAGATAGGTGGGGTGTGCCCGAACAAATTTTTTGGCACAAGATGACCAGAATCCGAAGGTCTACTTGATGAGTAAAAAAATCGCGGTCCGCTTTAGCGGGCCGCGCACCCACGCGCCCTACTTGTAGTAATAACACTTCCCGCGAGCTGCTTTAGCAGCTCGCGCACCGAGCGAAATAAATAAAGGCGAACAATCGCGGTCCGCTTTAGCGGGCCGCGCACCCACGCGCCTTACTTTTAGTAAAACACTTCCCGCGAGCTGCTTTAGCAGCTCGCGCACCGAGCAAACGCTAGTTATAATATATATAGCTCGATTACCACTCACTCACTGATTCACTCACTCACTCATTGACAGGGTTGTTCTCCTAGAAGGAGACGGAAATCGATATAATGATGTAGGGGAGATATGTCCGGGTGGGGGATTCGAGTTGGGGAAAATTATGACATTTCGGAAAAACAAGATGGCGGCCGACGTGAATCTTGCAACTCTTTAGTTTTCCAACCGATTTCTTTGAAATTTTGGATTATTGTAGGAATTAGTAAACGATTAACAGAAAAAGTGAAAAAAATTAAAAAAACAAGATGGCGGCCGAGCTGTGACGTCTCAAATTTCCGACCCCTCTCCTGTAAAATTTTGTATGAAAAAAAATTTTTTTACCCATGGTGTCGTATAGAGCTCAAAGAATATGACTAGGAGAAAGGTGGAGAGAGCTGATGAGTGAGGGGTTCGGAGACGAGCGAGGGGCACGGCCAGGGTATAGAAGATAGGTGGAGGGTGCTCGACCAAATGTCATTCGAAACCTCGAGCAGTTGCCAGTGAGTTGAAAAAAAATTCCAAAATGGCGGAAAAAAAATGGCGGCAAATTTTGTCCGTCTCTCTCTCGGAGACTATAAAAGATGGAGGAGCGGTTTCTCGACAAAAGATGATCACAACCCGGAGGTCTACCTGGTGAGTAGGAAAAAAATTCAAGATGGCGGATTTATTTTTTTTCCATACAAAATGTATGGGGAATATTGAAGGGATTAGAAGTTGGGAACTATGCAAGAAATTGATTTTGATAGGTTCATAGGGCTTTTTTTCTTTTTCTTTTTTTTCATTTTATATTTGCTTTTTTTCTTTTTTTTCTTTTTTTTTTCTTTTTTTTCTTTTTCTTTTGTGAATGAGGAGCACGGCCAGGTTATTGCAGATAGGTGGGGTGTGTTCGAACAAATTTTTTGGCAAAAGATGACCAGAATCCGAAGGTCTACTTGAAGAGTAAATAAATCGCGGTCCGCTTTAGCGGGCCGCGCACCCACGCGCCCTACTTGTAGTAATAACACTTCCCGCGAGCTGCTTCAGCAGCTCGCGCACCGAGCGAAATAAATAAAGCCGAACAATCGCGGTCCGCTTTAGCGGGCCGCGCACCCACGAGCCCTACTTGTAGCAATAACACTTCCCGCGAGCTGCTTTAGCAGCTCGCGCACCGAGCGAAATAAATAAAGCCGAACAATCGCGGTCCGCTTTAGCGGGCCGCGCACCCACGCGCCCTACTTGTAGTAATAACACTTCCCGCGAGCTGCTTTAGCAGCTCGCGCACCGAGCGAAATAAATAAAGCCGAACAATCGCGGTCCGCTTTAGCGGGCCGCGCACCCACGCGCCCTACTTGTAGCAATAACACTTCCCGCGAGCTGCTTTAGCAGCTCGCGCACCGAGCAAATGCTAGTTATAATATATATAGCTCGATTACCACTGACTGACTGATTCACTGACTGATTGACATAATTGTTCTCCTAGAAAGAGACAAAAAACGATACAATGATGTAGGGGAGATATGTCCGGGTGGGGGATTCGAGTGGGGAAAAATTATGACATTTCGGAAAAACAAGATGGCGGCCGAAGTGATTCTTGCAACTCTTTTGTTTTCCAACCGATTTCTTTGAAATTTTGGATTATTGTAAAAATTAGTAAACGATTAACAGAAAAAGTGAAAAAAATTAAAAAAACAAGATGGCGGCCGAGCTGTGACGTCTCAAATTTCCAACCCCTCCCTGTAAAATTTTGTATGAAAAAAAATTTTTTTCACCCAGGGTCTCGTATAGAGCTCAAAGAATGTAACTCGGAGAAAGGTGGAGAGAGCTGATGAGTGAGGAGTTCGGAGACGGGCGAGGGGCACGGCCAGGGTATAGAAGATAGGTGGAGGGTGCTCGACCAAATTTCATTCGAAACCTCGAGCAGTTGCCAGTGAGTTGAAAAAAAATTCCAAAATGGCGGAAAAAAAATGGCGGCAAATTTTGTCCGTCTCTCTCTCGGAGACTATAAAAGATGGAGGAGCGGTTTCTCGACAAAAGATGATCACAACCCGGAGGTCTACCTGGTGAGTAGGAAAAAAATTCAAGATGGCGGATTTTTTTTTCCCATACAAAATGTATGGGGAATATTGAAGGGACTAGAAGTTGGGAACTATGCAAGACATTGATTTTGATAGGTTCATAGGGCTTTTTTTCTTCTTCTTTTTTTCATTTTACATTTGTTTTTTTGTTTTTTTTTTCATTTTTTTTTCTTTTTTTTCTTTTTCTTTTGTGAATGAGGAGCACGGCCAGGTTATTGCAGATAGGTGGGGTGTTCTCGAACAAATTTTTTGGCAAAAGATGACCAGAATCCGAAGGTCTACTTGATGAGTAAAAAAATCGCGGTCCGCTTTAGTGGGCCGCGCACCCACGCCCCCTAATTGTAGTAATAACACTTCCCGCGAGCTGCTTTAGCAGCTCGCGCACCGAGCGAAATAAATAAAGCCGAACAATCGCGGTCCGCTTTAGCGGGCCGCGCACCCACGCGCCCTACTTGTAGTAATAACACTTCCCGCGAGCTGCTTTAGCAGCTCGCGCACCGAGCGAAATAAATAAAGCCAAACAATCGCGGTCCGCTTTAGCGGGCCGCGCACCCACGCGCCCTACTTGTAGCAATAACACTTCCCGCGAGCTGCTTTAGCAGCTCGCGCACCGAGCAAACGCTAGTTATAATATATATAGCTCGATTACCACTGATTCACTCACTGACTCATTGACACAATTGTTCTCCTAGAAAGAGACAAAAAACGATAAAATGATGTACGGGAGATATGTTCGGGTGGGGGATTCGAGTGGGGAAAAATTATGACATTTCGGAAAAACAAGATGGCGGCCGACGTGAATCTTGCAACTCTTTTGTTTTCCAACCGATTTCTTTGAAATTTTGGATTATTGTAGAAATTAGTAAACGATTAACAGAAAAAGTGAAAAAAATTAAAAAAACAAGATGGCGGCCGAGCTGTGACGTCTCAAATTTCCACCCCTCTCCTGTAAAATTTTGTATGAAAAAAATTTTTTTCACCCATGGTGTCGTATAGAGCTCAAAGAATGTGACTCGGAGAAAGGTGGAGAGAGCTGATGAGTGAGGAGTTCGGAGACGGGCGAGGGGCACGGCCAGGGTATAGAAGTTAGGTGGAGGGTGCTCGACCAAATGTCATTTGAAACCTCGAGCAGTTGCCAGTGAGTTGAAAAAAAAATCCAAAATGGCGGAAAAAAAATGGCGGCAAATTTTGTCCGTCTCTCTCTCGGAGACTATAAAAGATGGAGGAGCGGTTTCTCGACAAAAGATGATCACAACCCGGAGGTCTACCTGGTGAGTAGGAAAAAAATTCAAGATGGCGGATTTTTTTTCCCCCCATACAAAATGTATGGGGAATATTGAAGGGACTAGAAGTTGGGAACTATGCAAGACATTGATTTTGATAGGTTCATAGGGCTTTTTTCTTTTTCTTTTTTTTCATTTTACATTTGCTTTTTTTCTTTTTTTTCTTTTTTTTTTCTTTTTTTTCTTTTTCCTTTGTGAATGAGGAGCACGGCCAGGTTATTGCAGATAGGTGGGGTGTGCTCGAACAAATTTTTTGGCAAAAGATGACCAGAATCCGAAGGGCTACTTGATGAGTAAAAAAATCGCGGTCCGCTTTAGCGGGCCGCGCACCCACGCGCCCTACTTGTAGTAATAACACTTCCCGCGAGCTGCTTTAGCAGCTCGCGCACCGAGCGAAATAAATAAAGCCGAACAATCGCGGTCCGCTTTAGCGGGCCGCGCACCCACGCGCCCTACTTGGAGCAATAACACTTCCCGCGAGCTGCTTTAGCAGCTCGCGCACCGAGCAAACGCTAGTTATAATATATATAGCTCGATTACCACTCACTGACTGATTCACTGACTCATTGACATAATTGTTCTCCTAGAAAGAGACAAAAAACGATAAAATGATGTACGGGAGATATGTTCGGGTGGGGGATTCGAGTGGGGAAAAATTATGACATTTCGGAAAAACAAGATGGCGGCCGACGTGAATCTTGCAACTCTTTTGTTTTCCAACCGATTTCTTTGAAATTTTGGATTATTGTAGAAATTTGTAAACGATTAACAGAAAAAGTGAAAAAATTAAAAAAACAAGATGGCGGCCGAGCTGTGACGTCTCAAATTTCCACCCCTCTCCTGTAAAATTTTGTATGAAAAAAATTTTTTTCACCCATGGTGTCGTATAGAGCTCAAAGAATGTGACTCGGAGAAAGGTGGAGAGAGCTGATGAGTGAGGAGTTCGGAGACGGGCGAGGGGCACGGCCAGGGTATAGAAGATAGGTGGAGGGCGCTCGACCAAATGTCATTCGAAACCTCGAGCAGTTGCCAGTGAGTTGAAAAAAAATTCCAAAATGGCGGAAAAAAAATGGCGGCAAATTTTGTCCGTCTCGCTCTCGGAGACTATAAAAGATGGAGGAGCGGTTTCTCGACAAAAGATGATCAAAACCCGGAGGTCTACCTGGTGAGTAGGAAAAAAATTCAAGATGGCGGATTTTTTTTTTCCATACAAAATGTATGGGGAATATTGAAGGGACTAGAAGTTGGGAACTATGCAAGACATTGATTTTGATAGGTTCATAGGGCTTTTTTTCTTTTTCTTTTTTTTCATTTTACATTTGTTTTTTTTTTGTTTTTTTTTTCATTTTTTTTTTCTTTTTCTTTTGTGAATGAGGAGCACGACCAGGTTATTGCAGATAGGTGGGGTGTGCTCGAACAAATTTTTTGGCAAAAGATGACCAGAATCCGAAGGGCTACTTGAAGAGTAAAAAAATCGCGGTCCGCTTTAGCGGGCCGCGCACCCACGCGCCCTACTTGTAGCAATAACACTTCCCGCGAGCTGCTTTAGCAGCTCGCGCACCGAGCGAAATAAATAAAGCCGAACAATCGCGGTCCGCTTTAGCGGGCCGCGCACCCACGCGCCCTACTTGTAGTAATAACACTTCCCGCGAGCTGCTTTAGCAGCTCGCGCACCGAGCGAAATAAATAAAGCCGAACAATCGCGGTCCGCTTTAGCGGGCCGCGCACCCACGCGCCTTACTTTTAGTAAAACACTTCCCGCGAGCTGCTTTAGCAGCTCGCGCACCGAGCGAAATAAATAAAGCCAAACAATCGCGGTCCGCTTTAGCGGGCCGCGCACCCACGCGCCCTACTTGTAGCAATAACACTTCCCGCGAGCTGCTTTAGCAGCTCGCGCACCGAGCGAAATAAATAAAGCCGAACAATCGCGGTCCGCTTTAGCGGGCCGCGCACCCACGCGCCCTACTTGTAGTAATAACACTTCCCGCGAGCTGCTTTAGCAGCTCGCGCACCGAGCGAAATAAATAAAGCCGAACAATCGCGGTCCGCTTTAGCGGGCCGCGCACCCACGCGCCTTACTTTTAGTAAAACACTTCCCGCGAGCTGCTTTAGCAGCTCGCGCACCGAGCGAAATAAATAAAGCCAAACAATCGCGGTCCGCTTTAGCGGGCCGCGCACCCACGCGCCCTACTTGTAGCAATAACACTTCCCGCGAGCTGCTTTAGCAGCTCGCGCACCGAGCGAAATACTAGTTATTATTATAATATATATAGCTCGATTACCACTGACACACTCACTCACTCACTCACTCACTCATTGACAGGGTTGTTCTCCTAGAAGGAGACGGAAATCGATATAATGATGTTCGGGAGATGTGTTTAAGGGGGGGATTCGAGTTGGGGAAAATTATGACATTTCGGAAAAACAAGATGGCGGCCGACGTGAATCTTGCAACTCTTTTGTTTTCCAACCGATTTCTTTGAAATTTTGGATTATTGTAGAAATTAGTAAACGATTAAGAGAAAAAGTGAAAAAAATTAAAAAAACAAGATGGCGGCCGAGCTGTGACGTCTCAAATTTCCGACCCCTCTCCTGTAAAATTTTGTATGAAAAAAAATTTTTTCACCCATGGTGTCGTATAGAACTCCTATAATGTGACTCGGCGAAAGGTGGAGAGAGCTGATGAGTGAGGAGTTCGGAGACGGGTGAGGGGCACGGCCAGGGTATTGAAGATAGGTGGAGGGTGCTCGACCAAATGTCATTCGAAACCTCGAGCAGTTGCCAGTGAGTTGAAAAAAAATTCCAAAATGGCGGAAAAAAAATGGCGGCAAATTTTGTCCGTCTCTCTCTCGGAGACTATAAAAGATGGAGGAGCGGTTTCTCGACAAAAGATGATCACAACCCGGAGGTCTACCTGGTGAGTAGGAAAAAAATTCAAGATGGCGGATTTTTTTTTCCCCCCATACAAAATGTATGGGGAATATTGAAGGGACTAGAAGTTGGGAACTATGCAAGACATTGATTTTGATAAAGCCATAGGGCTTTTTTTCTTTTTCTTTTTTTTCATTTTACATTTGCTTTTTTTCTTTTTTTTCTTATTTTTTTTTCTTTTTTTTTTCTTTTTCTTTTGTGAATGAGGAGCACGGCCAGTGATTTTGATAGGTTCATAGGGCTTTTTTCTTTTTCTTTTTTTTCATTTTACATTTGCTTTTTTTCTTTTTTTTTCTTTTTTTTTTTTCTTTTTCTTTTGTGAATGAGGAGCACGGCCAGGTTATTGCAGATAGGTGGGGTGTGCTCGAACAAATTTTTTGGCAAAAGATGACCAGAATCCGAAGGTCTACTTGATGAGTAAAAAAATCGCGGTCCGCTTCAGCGGGCCGCGCACCCACGCGCCCTACTTGTAATAATAACACTTCCCGCGAGCTGCTTCAGCAGCTCGCGCACCGAGCGAAATAAATAAAGCCGAACAATCGCGGTCCGCTTTAGCGGGCCGCGCACCCACGCGCCCTACTTGTAGCAATAACACTTCCCACGAGCTGCTTTAGCAGCTCGCGCACCGAGCGAAATAAATAAAGCCGAACAATCGCGGTCCGCTTTAGCGGGCCGCGCACCCACGCGCCTTACTTTTAGTAAAACACTTCCCGCGAGCTGCTTTAGCAGCTCGCGCACCGAGCAAACGCTAGTTATAATATATATAGCTCGATTACCACTCACTGATTCACTCACTCACTCACTGATTGACAGGGTTGTTCTCCTAGAAAGAGACAAAAAACGATAAAATGATGTACGGGAGATATGTTCGGGTGGGGGATTCGAGTGGGGAAAAATTATGACATTTCGGAAAAACAAGATGGCGGCCGACGTGAATCTTGCAACTCTTTTGTTTTCCAACCGATTTCTTTGAAATTTTGGAATATTGTAGAAATTAGTAAACGATTAACAGAAAAAGTGAAAAAAATTAAAAAAACAAGATGGCGGCCGAGCTGTGACGTCTCAAATTTCCACCCCTCTCCTGTAAAATTTTGTATGAAAAAAATTTTTTTCACCCATGGTGTCGTATAGAGCTCAAAGAATGTGACTCGGAGAAAGGTGGAGAGAGCTGATGAGTGAGGAGTTCGGAGACGGGCGAGGGGCACGGCCAGGGTATAGAAGATAGGTGGAGGGTGCTCGACCAAATGTCATTCGAAACCTCAAGCAGTTGCCAGTGAGTTGAAAAAAAATTCCAAAATGGCGGAAAAAAAATGGCGGCAAATTTTGTCCGTCTCTCTCTCGGAGACTATAAAAGATGGAGGAGCGGTTTCTCGACAAAAGATGATCACAACCCGGAGGTCTACCTGGTGAGTAGGAAAAAAATTCAAGATGGCGGAACTTTTTTTTCCCATACAAAATGTATGGGGAATATTGAAGGGACTAGAAGTTGGGAACTATGCAAGACATTGATTTTGATAGGTTCATAGGGCTTTTTTTCTTTTTCTTTTTTTCATTTTACATTTGTTTTTTTTTCTTTTTTTTTATTTTGTTTTTATTTTTTTTCTTTTTCTTTTGTGAATGAGGAGCACGGCCAGGTTATTGCAGATAGGTGGGGTGTGCTCGAACAAATTTTTTGGCAAAAGATGACCAGAATCCGAAGGTCTACTTGATGAGTAAAAAAATCGCGGTCCGCTTTAGCGGGCCGCGCACCCACGCGCCCTACTTGTAGTAATAACACTTCCCGCGAGCTGCTTTAGCAGCTCGCGCACCGAGCGAAATAAACAAAGCCGAACAATCGCGGTCCGCTTTAGCGGGCCGCGCACCCACGCGCCCTACTTGTAGCAATAACACTTCCCGCGAGCTGCTTTAGCAGCTCGCGCACCGAGCGAAATACTAGTTATAATATATATAGCTCGATTACCACTCACTGATTCACTCACTCACTGATTGACAGGGTTGTTCTCCTAGAAGGAGACGGAAATCGATATAATGATGTTTGGGAGATGTGCTTGGGGGGGGGATTCGAGTTGGGGAAAATTATGACATTTCGGAAAAACAAGATGGCGGCCGACGTGAATCTTGCAACTCTTTTGTTTTCCGACCGATTTCTTTGAAATTTTGGACTATTGTAGAAATTAGTAAACGATTAACAGAAAAAGTGAAAAAAATTAAAAAAACAAGATGGCGGCCGAGCTGTGACGTCTCAAATTTCCGACCCCTCTCCTGTAAAATTTTGTATGAAAAAAAATTTTTTCACCCATGGTGTCGTATAGAGCTCAAAGAATGTGACTCGGAGAAAGGTGGAGAGAGCTGATGAGTGAGGAGTTCGGAGACGGGCGAGGGGCACGGCCAGGGTGTAGAAGATAGGTGGAGGGTGCTCGACCAAATGTCATTCGAAACCTCGAGCAGTTGCCAGTGAGTTGAAAAAAAATTCCAAAATGGCGGAAAAAAAATGGCGGCAAACTTTGTCCGTCTCTCTCTCGGAGACTATAAAAGATGGAGGAGCGGTTTCTCGACAAAAGATGATCACAACCCGGAGGTCTACCTGGTGAGTAGGAAAAAAATTCAAGATGGCGGATTTTTTTTTCCCCCCATACAAAATGTATGGGGAATATTGAAGGGACTAGAAGTTGGGAAGAAATCGATATAATGATGTTCGGGAGATGTGCTTGGGGGGGGGGGGGGGGATTCGAGTTGGGGAAAATTATGACATTTCGGAAAAACAAGATGGCGGCCGACGTGAATCTTGCAACTCTTTTGTTTTCCAACCGATTTCTTTGAAATTTTGGATTATTGTAGAAATTAGTAAACGATTAACAGAAAAAGTGAAAAAAATTAATAAAACAAGATGGCGGCCGAGCTGTGGCGTCCCAAATTTCCGACCCCTCTCCTGTAAAATTTTGTATGAAAAAAATTTTTTTCACCCCTGGTGTCGTATAGAGCTAAAAGAGTGTGACTCGGAGAAAGGTGGAGAGAGCTGATGAGTGAGGAGTTCGGAGACGGGCGAGGGGCACGGCCAGGGTATAGAAGATAGGTGGAGGGTGCTCGACCAAATGTCATTCGAAACCTCGAGCAATTGCCAGTGAGTTGAAAAAAAATTCCAAAATGGCGGAAAAAAAATGGCGGCAAATTTTGTCCGTCTCTCTCTCGGAAACTATAAAAGATGGAGGAGCGGTTTCTCGACAAAAGATGATCAAAACCCGGAGGTCTACCTGGTGAGTAGGAAAAAAATTCAAGATGGCGGATTTTTTTTTTCCCATACAAAATGTATGGGGAATATTGAAGGGACTAGAAGTTGGGAAGAAATCGATATAATGATGTTCGGGAGATGTGCTTGGGGGGGGGGGGGGGGATTCGAGTTGGGGAAAATTATGACATTTCGGAAAAACAAGATGGCGGCCGACGTGAATCTTGCAACTCTTTTGTTTTCCAACCGATTTCTTTGAAATTTTGGATTATTGTAGAAATTAGTAAACGATTAACAGAAAAAGTGAAAAAAATTAAAAAAACAAGATGGCGGCCGAGCTGTGGCGTCCCAAATTTCCGACCCCTCTCCTGTAAAATTTTGTATGAAAAAAATTTTTTTCACCCCTGGTGTCGTATAGAGCTAAAAGAGTGTGACTCGGAGAAAGGTGGAGAGAGCTGATGAGTGAGGAGTTCGGAGACGGGCGAGGGGCACGGCCAGGGTATAGAAGATAGGTGGAGGGTGCTCGACCAAATGTCATTCGAAACCTCGAGCAATTGCCAGTGAGTTGAAAAAAAATTCCAAAATGGCGGAAAAAAAAATGGCGGCAAATTTTGTCCGTCTCTCTCTCGGAAACTATAAAAGATGGAGGAGCGGTTTCTCGACAAAAGATGATCAAAACCCGGAGGTCTACCTGGTGAGTAGGAAAAAAATTCAAGATGGCGGATTTTTTTTTTCCCATACAAAATGTATGGGGAATATTGAAGGGACTAGAAGTTGGGAACTATGCAAGACATTGATTTTGGTAGGTTCATAGGGCTTTTTTTCTTTTTCTTTTTTTTCATTTTACATTTGCTTCTTTTCTTTTTCTTTTTTTCTTCTTTTTCTTTTGTGAATGAGGAGCACGGCCAGGTTATTGCAGATAGGTGGGGTGTGCTCGAACAAATTTTTTGGCAAAAGATGACCAGAATCCGAAGGTCTACTTGATGAGTAAAAAAATCGCGGTCCGCTTTAGCGGGCCGCGCACCCACGCGCCCTACTTGTAGTAACAATACTTCCCGCGAGCTGCTTTAGCAGCTCACGCACCGAGCGAAATAAATAAAGCCGAACAATCGCGGTCCGCTTTAGCGGGCCGCGCACCCACGCGACCTACTTGTAGCAATAATACTTCCCGCGAGCTGCTTTAGCAGCTCGCGCACCGAGCGAAATAAATAAAGCCGAACAATCGCGGTCCGCTTTAGCGGGCCGCGCACCCACGCGCCCTACTTGTAGCAATAACACTTCCCGCGAGCTGCTTTAGCAGCAGCAGGAGCGGTTTCTCGACAAAAGATGATCAAAACCCGGAGGTCTACCTGGTGAGTAGGAAAAAAATTCAAGATGGCGGTTTTTTTTTTCCATACTAAATGTATGGGGAATATTGAAGGGACTAGAAGTTGGGAACTATGCAAGACATTGATTTTGATAGGTTCATAGGGCTTTTCGCACACCCACGCGCCCTACTTGTAGTAATAACACATCCCGCGAGCTGCTTTAGCAGCTCGCGCACCGAGCGAAATAAATAAAGCCGAACAATCGCGGTCCGCTTTAGCGGGCCGCGCACCCACGCGCCTTACTTTTAGTAAAACACTTCCCGCGAGCTGCTTTAGCAGCTCGCGCACCGAGCAAATGCTAGTTATAATATATATAGCTCGATTACCACTGATTCACTCACTGACTGATTCACTCATTGACAGGGTTGTTCTCCTAGAAAGAGACAAAAAACGATACAATGATGTAGGGGAGATATGTCCGGGTGGGGGATTCGAGTGGGGAAAAATTATGACATTTCGGAAAAACAAGATGGCGGCCGACGTGATTCTTGCAACTCTTTTGTTTTCCAACCGATTTCTTTGAAATTTTGGATTATTGTAGAAATTAGTAAACGATTAACAGAAAAAGTGAAAAAAATTAAAAAAACAAGATGGCGGCCGAGCTGTGACGTCTCAAATTTCCGACCCCTCTCCTGTAAAATTTTGTATGAAAAAAATTTTTTTCACCCATGGTGTCGTATAGAGCTCAAACAATGTGACTCGGAGAAAGGTGGAGAGAGCTGATGAGTGAGGAGTTCGGAGACGGGCGAGGGGCACGGCCAGGGTATAGAAGATAGGTGGAGGGTGCTCGACCAAATGTCATTCGAAACCTCGAGCAGTTGCCAGTGAGTTGAAAAAAAATTCCAAAATGGCGAAAAAAAAATGGCGGCAAATTTTGTCCGTCTCTCTCTCGGAGACTATAAAAGATGGAGGAGCGGTTTCTCGACAAAAGATGATCACAACCCGGAGGTCTACCTGGTGAGTAGGAAAAAAATTCAAGATGGCGGATTTTTTTTCCCCCCCATACAAAATGTATGGGGAATATTGAAGGGACTAGAAGTTGGGAACTATGCAAGACATTGATTTTGATAGGTTCATAGGGCTTTTTTCTTTTTCTTTTTTTTCATTTTACATTTGCTTTTTTTCTTTTTTTTTCTTTTTTTTTTCTTTTTTTTTCTTTTTCTTTTGTGAATGAGGAGCACGGCCAGGTTATTGCAGATAGGTGGGGTGTGCTCGAACAAATTTTTTGGCAAAAGATGACCAGAATCCGAAGGTCTACTTGTTGAGTAAAAAAATCGCGGTCCGCTTTAGCGGGCCGCGCAACCACGCGCCCTACTTGTAGTAATAACCCTTCCCGCGAGCTGCTTTAGCAGCTCGCGCACCGAGCGAAATAAATAAAGCCGAACAATCGCGGTCCGCTTTAGCGGGCCGCGCACCCACGCGCCCTACTTGTAGCAATAACACTTCCCGCGAGCTGCTTTAGCAGCTCGCGCACCGAGCGAAATAAATAAAGCCGAACAATCGCGGTCCGCTTTAGCGGGCCGCGCACCCAAGCGCCTTACTTTTAGTAAAACACTTCCCGCGAGCTGCTTTAGCAGCTCGCGCACCGAGCAAACGCTAGTAATATATATAGCTCGATTACCACTGACTGACTGACACACTCATTGACATAATTGTTCTCCTAGAAAGAGACAAAAAACGATAAAATGATGTACGGGAAAATATGTTCGGGTGGGGGATTCGAGTGGGGAAAAATTATGACATTTCGGAAAAACAAGATGGCGGCCGACGTGAATCTTGCAACTCTTTTGTTTTCCAACCGATTTCTTTGAAATTTTGGATTATTGTAGAAATTAGTAAACGATTAACAGAAAAAGTGAAAAAAATTAAAAAAACAAGATGGCGGCCGAGCTGTGACGTCTCAAATTTCCACCCCTCTCCTGTAAAATTTTGTATGAAAAAAATTTTTTTCACCCATGGTGTCGTATAGAGCTCAAAGAATGTGACTCGGAGAAAGGTGGCGAGAGCTGATGAGTGAGGAGTTCGGAGACGGGCGAGGGGCACGGCCAGGGTATAGTAGATAGGTGGAGGGTGCTCGACCAAATGTCATTCGAAACCTCGAGCAGTTGCCAGTGAGTTGAAAAAAAATTCCAAAATGGCGGAAAAAAAATGGCGGCAAATTTTGTCCGTCTCTCTCTCGGAGACTATAAAAGATGGAGGAGCGGTTTCTCGACAAAAGATGATCACAACCCGGAGGTCTACCTGGTGAGTAGGAAAAAAATTCAAGATGGCGGATTTTTTTTTCCCCCATACAAAATGTATGGGGAATATTGAAGGGACTAGAAGTTGGGAACTATGCAAGACATTGATTTTGATAGGTTCATAGGGATTTTTTTCTTTTTCTTTTTTTCATTTTACATTTGTTTTTTTTCTTTTTTTTCATTTTTTTTTCTTTTTTTTCTTTTGTGAATGAGGAGCACGGCCAGGTTATTGCAGATAGGTGGGGTGTGCTCGAACAAATTTTTTGGCAAAAGATGACCAGAATCCGAAGGTCTACTTGATGAGTAAAAAAATCGCGGTCCGCTTTAGCGGGCCGCGCACCCACGCGCCCTACTTGTAGTAATAACACTTCCCGCGAGCTGCTTTAGCAGCTCGCGCACCGAGCGAAATAAATAAAGCCGAACAATCGCGGTCCGCTTTAGCGGGCCGCGCACCCACGCGCCCTACTTGTAGCAATAACACTTCCCGCGAGCTGCTTTAGCAGCTCGCGCACCGAGCAAACGCTAGTTATAATATATATAGCTCGATTACCACTGACTCATTGACATAATTGTTCTCCTAGAAAGAGACAAAAAACGATAAAATGATGTAGGGGAGATATGTTCGGGTGGGGGATTCGAGTGGGGAAAAATTATGACATTTCGGAAAAACAAGATGGCGGCCGACGTGAATCTTGCAACTCTTGTGTTTTCCAACCGATTTCTTTGAAATTTCGGATTATTGTAGAAATTAGTAAACGATTAACAGAAAAAGTGAAAAAAATTAAAAAAACAAGATGGCGGCTGAGCTGTGACGTCTCAAATTTCCGACCCCTCTCCTGAAAAATTTTGTATGAAAAAAATTTTTTTCACCCATGGTGTCGTATAGAGCTCGAAGCATGTGACTCGGAGAAAGGTGGAGAGAGCTGATGAGTGAGGAGTTCGGAGACGGGCGAGGGGCAAGGCCAGGGTATAGAAGATAGATGGAGGGTGCTCGACCAAATGTCATTCGAAACCTCGAGCAGTTGCCAGTGAGTTGAAAAAAAATTCCAAAATGGCGGAAAAAAAATGGCGGCAAATTTTGTCCGTCTCTCTCTCGGAGACTATAAAAGATGGAGGAGCGGTTTCTCGACAAAAGATGATCACAACCCGGAGGTCTACCTGGTGAGTAGGAAAAAAATTCAAGATGGCGGATTTTTTTTTCCCCCCATACAAAATGTATGCGGAATATTGAAGGGACTAGAAGTTGGGAACTATGCAAGACATTGATTTTGATAGGTTCATAGGGCTTTTTTTCTTTTTCTTTTTTTTCATTTTACATTTGCTTTTTTTCTTTTTTTTTTCTTTTTTTTTTCTTTTTTTTTCTTTTTCATTTGTGAATGAGGAGCACGGCCAGGTTATTGCAGATAGGTGCGGTGTGCTCTAACAAATTTTTTGGCAAAAGATGACCAGAATCCGAAGGTCTACTTGATGAGTAAAAAAATCGCGGTCCGCTTTAGCGGGCCGCGCACCCACGCGCCCTACTTTTAGGAAAAACACTTCCCGCGAACTGCTTTAGCAGCTCGCGCACCGAGCGAAAGAAATAAAGCCGAACAATCGCGGTCCGCTTTAGCGGGCCGCGCACCCACGCGCCCTACTTGTAGCAATAACACTTCCCGCGAGCTGCTTTAGCAGCTCGCGCACCGAGCGAAATAAATAAAGCCGAACAATCGCGGTCCGCTTTAGCGGGCCGCGCACCCACGCGCCTTACTTTTAGTAAAACACTTCCCGCGAGCTGCTTTAGCAGCTCGCGCACCGAGCAAACGCTAGTTATTATTATATATATAGCTCGATTACCACTGACTGACTGATTCACTGACTGACTCATTGACAGGGTTGTTCTCCTAGAAGGAGACGGAAATCGATATAATGATGTAGGGGAGATATGTTCGGGTGGGGGATTCGAGTTGGGGAAAATTATGACATTTCGGAAAAACAAGATGGCGGCCGACGTGAATCTTGCAACTCTTTTGTTTTCCAACCGATTTCTTTGAAATTTTGGATTATTGTAGGAATTAGTAAACGATTAACAGAAAAAGTGAAAAAAATTAAAAAAACAAGATGGCGGCCGAGCTGTGACGTCTCAAATTTCCGACCCCTCTCCTGTAAAATTTTGTATGAAAAAAATTTTTTTCACCCATGGTGTCGTATAGAGCTCAAAGAATGTGACTCGGAGAAAGGTGGAGAGAGCTGATGAGTGAGGAGTTCGGAGACGGGCGAGGGGCACGGCCAGGGTATAGAAGATAGGTGGAGGGTGCTCGACCAAATGTCATTCGAAACCTCGAGCAGTTGCCAGTGCGTTGAAAAAAAATTCCAAAATGGCGGAAAAAAAATGGCGGCAAATTTTGTCCGTCTCTCTCTCGGAGACTATAAAAGATGGAGCAGCGGTTTCTCGACAAAAGATGATCACAACCCGGAGGTCTACCTGGTGTGTAGGAAAAAAATTCAAGATGGCGGATTTTTTTTCCCCCCCATACAAAATGTATGGGGAATATTGAAGGGACTAGAAGTTGGGAAGAAATCGATATAATGATGTTCGGGAGATGTGTTTGGGGGGGGATTCAAGTTGGGGAAAATTATGACATTTTGGAAAAACAAGATGGCGGCCGACGTGAATCTTGCAACTCTTTTGTTTTCCAACCGATTTCTTTGAAATTTTGGATTATTGTAGAAATTAGTAAACGATTAACAGAAAAAGTGAAAAAAATTAAAAAAACAAGATGGCGGCCGAGCTGTGACGTCTCAAATTTCCGACCCCTCTCCTGTAAAATTTTGTATGAAAAAATTTTTTTTCACCCATGGTGTCGTATAGAGCTCAAAGAATGTGACTCGGAGAAAGGTGGAGAGAGCTGATGAGTGAGGAGTTCGGAGACGGGCTAGGGGCACGGCCAGGGTATAGAAGATAGGTGGAGGGTGCTCGACCAAATGTCATTCGAAACCTCGAGCAGTTGCCAGTGAGTTGAAAAATAATTCCAAAATGGCGGAAAAAAAATGGCGGCAAATTTTGTCCGTCTCTCTCTCGGAGACTATAAAAGATGGAGGAGCGGTTTCTCGACAAAAGATGATCAAAACCCGGAGGTCTACCTGGTGAGTAGGAAAAAAATTCAAGATGGCGGTTTTTTTTTTCATACAAAATGTATGGGGAATATTGAAGGGACTAGAAGTTGGGAACTATGCAAGACAATGAGTTTGATAGGTTCATAGGGCTTTTTTCTTTTTCTTTTTTTTCATTTTACATTTGCTTTTTTTCTTTTTTTTCTTTTTTTTTCTTTTTTTTTCTTTTTCATTTGTGAATGAGGAGCACGGCCAGGTTATTGCAGATAGGTGGGGTGTGCTCGAACAAATTTTTTGGCAAAAGATGACCAGAATCCGAAGGTCTACTTGATGAATAAAAAAATCGCGGTCCGCTTTAGCGGGCCGCGCACCCACGCGCCCTACTTGTAGTAATAACACTTCCCGCGAGCTGCTTTAGCAGCTCGCGCACCGAGCGAAATAAATAAAGCCGAACAATCGCGGTCCGCTTTAGCGGGCCGCGCACCCACGCGCCCTACTTGTAGCAATAACACTTCCCGCGAGCTGCTTTAGCAGCTCGCGCACCGAGCGAAATAAATAAAGCCGAACAATCGCGGTCCGCTTTAGCGGGCCGCGCACCCACGCGCCTTACTTTTAGTAACAACACTTCCCGCGAGCTGCTTTAGCAGCTCGCGCACCGAGCAAACGCTAGTTATAATATATATAGCTCGATTACCACTGACTGACTGACTCACTGATTGACACGATTGTTCTCCTAGAAAGAGACGGAAAACGATACAATGATGTAGGGGAGATATGTTGGGGTGGGGGATTCGAGTAGGGAAAAATTATGACATTTCGAAAAAACAAGATGGCGGCCGACGTGATTCTTGCAACTCTTTTGTTTTCCAACCGATTTCTTTGAAATTTTGGATTATTGTAGAAATTAGTAAACGATTAAAAGAAAAAGTGAAAAAAATTAAAAAAACAAGATGGCGGCCGAGCTGTGACGTCTCAAATTTCCGACCCCTCCTGTAAAATTTTGTATGAAAAAAATTTTTTTCACCCATGGTGTCGTATAGAGCTCAAAGAATGTGACTCGGAGAAAGGTGGAGAGAGCTGATGAGTGAGGAGTTCGGAGACGGGCGAGGGGCACGGCCAGGGTATAGAAGATAGGTGGAGGGTGCTCGACCAAATGTCATTCGAAACCTCGAGCAGTTGCCAGTGAGTTGAAAAAAAATTCCAAAATGGCGGAAAAAAAATGGCGGCAAATTTTGTCCGTCTCTCTCTCGGAGACTATAAAAGATGGAGGAGCGGTTTCTCGACAAAAGATGATCAAAACCCGGAGGTCTACCTGGTGAGTAGGAAAAAAATTCAAGATGGCGGATTTTTTTTCCATACAAAATGTATGGGGAATATTGAAGGGACTAGAAGTTGGGAACTATGCAAGACATTGATTTTGATAGGTTCATAGGGCTTTTTTTCTTTTCCTTTTTCTTTTTTTTTCATTTTACATTTGCTTTTTTTCTTTTTTTTTTCTTTTTTTTTCATTTTTCCTTTTTTTATTCTTTTTCTTTTTTGTCATTTTTCATTTTCTTTTATTCTTTCTTCTTTTTTTCTTTTCTTTTTTTCTCTTTTTTTTTTTTTCTTTTGTGAATGAGGAGCACGGCCAGGTTATTGCAGATAGGTGGTAAAAAATCGCGGTCCGCTTTAGCGGGCCGCGCACCCACGCGCCCTACTTGTAGTAATAACACTTCCCGCGAGCTGCTTTAGCAGCTCGCGCACCGAGCGAAATACTAGTATGTATATATAATGCTTAACGTGCCATAAATGCAAATCCATAAACATATGTTGAAGATTGTTGCCTACTTATCTCACTAGATTGGGTTCTGAAAGTTTCAACCCAAAGATAAATGCATACGTGTTAATAATACCTCATTAATATTATAATTATTATTATAATATATATAGCTCGATTACCACTGATTCACTCACTGACTGATTCACTCATTGACAGGGTTGTTCTCCTAGAAAGAGACAAAAAACGATACAATGATGTAGGGGAGATATGTCCGGGTGGGGGATTCGAGTGGGGAAAAATTATGACATTTCGGAAAAACAAGATGGCGGCCGACGTGATTCTTGCAACTCTTTTGTTTTCCAACCGATTTCTTTGAAATTTTGGATTATTGTAGAAATTAGTAAACGATTAACAGAAAAAGTGAAAAAAATTAAAAAAACAAGATGGCGGCCGAGCTGTGACGTCTCAAATTTCCGACCCCTCTCCTGTAAAATTTTGTATGAAAAAAATTTTTTTCACCCATGGTGTCGTATAGAGCTCAAACAATGTGACTCGGAGAAAGGTGGAGAGAGCTGATGAGTGAGGAGTTCGGAGACGGGCGAGGGGCACGGCAAGGGTATAGAAGATAGGTGGAGGGTGCTCGACCAAATGTTATTCGAAACCTCGAGCAGTTGCCAGTGAGTTGAAAAAAAATTCCAAAATGGCGAAAAAAAAATGGCGGCAAATTTTGTCCGTCTCTCTCTCGGAGACTATAAAAGATGGAGGAGCGGTTTCTCGACAAAAGATGATCACAACCCGGAGGTCTACCTGGTGAGTAGGAAAAAAATTCAAGATGGCGGATTTTTTTTCCCCCCCATACAAAATGTATGGGGAATATTGAAGGGACTAGAAGTTGGGAACTATGCAAGACATTGATTTTGATAGGTTCATAGGGCTTTTTTCTTTTTCTTTTTTTTCATTTTACATTTGCTTTTTTTCTTTTTTTTTCTTTTTTTTTTTCTTTTTTTTTCTTTTTCTTTTGTGAATGAGGAGCACGGCCAGGTTATTGCAGATAGGTGGGGTGTGCTCGAACAAATTTTTTGGAAAAAGATGACCAGAATCCGAAGGTCTACTTGATGAGTAAAAAGTAAAAGATTTAGCGGGCCGCGTACCCACGCGCCCTACTTGTAGTAACAACACTTCCCGCGAGCTGCTTTAGCAGCTCGCGCACCGAGCGAAATAAATAAAGCCGAACAATCGCGGTCCGCTTTAGCGGGCCGCGCACCCACGCGCCCTACTTGTAGCAATAACACTTCCCGCGAGCTGCTTTAGCAGCTCGCGCACCGAGCAAACGCTAGTTAATATATATATAGCTGCTGGGGCTGATTCACTGACTGATTCACTGATTCACTGATTCACTCACTCATTGATCACCTCTCCTGTAAAATTTTGTATGAAAAATTTTTTTTTCACCGATGGTTTCGTATAGAGGACAAAAATTCATTCGGAGGAAAAATATGGAGAGAGCTGATGATTGAGGATTTCGGAGACGGGTGAGGAGCACGGCCAGGGTATTGAAGATAGGTGGGGTGTGCTCGAACAAAAGTCACTCGGAACTTCATCCAATTCGCAGAGAGTTGAAAAAAAATTCCAAAATGGCGGATTCAAGATGGCGGCCATACAAATTTCGTCGGTGTCTATCTCGGAGAGTATAAAAGATGCAAGAGTGCTTCTTTGGCAAAAGATGATCAGGGCCCGAAGGTCTACTTGATGAATAGAAAAAAAATCAAGATGGCGGAATTTTTTTTCTCCATACAAAATATATGGCGAATATTTAATAGACTAGAAGCTGAGAACTATGCAAGACTTTGATACGGTTCCTTTTCAAAATTTGTTTTTATAAAAGACTGATATAGAAAGACTTCTCATTCTGACAAATGATGAGATATGATGATTGAGGGTTTGGAAGGTGGGTGAGGAGCACGGCCAGGGTATTGAAGATAGGTGGGAGGTGCTCAAACAAAAAATACTCGAAACCTCATCCAATTGGCAATGAGCTGAAAAAAAATTCAAAATGGCGGATTCAAGATGGCGGCCATACCAATTTCATCGGCATCTATCTCGGAGAGTATAAAAGATGGAAGATTGGTTATTTGATAGAAAATGATCAGGACCTGAAAGTCCACTTGACGAGAGAAAAACCGCGGTCCGCTTGCGGGCCGCGCACCCACGCGCCCTACTAGTTAATATATATATAGCTGCTGGGGCTGATTGACTGATTCACTGACTGACTCATTGATCACCTCTCCTGTAAAATTTTGTATGAAAAATTTTTTTTTCACCGATGGTTTCGTATAAAGGAAAAAAATTCATTCGGAGGAAAAATATGGAGAGAGCTGATGATTGAGGATTTCGGAGACGGGTGAAGAGCACGGCCAGGGTATCGAAGATAGGTGGGGGGTGCTCGAACAAATGTCACTCGAAACCTCATCCAATTCGCAGTGAGCTGAAAATAAATTCAAAATGGCGGAAAAAAGATGGCCGCCATACAAATTTCGTCGGTGTCTATCTCGGGGAGTATAAAAGATGGAAGAGTGGTTTCTTGGCAAAAGATGATCAGGACCCAAAGGTCTATTTGATGAATAGAAAAAAAATCCAAGATGGTGGAATTTTTTTTTCTTCATACAAAATATATGGCGAATATTGAAGAGACTAGAAGCCGGGAATCATGCAAGACTTTGATACGGTTCCTTTTCAAGATTTGTTTTTATTGAAGAATTTTCATTATGACAAATGATGACATATGATGATCGAGGGTTTGGAAGGTGGGTGAGGAGCACGGCCATGGTAATGAAGATAGGTGGGGGTGCTCGAACAAAAGTCACTCGAAACCTCATCCAATTGGCAGTTAGCTGAAAAAAAATGCAAAATGGCGGATTCAAGATGGCGGCCATACAAACTTTAACGGTGTCTATCTCTGAGAGTATACAAGATGGAAGAGTGGTTTCTTGGAAAAAGATGATCAGAACCCGAAGGTCTACGTTTTGCTGAATAGAAAAAAAATTCAAGATGGCGGAATTTATTTTTCCATACAAACTATGCAAGATGAAGTTTCCTTTTTAAAATTTTGTTTTTATTTAAGAATTCTCATCCTGACAAATGATTCGGAGAAAAGATATGGACAGTAATGCTGATCGAGGATTTGGAAGATCGGTGAGGAGCATGGCCAGGGTTTTTAAGATAGGTGGGGGCTGCTCAAACAAAAAATACTCGAAACCTCATACAATTGGCAGTGAGCTGAAAAAAAATTCGAAATGGCGTATTCAAGATGGCAGCTATAAGAATTTCATAGATGTCTATCTCAGGGAGTTTAAAAGATGACAGAGTGGATTTTTGATAGAAAATGATCAGGACCTAAAAGTCTACTTGACGAGTAGAAAATACACGGTCCGCTTGCGGGCCGCGCACCCACGCGCCCTACTAGTTATAATATATATAGCTCGATTACCACTGACTCACTGACTGATTGACAGGGTTGTTCTCCTAGAAGGAGACGGAAATTGATATAATGATGTTCGGGAGATATGTTGGGGTGGGGGATTCGAGTTGGGGAAAATTATGACATTTCGGAAAAACAAGATGGCGGCCGACGTGAATCTTGCAACTCTTTTGTTTTCCAACCGATTTCTTTGAAATTTTGGATTATTGTAGAAATTAGTAAACGATTAACAGAAAAAGTGAAAAAAATTAAAAAAACAAGATGGCGGCCGAGCTGTGACGTCTCAAATTTCCGACCCCTCTCCTGTAAAATTTTGTATGAAAAAAATTTTTTTCACCCATGGTGTCGTATAGAGCTCAAAGAATGTGACTCGGAGAAAGGTGGAGAGAGCTGATGAGTGAGGAGTTCGGAGACGGGCGAGGGGCACGGCCAGGGTATAGTAGATAGGTGGAGGGTGCTCGACCAAATGTCATTCGAAACCTCGAGCAGTTGCCAGTGAGTTGAAAAAAAATTCCAAAATGGCGGAAAAAAAATGGCGGCAAATTTTGTCCGTCTCTCTCTCGGAGACTATAAAAGATGGAGGAGCGGTTTCTCGACAAAAGATGATCAAAACCCGGAGGTCTACCTGGTGAGTAGGAAAAAAATTCAAGATGGCGGATTTTTTTTTCCATACTAAATGTATGGGGAATATTGAAGGGACTAGAAGTTGGGAACTATGCAAGACAAAGAGTTTGATAGGTTCATAGGGCTTTTTTCTTTTTCTTTTTTTTCTTTTTACATTTGCTTTTTTTCTTTTTTTCCTTTTTTTTTTTTTTCTTTTTTTTCTTTTTCATTTGTGAATGAGGAGCACGGCCAGGTTATTGCAGATAGGTGGGGTGTGCTCGAACAAATTTTTTGGCAAAAGATGACCAGAATCCGAAGGTCTACTTGATGAGTAAAAAAATCGCGGTCCGCTTTAGCGGGCCGCGCACCCACGCGCCCTACTTGTAGTAATAACACTTCCCGCGAGCTGCTTTAGCAGCTCGCGCACCGAGCGAAATAAATAAAGCCGAACAATCGCGGTCCGCTTTAGCGGGCCGCGCACCCACGCGCCCTACTTGTAGCAATAACACTTCCCGCGAGCTGCTCTAGCAGCTCGCGCACCGAGCGAAATAAATAAAGCCGAACAATCGCGGTCCGCTTTAGCGGGCCGCGCACCCACGCGCCTTACTTTTAGTAAAACACTTCCCGCGAGCTGCTTTAGCAGCTCGCGCACCGAGCAAACGCTAGTTAATATATATATAGCTGCTGGGGCTGATTCACTGATTCACTGATTCACTCACTCATTGATCACCTCTCCTGTAAAATTTTGTATGAAAAATATTTTTTTTCACCGATGGTTTCGTATAGAGGACAAAAATTCATTCGGAGGAAAAATATGGAGAGAGCTGATGATTGAGGATTTCGGAGACGGTCGAAGAGCACGACCAGGGTATTGAAGATAGGTTGGGGGTGCTCGAACAAATGTCACTCGAAACTTCATCCAATTGCCAGCGAGTTCAAAAAAAAATCAAAATGGCGGAAAAAAGATGGCGGCCATACAAATTTCGTCGACGTCTATCTCGAAGAGTATAAAAGATGGAAGAGTGGTTTCTTGGCAAAAGATGATCAGGACCTAAAGGTCTACTCGATTAACAGAAAAAAATTCAAGATGGCGGATTTTTTTTTCTTCATACAAAATATATGGCGAATATTGAAGAGACTAGAAGTTGGGAACTATGCAAGACTTTGATACGGTTTCATTTCGAAATTTGTTTTTATAGAAGAATTTTCATTATGACAAATGATGACATATGATGATCGAGGGTTTGGAAGGTGGGTGAGGAGCACGGCCATGGTAATGAAGATAGGTGGGGGTGCTCGAACAAAAGTCACTCGAAACCTCATCCAATTGGCAGTGAGCTGAAAAAAAATCCAAAATGGCGGATTCAAGATGGCGGCCATACAAACTTCAACGGTGTCTATCTCGGAGAGTATAAAAGATGGAAGAGTGGTTTTTTGATAGAAAATGGTCAAGACCTAAAAGTCTACTTGCCGAGTAGAAAAACCGCGGTCCGCTTGCGGGCCGCGCACCCACGCGCCCTACTAGTTAATTAATATATATATAGCTGCTGGGGCTGATTCACTGATTCACTCACTCACTCACTCATTGATCACCTCTCCTGTAAAATTTTGTATGAAAAAATTTTTTTTCACCGATTGTTTCGTATAGAAGAAAAAAATTCATTCGGAGGAAAAATATGGAGAGAGCTGATGATTGAGGATTTCGGAGACGGGTGAGGAGCACAGCCAGGGTATCAAAGATAGGTGGGGAATGCTCGAACAAATGTCACTCGAAACCTCATCCAATTCGCAGTGAGCTGAAAAAAAATTCAAAATGGCGGAAAAAAGATGGCCGCCATACAAATTTCGTCGGTGTCTATCTCGGGGAGTATCAGAGATGGAAGAGTGGTTTCTTGGCAAAAGATGATCAGGACCCAAAGGTCTATTTGATGAATAGAAAAAAATCCAAGATGGCGGAATGTTTTTTCTCCATACAAAATATATGGCGGATATTGAACAGGAAATTGGAAACTATGCAAGACTTTGATACGACTTCTTTTCAAAGTTTTTATAAAAAAATTCTCAATTCTGAAAAATGATGAGATATGATGATCGAGGGTTTGGAAGGTGGGTGAGGAGCACGGCCAGAGTATTGAAGATAGGTGCGATGTGCTCAAACAAAAAATACTCGGAAACTCATCCAATTGGCAGTGAGCTGAAAAAAAATTCAAAATGGCGGATTCAAGATGGCGGCTATACAAATTTCATAGGTGTCTATCTCAGGGAGTTTAGAAGATGGAAGGGTGATTTTTTGATAGAAAATTATCAAGACCTGAAATCTACTTGACGAGTAGAAATACCGCGGTCCGCTTGCGGGCCGCGCACCCACGCGCCCTACTAGTATATATATATATAGCTGCTCGTGCTGATTCACTCACTCACTCATTGATCACCTCTCCTGTAAAATTTTGTATGAAAAAATTTTTTTTCACCAATGGTTTTGTATAGAAGACAAAAATTCATTGAGAGGAAAAATATGGAGAGAGCTGATGAGTGAGGATTTCGGAGACGGGTGAGGAGCACAGCCAGGTTATTAAAGATAGGTAGGGTGTGCTCGAACAAATGTCATTCGAAACCTCATCCAATTGGCAGCGAGCTGAAAAAAAATTCAAAATGGCGGAAAAAAGATGGCGGCCATACAAATTTCGTCGATGTCAATCTCGGAGAGTATAAAAGATGGAAGAGTGGTTTCTTGGCAAAAGATGATCAGAACCCGAAGGTCTATTTGATGAATAGAAAAAAAAATCAAGATGGCGGAATTATTTTTTTTCATACAAAATATATGGCGAATATTGAAGAGAGTAGAAGCTGAGAACTATGCAAGACTTTGATGGGGTTCCTTTTCAAAATTTGTTTATCTAAAGAATCCTTATACTAACAAATGATGAGATATGATGATCGAGGGTTCGAAGGGTCGAAAAAATTTCCAAAATGGCGGATTCAAGATGGTGGCCATACAAATTTCGTCGTTGTCTATCTCGGAGAGTATAAAAGATGGAAGAGTGGTTTTTTGGTAGAAAATGATCAAGACCTAAAAGTCTACTTGCCGAGTAGAAAAACCGCGGTCCGCTTGCGGGCCGCGTACCCACGCGCCCTACTAGTTTTGTTTATACTTAAATTGACATTATAAATATTCACACACCAGTACTGGTTAAATGTATTAGGCTCGATTTCCTGTTTACAATCATGTTGTACCTGCATTTTTGTGAATAAAATTTAATTCATTCAATCATTCATTCATTCATAGTTGGCGCCACATTTATTCACCTGGCAGTATTCCCAGGTGCCATGTTGGTATACGCCACACCGCCAACATCCTGGTCCAAGTTGGTACAGCTGCCGCTTCTGTAGTCTAAGATCCCCTCCTTTTCAATACCCCCCTTTTCCCTCCCACTCTTGAGCTGAGTTGCGCTTCTTGCTGATAAAAGGGGTGGTGGCTTCTGAAATGGCAGATAAAATTAAAATCACACATGAATCACACCTACCCGTGACCGGATAAAATTTATCCGGTCACGGGTAGGTGTGATCAGATCAGATTTAATCTGATTGGGTTTTTGGATCACCGTTAAATAACTAACATACTGTAAATATAAAATGTACATTTATTTTGAATAAATAAAAAATAAAATTTAAAAAAACTGTGAAATGATTATTTTGAAAAGAGTACTGCTAAGTCTCTTGCCGGCCCTTCTCAGCAGAATTCGCTTTCCGAACCGGTGGTAGAGTCATAATGTGTCATAAGAGCCATAGGTTGGCCTACGCGAAATAAATAATTTTGAATTTGAATTTGAACCCATACGCGATTGATCGAGTCACGAATTTCAAAAAGATTCGATGATTTTTGCGCTATCTACAACTATATTTGCCTCTTTCGATTGCGAGATTTTGTCTTTGTTTTTTCTTCTTCAAATCCTATTGAGTAAAAAAATAAAAGGGTATGAAAATGTGATAACCAAATATATTTTTCATTTTTTTTCTCATAAATTTGATAATTGATATTTTGATTGATATTCTTTAAAGCAGTCGGGTTATTTTTCTTTTTTAATATTTTGCTTGTTCTCCAACTTACCTGAGCATTACTCTTCACGCCGACATACTTGAGGCTTAGCTCCACGTCCATAAACGGCCTCCTACCGTCTTCCTTCACGAGCGTGTCGTCGCAGCGCAGTATGAAACACCTCTCCTGTATCGTCAACGCGTTGTCCTCGTTGCAGAACGTGCTTATAAACTGACTTATGTCGTCTGTTGGGACCAGCTTGCGAAGATCCAGACTGCATATACCTAGGATAAGAATCACCCCTGGATGATCTAAAAGTTGCCGATCAAAATCGTATTCATTTCATGGCATTTAGGCGACGTTTTCGCATAGGCGAATCGCCGCGCGACGCGCGGTGCGTCGCTCGCTCGTTCTTTCTCGCCCTCATACGTTGGCCATATCGCGCGACACGCCGATCCGCGCGCCGCGCGGCGATTCGCCTATGCGAAAACGTCGCCTAACTCAGTACTGTTATGGCTTATTTTGATTTGATGGTAATGTTATCGTTTACTATTTATAGTTAGCTATCAAATCTTGTACTAAGCGTACTGAAGACCTGTAGAGCTATTCTCTATCTCAATTGCTGTCAAAAATTGCTAACTAAGAACTGACAAACCCGCATTTTACGAAAATTGGGATTAGACAATTCTTAGTTAGCCTCTGAGATAGAGAGTAGTTTCCCTGGAGTGTAACTTAGGCAATTGTATACCGGAAAGGCATTATAATGGGCTATTTGACTGATATTTTTTTATTTATTTAAAATAACGTTTTTAAATATTATGACACAATGCCATATCTTTTTTTTTAAATATCTTTACTAGTCTCGGAATTATAAACTGTTTTACTGTGACTATATAATATGTCTTTCTAAACCAAATTTTCTATGGAGCGTGTATGGAGCTGCTGACTTGAGACATCACAGTTCACTAGCGCTCTCTCTGTCTAACAGGAAACTTTAAAGCTCTATAACTTATTTGCTTTTGGACCGATTTATTTTGTGTTTTAACAAAATATGTTATTCTTACAGGTTAAATTTTCGATTATAAATAATGAATATCGACATTTTGACTAATCAAATCATCATCATCATTAGCAACCCATGACGGGCTCACTACTGAGCGCAGGCCTCCTCTCAGAGAAGGGTTATAGGCCGTAGTCCACCATGCTGGCCCAATGCGAATTGGCAGACTTCACACATATTCAAGAACATTATGAAGAACTCTCAGGTGTGCAGGTTTCCTCACGATGTTTTCCTTCACCGTTGAAGCAAGTGATATTTAATTGCTTAAACGCACTTGACTCCGAAAAGTCAGTGGTGCGTACCCGGGATCGAACCTGCGACCCCCCGAATAGGAGACCACTGTCCTAACCACTCGGCTATCACTGCTTCCAGCGCGCAGACTAATCAAATACCCAATTATAATTATTTTTGGTCCAAGCCGAGAATCGAACAGAGGACCCACGCTTACCAACATCTGCGTCGCCAACACACACTCGGGTGACGAGATGCGGACACTCCGCAAAGTACCGGCTCAAGCTGGACAGCGCTGTCTTGAGCCGCAGCGAAGTGCGCTGGTTGAAGTGCGCTACGCTGCCGCTGCTAGACGATACCGCGTTCACTCTGAAACATTTACATACTAGCTGATGGCTGCGACTTCGCGTGGATTTAGTTTTTAAACTCCAACAACAAATAAACTTTTTTAAAAGTGCTTTTGAATCGTCGATGAGTCTACCACTGGTTCGGAATGCCCTTCCTGCCGAGAAGAACCAGCAAGAAATTCGGCGGTTGCTCTTTTTAAACAAGTTTACAATACAATAGATACTATGCTATGTATCCAGTGTTTCCACAATGCCCCTCATTGTCAAGTTCCAAAAATTCACACTACTTACAATTCAATACATGTTAAGATGGGCAGACAAAGTAGCCCCATTCCCGCCGGTGGCACCCGTTCACGAGCATGACGCATGGCCCAGCCGTTGCTTCGCTCAACCATATTTGAGGGAATGTATATCACTCTCCAGATCCTCAACTATACCCATACGAAAAATCACGCCGATCCGTAGCTCTGTTGCAGCGTGGTTGAAGGACAAACCAACAAACAAACTTTCGCATCTATACAAATAAATAAAATTGAAGTTTCCGTTTTGCAATGTCAAAATAACAGTTTTACTAAATTCTTAATATGAAAGTATATACGCGGTACTTAAAACAAAAAATCTATTTTTAAATTTTTGTCTATCTGTTTGTTCTCAATCGCGGGAACGGCTGGACCGATTTCGACGAGACTTTCACAGATAGCTGATGTAATAAGGAATAACTTAGGCTACTCTTTTAACGGGCTTTCAAAAAAGGAGCTGTGTTTTTCTACCTATGTATAACGATATCTTCGTGGTTTCTAAACCGATTTGCGTAAGTCTTCCGTAGATTTTCGATCGCTGATTTCAGCGACTTTTGATCGCAGAAACGGTAAACGAAAAAAAACTTGAGAGGTGTCAAGGGACACCCGGATGGATCAAAGTTCCTTTCGATTAATTAATTTTATTAAATAATAAATTAATAATAAAAATAAAAAAATGAGGGAAGAATTCCACATGTACAAATTATTTAAAATAAAATTGAAAATAGAAAATTCAGTGTGTCGAGCTGGGATTCGAACCATCGACCCTTATCGACCTTTATGCGACTGTAGAAACCACAAGGCTACGGAGATCTAATATTGTACTGTGAAAATATTGAACACAATGCCAAATTCACATTCAAAAAAGTGTCGGTTTCAAAAAAGTGTCGGTTCAATTTTGTCTTAATTTTTTCCGTCTAGCCCCCTTCCGCACCGCCCGATAAGGAACTACGTTCCAAAAATCAACACTAAAAGCCATAAAAACGCCGATCGCTGTCTCTAAAAGTAGCCACTTACCTGTCGGTGTTGACATTGTGAGTGAACACAGAATAAGTGACACAGCAATTGCTTAAGTCCTTATTTTTAGCATCAGGTTGCAGCAACTGTAAAACATATAGGAAAAAATCGATTAGATACATTCTCTTCAATCAAAAAGTATTTTTACCATAGACTTATTAGGGTAAAACCGGGTTAGGGACTTACCTATTACTAGCGTAATTTTTACGCAAAATCAAAAATAACAAAAATGGACACAAAACTGGTATAAATTTCAAAATAACATATTTTATGTATGCCAACTTATTGCCCTTATGACAAGAGATTCTGCAACCAGTTCAGAAGGCAGAGTCATTTATGTATATAAAAAGAATTAGTCTGTAGTCTGTACTGTACAACAGTTTAATTTAGTGAGCTGTGTCTATGGTTTTCTGTAATCCTACTTCCTACTAATATTAAAAATGCGAAAGTTTGTGAGAATGTATGGATGTATGGATGTTCGCTACTCTATAACTCCACAACGAACGAACCGATTAAGCTGAAATTTGGAATGAAGATAGCTCATACACAGGAGTAACACATAGGCTACCCGGAAAATAACAGAGTTCCCGCGGGAATTAAAAAAAAAATAAGTAATATTATAAATGCGAAATTTGTAAGGAAGGATATCCATCCATCGTTTGTTACTCCTTCACGCTACAACCAATGAACCGATTTGGCTAAAATTTAAATGGGGATAAATGATACCCAGGATTAAAACATAGAATACATTTTAACACGAAAAATGAAAAATTCCCGAATTAAAAACATGTCGAAACATAGAAATCTACATAGTTACCAAATCTAAATTATCTACAGCGCCTATCATTAAGCCCAGCACGAACAGCTGGTTGCCACCGCCCACTTGTATCAGCCCCTCGTCACAGATCAGCTTAGGCTGGAGATCCGCTGATGAAACAGTCCTCTTGCTTTCAATTAAATACTCATCTGAAATTAACATTTTCACATCACATATAAGTCGCGCACCGCCTTCGGCATAGACCGTCAGTCGCTATGTGTCGGCTTTACAAAGGGCGCCAACCATTTGTGCGAACGAATTTACTAGGTATACAGACGACGTCATCACATGGCGTCTAGTAGTTTCGTCGTTTACGCGCCGAAATTGAAAATGCAATATTTAAATGCATTTTTCTGGTTCGATCACTTATCACTTATCGATTGAATAAATATTTATTAAATTTTCTAGCAGTATATTATCACCTTAGCATCAAATGGGACACTTTTCAAAAAAGCGTAAAATACCCTATTCCCGCGGGAACTCTGTAATTTTCCGGGATAAAAAGTAGCCTATATGTTAATCCTGGGTATGAGCTATCCCCCAGCCAAATTGATTCATTTGTTGTAGCATGAAGTAACAAACATCCATCCTAACAAACTTTCACATATTTTATAATATTAGACTTTAGTAGAATAGTAAGATTACTATATAATTAATATTATAAATGTGAGTGTGTTTGTTTGTTGATTTGTCCTTTAAGCACGACCCACATCACAACAGAGCTACGTATCGACGTGATTTTTTGCGTGGGTATCGAGGACCTGGAGTGTGATATAGGCTACTTTTTATTCCGGAAAAACAAAGCGGTCCCGAGGGATTTTAAACCTAACCCTACGCGGACGAAGTCGCGGACAAAAGCCAGTTATAACTTTTCTACTAGCTAACCTAGGCTCCAATTTATGGCGTATAAACAATAATTAATTTTCTATTATTATATCGGACATTTGAAATCCTGAGGGATGCACGCAAATGTGTCGCGACTCGCGGGTACCATCTAATCATTAAATATATTATGTAAAAATGAAAATGACTTTCCAGTTTCCAGAGACCACAAATACAATATTATGTGTTAATACTTAACAACTTAGTTTGAGTAATGGGGGACGGCGCGTACGCAGTCCCCACTACCAAAAATTACGCGTCCGAGTTATCCACATTAGGGATAATCGCAGAGGTCAACCCAGCCGCAGTGCAATGGAAGGGCCTCGCTCTGGGGGAACCGCCTTCTTGATCACGGTGTCCCCTACGCCAGGTAAGTATGCTCTCGCGTCCGGGGTCTTCCGCTTAGGCCTTCATAGGCCTCGGGGTGACTGTTCGGGGCGATGGCCCCTTTCAGTAGTGTCGACGCCGCCTGCAACTACAGGCGAGGCAATGGGTGGGACCGGTTGGTCCATGGTGTCAAATCCGGGGTGTCAATCCGGTGGTATCCTGTCGCAGTGCGATCGAGCCCGCGTAGTGTCGCGGGCGATCTGCGGACTGCGGCAGGGTGGTATGTCCGTGGTGGGCTTCGCCTGCCGCTCAGCGAGGTCGAGCCCGCCGGTAGCGTACCGGTGAGCGCCCATCAGCCAGCGGCGAGGAAGTGGTCGTGTCCTATGGAGCTAGGTCACGTGGCAGGCCTCTTATGTCCGGCGGTCGTCGATGGTATGGCGCGATGCCATGCAGATGCTGGGATCGCGCTCCGTCGGCGCGTGCAAACATAGAGGCACTCAGGCGGCGAATGAAGTCGTCCAGGTTCTCCATGCGCAGGTCGAAGCTCCGTACGAAGCGAGGTGCTCCGGAGATGGTGCGGAGTGACAGCGACTGCTGTGCTCGCAGCGACTTGCGGTCTTGCTCGCTTGTGAGCGCGTACCACGCGGGTGCCGCGTAAGTGAGTCGCGTGCGAACGTACGCCTTGTAGACGCACAGCTTCGTACGGAGAGGCAGGTGAGACGCCAGCACGGGTCGGAGGAGGTTCCGTGCGGCGCGCGTCTGGGCGACCACATTCTTGACATGGGGCCGCATCGAGAGGGTCCTGTCGATGGTCACGCCGAGGTACTTGGCCTTCGGCGACCACTCGACGGTCTCGCCCATGAGCGTCATCGGGGGCGGCAGTAGTCGCGCCCGCCCGATGGAAATTGCCTGAGTTTTCGCCACGTTGACCTTGAGTCTCCAGTTCTCCAGCCATGTGGGAAGTGCGTCCAGTGCTCGCTGCATCTTCAGCACTGCATGCGGGACCTTGATCGACGTTGTGATGAAGGCCGCGTCGTCGGCATACAGCGCTAGCATAGCGCCGTCAGCGACTGGAATGTCGTCCGTGTATCTGCTATAGCAGACGGGCGACAGGCAGCTTCCCTGAGGCACACCGGCTCGGATGGGGCGCTCTGTGGACAGGACGTCTTCAACCGCCACTTGAAAACGTCTATCTTGCAGGAAGGTGGCCACAGTCTTGACTACTCGGCGCGGAGTAGTATACGTGGACAGCTTGTACACGAGGCCGGCGTGCCAAACGCGGTCGAACGCTTTCTCCATATCGAGGAATACTGCGACTGACGGCTCTCGCTTGTTGTAGGCGGAAGCGAGGTGGTGCAGTACCCTCGTCACTTGTAGAGTGGTGGAGTGTTCGGCGCGGAAACCGAACTGTTCGTCGCGTGGCTGGAGGTGGGGCGTGATGTGCAGCAGCAGTAGCTTCTCGAAGACTTTCGAGATGCACGACAGAAGAGTGATGGGACGGTAACTCCCAGGCAGCATGATGTTCTTGCCAGGCTTGGGAATCAGGATGACTCGGCCGAGCTTCCACGACGATGGGAAGTGCCCGGTACGGAGGATTCCGTTGAAGAGCCGCGTCAGCGTCGCGATTGCTCGCGGGGGTAGGTGACGCAGGGCTTCGTTGGTGACTCGGTCGGGGCCGGGGGCTTTGCGCAGTTTAGCTCGTCGAATCATCCTTTGGACTTGTCCAGGGAAGAACACGACGGGGTCTTCTGTCGGAGGTATCGGCGACTCGAAGTAGTCCTTCACATGTCGCTCGATGGTCTCTACGTGCTGCACATCCGCAGTCGGGTTGGGTGTGAACTGCGTCTCCAGGTGGTCCGCGAAAATCTCCGCTCGATCCTCGGCACGGTAACGCAGGGTTCCGTCACTGGCCAGGAGAGGTCTAATCGGAGACGGCCTCCCGGAGAGTTGGCGGCAGAGGCGGTGAATGCCGGACCAGTCATCGCCGGCTCGCTCGATGGCGGAGTGCCAAGACTCGACTGCAACTGTCTCCAATGCGTCAGAGATCCTAGCGGCCAGAGCGTTGAGCCGCGTCTTCATGGTCGGGCACCGCAGGTGTTGCCATTGCCTTCGCAGCTTCCTCTTCTCCTCTAACATCGCTTGAATGTAGGCAGGGAGCTGGGGTTGTCTGCGAGTAGATGCAGCGTCGAGTCTGGACTCTCGAAGCGCATTGGACATTACTGCGCTGAGGTCCGTGGCAAGTCGGTCGACGTCTGCAGGGCTCTCTACTCTGAAGGACGGCGAATGTTCGGCCATGTGTTCGGCGAAGATTCGCCAGTCCTGGCGATGTTTCGGAGAAGGCATCGATGTCGTCATCGGGGTCGTCTTCAGCGTCAAGAGGACAGCTTGGTGGTCGGAAATGAGGTGATCATCCAGGACGTCAAGCGACGGTGCGGCGACTAGGCCGCGAGTGACTGCTATGTCGATGACGTCGGGCGTGTGGGCTGCACAGTACGGGTAGTGCGTTGGGACCTCTGATCCTAGCACCTCGTAGCCGTGGCGGTCTGCGTCGTCCAGGAGGCGTCTGCCATCCGGGCTCACGGTGTTCGAGTTCCACGCCGTGTGTTTCGCGTTGAAGTCGCCCGCTAGGATCGTGGGCAGCGGCGAGTCCAGCAAGGTGCGGACGTCAGCCACTGCAAGTCGATTCTGCGGCGGCTTGTAGAAGGCGAACACGCGGGTGGACTGGCGGTCGATGCAGATCTCGACGCCAAGGGCGTACGATGACTGCAGTTGTGGTACTGGCAGCCGTTGGTGGATGATATTCCGACGGACCAGGACTGCTAATCCCCTGTAGGCAATCCCGGCCGGCGAGGTGTGGTCCTCCCGGTAGACATAGTATCCGGAAACCTTCAACTTGTCCACTGGTCTGAGGTGAGTCTCGCTGATCAGGCCGATGTCCACTCGACGCTGTGAGAGCACGGTCTTGAAGAGACGGGCTTTTTGTGGCAAAAGCCCGTCGGCGTTCCAAAATGCGATGCGGAGCTCAGCCATAAAAGGCGCAGAGCTCAGCGATGCATCCCAGGATCAGCGCGATAGGGTCTCGCTGCTCCTGGATGGCCACCAGCACCTGGTTGAGTGTGCTGATGACCTTGGTGAGTCGTGGGTCCAGCGGCGCTACTCGCTTCGCCTTCGTCCCCTCTGCTGGGGCGGCGACCACGGTGGGCTTGGACGTCTTGCTGCGCTGAGTAGGCTTCGGCGCGGCGGGCGGAGCTGTGCGCGGCGCGACAGATGGCGCGTCGCGCGGTGCGGTGGGCGGCGCGGTGGGCTGTGCGGCGGGCGGCGCGTCTTTGCGCGCTTGAGCGCGCTTGCCGCGCTTGCGGCGGCGTTTGCCCGTCTGCCCTGGCTGGTTGGCGGCAGCCATAAGCGAGCCGGGCGCGTTGGCCTCCGATGCGTGGGCGGTGTCGGTGGCGGATGGCGCGCGCGCAGATGCGGCGGTGCGCGCGGTGGTGCCTGCCCTGCGGTTGCGCGTTTCCTTTCGGAAAACCGGGCAGGCGGCGTTGTTCGCCGTGTGTGCGCCGCCACAGTTGGCGCACGTCGGCGGGTCCTCCCTGGGGCGCTGGCAGTCTCGGGCTGGATGGTCGCCCCCACACCGCACACAGGCAATAGGCCGGTGGCAGTTGTGGGACGAGTGCCGAAACTGCTGGCATCGGTGGCACTGTGCTGGGCCCCTCCTTCCGCGCCATGGCTCTATGGTGACCCCGGGCATGCACAGCAACTCGTGCACCTCATAGATGCCCGGGGTGAGGTCCTTGGTCCGCTGCATCTGCGCGAACATCAGGCAGCCAGGTCTGCCCGGGCGAGCAGGGATCGTGCGCACGTGCTCGGGGACGTACCCGAGCTCGCGCAGCTCCGCCTCCACTAGTGCCGGCTCTGTGTTCGCCGGCAGGCCTCGGATGGCGACTTTTACGCTCCTCTCCGCGGGGAGCGAATAGCAGAACCAGGAGATTCCGGTGCTGCCCTCCAGCTGCGTGAGATAGCGCTGGGTTACACGGAACTCCTGGTCCGATTTCGGTATAAAACGGACGCCCTTGCCAAACGGGCGTCCGTTAGGGGTGTGGCCGAGGAGCTTTTTAAGCTCCCGGAAGTGCGTGGGCCAGTCCGGCAGCACCTCCACGATCAGCGGCAGGTAGCGGCTGGGTGTCTTGGCGGTCGGAGCGGTGGCGGCGGCGGCGGCGGCGGCGGCGGAGGCGGCGGTTGGAGCAGCTGCGGCGGCGGCGGCGGTGCCGGTGGTAGTGGCAGCGGCAGTGGCAGCGGGCGCAGTGGCAGCGCTAGTGCTAGCGGCGGGGGCGGGTACGTCACCCGGCGTCTGTTTGGACGCGGCTGTAGCCGCGTACGTCGGGCTGGTCGCGGTCTCCATGGGGGAGCCTGGCGACAGGGTCGGCATACTCGGCGAGGTGTAGGTCGCCGGAGTCTTCTCACCCCTTGCCTTCGGGGGGGAGGGGAAACGTCCCACGGAGATGTTATGCGCGGGGGCGGGGTAGCGCGGCGTACGCGATGGCGGAGCCGGCATGGCGTGCCTCGTCGCGGGCGTCGCGGAGCGCACGGCAGGCACCGGTACTGCGACCGGTGCGGGCGTCGGTCGTCGTCTGGGCGTAGCCGGTCGGACGACGGACGGGATCGATTCGGTGGACGGGGCTGGCGACATCGTCAGCGGACTCGCGACGAAGGTCTCCTCGCCAGCACCCGTCGATGGACCCGCTTGCGCAGGGTCGGTCCTCCTCGTTGAGCAGGCAGCGAGGGTGGCTTGGCCGGACGCTATCATCGCGTCCAGCCCGGCCTCAAGGGCGGGTCTTGCCGACCGCACGTACACCTTGCGGCGCAGCGCGCGCGGTCGAGTCGCGCGCCGCTGCGGCAACGGCGGCAGGCTTGGCGGTGGCATGGTGGTAACCGGCGCGGAAGGTGGTTACGCGAACGCGGACGCGAAAAACGCCGGGTGCATTGGCGTAACAAAGCGATGCGAGGGCGAGCTGCCTTAGGCGCGGCCCGAACGGGGGTGCCGGCACGCCAGCACCCCACCGGCCTCGAACCCGGGGCTTGCCGCTGGTGGCAGACCGAGCCTTGACCGGCGGGGGTGACGTGTTAGCCCAACACCTCCGCGGGCGCGAGAGATTCGGCAAGGCGATCGCACGAAGTACCGAAACACTTATGCCCGGTTCCTATTATTAACTAATCGTCATTGTACTAAAGCTACTATTCGTTTTTGAGTTACGAGTAACGAACCATAAATAGCGTTCCTAAATTTCTTCGGGTCCGCTACCTGGGACGGCCAGATGTTGGTTATCCGCTTTACCGAAGCCCTCAGTCGACACTCATAGCGTTTCGTTTTGCCAGTGAAGCATATTCAGAATTACAGTAAAAACTAATTTCTTTATTATTATTTTAAGCATGTGGAAGTTATAGTGTGAAAAAATGCTTTTTTAGTTTATTTTATGTTTTCGGTGTTGCAGAATCATTTTATTTTATTGAAAAAATAAGTTTTTCGGGCCGCGTGAAAGTAACGCAATCACAACAAAGTATCTGTATGTGGTTCGTTGGAACGTCGCAGTTCGCACGTCGCGTTTTGAATTTCTGTTCAACTAAACTTTTTAAATATTCATCTTATCACATATCGTGCAGTGTTCCCAATGTGTTCCCGAAAGATTAATATATTTAATCTATAATAAAGGTAATTATTGCTATTGCAATGGATCTTACACAGGTAAAGTAAAGTAATTTTGTTAAAAATTATAATATTATTTTGTTAATAACTATTACAGACCTATTCTTCGAATAGATTCGAAACAATAGGATAAAATTGTTGTTTATTTGTTTTATTTGTAGAAAATGAAGTAGCCAATGATGAAAGACGAGGTTGCTTTGCTAGTTGATCTTATACAAAGTAACCCAATATTAACGAGCAAGGGGACTAATGCGAATACAAACAAGTCCAAGTGATTCCTGGACCTTCATCATCTGAAACGGAGCTATTCCAGTCGGACAAAATTTCCAAATCAGTCAATTCACTGTCTGAACGAGACATTTTACAATTAATTGCAGTTAATAACTCAAAACACGCAAAACGATAGAACACAACCGGCCGATATCGGGCAGTAAGCAAATTTTAAACGACTCGTAACTTTGACAGCTCGTTAACATTTCTTTTTTTTTTATAGGAACGCCACAAGCCGTCTTCTACATACATTTGTCTTACTATTCGTTATTCGTAACCCTCCCATCCGTAGGTAACAAGCTATCGGTAACTTAGCTTACGAAACGTTTTTTATGGGAACGGTTTTGACTTACGCCTCGTAGTAGACGTGGGCGTTATTTCACGTCACTAGATACAATAACTAGCTAAACGGCATGTAACCGAATCACTAGTTTCGATTCAAATTACAAGTAGTGATTTTTGTAAATGCGTTACTGGGATGGTTTTGGGTCGTCGATGTCGGTCCGCGATCGGTCAAGCGCACAGCGTTACGTTTCTTTCGCATCGCGCCTACCGGCTGGCCGAGCGAACGAGATGTAGAATCATGTAGAATCAATCCGAACATCCGATTTGCCGCACAACGTGCGGCGCACATGCTGTGGCAACTGGCAATTGGCATACAACAAAAGACAAAACAGCGTAACAGTACATAATAGATTATCTAATTTTCATTCGTAAGACTATAGACATAAAATAAGTGATCTCTGTTTGTAAATAATTTCAAGGGCTCGCGATTCCGAGAAGCGAGCGTTAATTTTTGAATTTAAAGTAAAAAAGTTAGTTTGTTTTAGTTCGTCGTTGTACTTGTGACATAATTTTGAGTACTTTCTTCTAAAAATTAACGTTTATATTTTATTTTAGTGATTCGTTTCTTTGTTATCTATAATATAATAAAACTGTAACAGGTCCAATTCTGTACATTGAAGATATTTTGAAAATTTTTGTTTGAGGGCACTCTATAATCGATACTGAAGCCAAAACAATTATTTTTTAATTTTTTGTCTGTCTGTCTGTCTGTCTGTCTGTATCTTGGCCGCGCATCACGCCGAAACTACTGGACGGATTTAAATGAAACTTGGCAGGATTTAGGTTCATACTACGAGGTATAATATAGGATACTTTTTATCCCGAAATTCAGCACGGTACCCTTGGGAGAGGGGATGAAATTCAAAATGTGTATTTAGCTGTAATTCATTAAGGCGTATTCCGATTTCATTCATTCTTATTTTGTTAGAAAGCAGGTACTTTAGAGATGGTCATGTAATTATTTCAAGGTCGTCAACTTAGTAGTTCAGAAAATATAGACATTACAATCTTCAGTATAAGGTCCAAATAACTTGAACCCCAGAATCTACAGGATAAATGTTAATTTAGATCCAAAAAGATTTTTGATAGAGTCATAAACTCGTTTATTCATACAATTAAAATAAATAATAAACCTAAACTAATAAAATTACAAAATGTGTATAAAAATTGTAAATATGTATAATAATATAAAACCCGTGAAAACGTTGACAAAGTGTAAATAAACTGTAAATAAGTATATCAAAATTGTAAATAAACTGTAAATTTATATGATCATTGTATATACAATCAAATTAACTTATAAATACACCTGCATTAATAATTTTATTAAAATCTTAGTTTCATAGTAAACACTAATCAATCATAAATACATTTAATGCAGTCAGTCCTAAGCCTGAATAAAGTATAAAGGGAAGTTAATTTATTGATTTATCTCAAACACTTAGAAAGTGATTTAATTTATTTTCGTTTCGTGTGTAACGGTATAGTTGGTGGAGGTCGATGCAACAATCACAGTAGCATCACACATAATAAAAATTATAAAACTACCCTCGTAGTAAATAGTACTATCCGTAAGAAAAACGAATCGTTTCTTACTTATAGGAACCGGGCATTAGGGGCCCGAGCGCACAGAACACTATTACTCCTAGCGGAGAAGAATGATAACTTCATATTAAAAAAGGGGGGACCGTTCTTACTAGCGCCATCTATATTCAACCCAGTGACAACTCTTTGAAGGCGGGAGATTCAAATGTGGAAATAAGCTACTTACCCAAATTAAATTTCTAGATAAGGTATTTTAACTCTAAAGAGAACTTGGTATTTTTAAAATACAAGTTCTCTTTAGAGTCAAAATACCATATCAATAAGGTTTCAGTTCAGGTTTAAAAGAAAAAAAAACGGGTTTTTTGTTCTAGCGAATATAAATGAACATTTATTTTTATGTAAATATATTATTAGTTTTCTTTGTCGAACGTTACAAAATTCTATCTTTACTGTACAATTTCACCTGCAGGGATGATGAAGAGTAGTCTGTTTCAGGAAAAAAAATGTACTGAGCATAGTTCACATCTGAAAAGAAACAATTTTATTCTTTTTAGTAACCTATTACAATTATTATATAGCATAATACTAGCAAAAAGCTGAGCTTTGTGAGGGCTCGCATAGTTTTTCTAACTGTTAATGATTTTTAAGTTAATGATTTTTAAATTATGTTGTTTTTGACAGATAACACATCTGGATATAAAGTTAAATTACTGTGTTAAATCACAAATCTATAGGCATGATAGTTTTTCAGTAAAGTGTACCACAAAATGCTCAGGTTGTGGGATAGTATTAGGTCTCGCTCCGCTCGCCCTAATAAAAGATAGTTAGTATTTCTAATAGCATTTTGGTAATTTGTATACACTTACTATAGGGTGTACTAATAGTAAATAGTTTTTCTTAATGGAATCTGCAAGTGTGGGACATGGTTGACATAAATACAAACACATTACACAATACTATTATATGTGTCGGAGATTAAAATTAAAATGGCCATTATTTAAAGCGCCATCTGTTATAAAACAGTTGTACTAGTTTATTAAGTCATTCAATTGACTTGAATTGTTAGTAATACTTTATTAAGTCATTCAATTGACTCGAATTGTTTGTACTAGTTTAATAAGTCATTCAATTGACTCGAAATGTTTGTTCTAATTTATTAAGTCACTCAATTGACTCGAAAGCGACATCTATACCGAACTCGGATATTGTTTGTACAAGTTTATTTAGTCACTCAAGTGACTCGAAAGCACCCTCTATAAGCGAACTCAGGTATTGGATGTGCTAGTTTATTCAATCACTCAATTGACTCCATTGACATTCAAACCTGGATGGAGTTGGCGTGGCGGGGGTTGACGATTCGTCTATAAGTAGGGCTGGTGCCCGCCAGACGGTCATTATTATCATTATTATTAGAGAAGTCATCATTATTATTAGAGAAGTCATTATTATTATTATTCGACAAGTCATCATTATTATTTAGTCATCAGATAGTTATGAGACAGTCAGTAGTAGTCTTAAGAGTTGTTCATGAGAGCTTGGTGGAGCATGGTCTCCCAGTCACACCGTCGCGCCAAACCCATCGTTCGCTATATAGTGCTTCTATTTACTTAGTTATTTACAAAGTGTTTAAAGTGATATCTGTGTGACCCACTGTGTGTTAATTTAATTCTACAAAGTGTAAATATTGTGATTTGTGTGCAATATATTATGTGATCTGCTTCTTGTGTTTATTTGCCCGAGTACCCACAACTATGAATTCAGATCAAGAGGAAGAACATGCCCACGATAATGAGGAGCCACCCACCATGCGGTCTCCGTTATCAGAAGTGGGATCGCCTCGGGCTACCGAGAAGACTGATGTTTTATTGAGTGTTGTACTGGACTTACAAAACCAAAATATGAAGCAGTTAATCGAGGTGATTAAACTACCCTCCGTGCCGAAAATATCGCTGCCTGATTTCAATCCTGAACACCAAGATACGGATCCACGGGCATGGTGCTCCACTGTTATAGACCTGTGTTTGTCTGAGAAGCCTCTCCAGGGTTGTGCGCTTGTGATTGCTTTGAATAAAGCGATGAAAGGAACTGCATCTACGTGGCTTTCGCAAGTTTCCGTTTACCGGCGTACAGTATTACTTGGAACCAGTTAGACATTTTCCTAGTGAGATTTGACAGTAATGAAACTACAGCTGCAACCTTAATTAATTTGAATAATAGTGGTCCGAAACAAAACGAGTGTCTAGCTGCGTATGGAAATCGTTTGATGTCAACGATTATGACTGTGTGGAAAATATCTTAACACAAAGGAATTCTGGTGTATTACTATCACCTTGGTGTGATTGTACACACACTATAAAGTACTACTGGATTGTACGGTGAGTTCATTGTATCGTTCCAATGTCTAGTGATGCTATTTTGTAAAGTCTCTTTATTATTTCGTTGTCTTAAGCCCATACGTAGGGCGGTAAGCTTAGTTGTGTGTATTAATGTAGTACCTACGAGTTGTTGAAGAGTTAGACAGAGCTTTTTAACATTCGATTCCCATCTCTGAATATTTAAGAATTTTAGGTTATTTTAAATTCCCTTTTTACGATATTCAGTTTAGACATTAAAATTACAATTACAAGTTGTTAGTTAGGTTCAATGAAACTTGAACGTACCCGTTCACCCACTGATTAATGCAAAAGTTTGCAGGTACCTACTTAAACCATGATTATTATTTAAATGTGGGTACTTCGTTATCAGTTAAGTACTTTGGGAAGTTTGAATGTACCTTAAAAATGATTTTTTTATTTACATGTGAATACTTCGTGCAATTGGATACCAGCGCGGTGCTTCTGCGCATGACACTTATCGGCAGTGGCGCCGGCAGAGTCGGCGGCAGTGCGTGCGGCGCATGCGGCCGGCAGCAGCAGTCCTGGGGCGTCTGAGCGGCGACGCATGGATACATGCGAGATTCGCCCGGTCACCGGTCGATTAAATCAATCAGGTCGGTCGTTTTCATTTTGTTATGATTCTGGTGCCGAATGCTCTCTCGTCAAAGAAAGTGTTGCAAATAGGTTATCGTGTGTGCGTTATAATAAAGTCTTAAATATTACCGTGGAAATTCAAGTGTTGATAGTAAATTGCAAATTTTAAGTAACGATTACGATTGATGGATATAGTTTAGAAATCTTGTTTCACGTGATATCAGATGAGTTTTTACATTTCGATATTATGATAGGTCGTGATATTTTAAAGCTTGGTTTTTCAATTACGATGACTGCGGGTACTTTTTCTATTTCAAAGTGTAAGATTGTTAATGAATGTAGTATTTCTAATCCGGATATTGATTTTACGAATATTGATACGGATATACCAGCTGAGGATAGACCGCGACTATTGTCATTGCTTAACGAATATTCAGATGCTTTTATTAACGGATTACCACGTTCAAGAATTACAACCGGAGAACTAAAGATTCGTTAAGTAGATCCTAGTAAAACGGTTCAACGTCGTCCTTACCGTCTTTCGCCTGATGAGCGGCAGTTAGTTCGTGATAAAATTAATTAAATGTTGGATGCGGGTATTATCCAACCTAGTTGTTCACCTTTTTCGAGTCCCATAATATTAGTTAAAAACGAGACGGTACAGATCTGTTATGTGTGGATTATCGAGAACTAAAACAGCAACACGCTTTCTGATCGTTTTCCTTTACCTATTATTTCGATCAAATTGAGAGTCTACGTAGGGCTAATTATTTTACGTGTCTAGACTGTGCCAGTGGGTTTAATCAAATTAAAGTCCATCCAGATAGCGTTGAGCTTACTGGATTTGTAACCCCGGACGGTCAATTTGAGTATCTTACCATGTCTTTTAGATTACGCAATGCACCCAGTGTTTTCCAACGTTCAGTCACTCAGGCTCTTGGTGACTTAGTGCATTCGTATGCTATTATTTACATCGATGATGTTATGATACCATCACATGACGTCGATCAGGGTCTCGAAAGACTGCGTGTTGTTCTTGACACTTTAACCAAATGTGGGTTTTCTCTAAAACTTTCAAAGTGTTAAACGTAAAGTCGAGTCCTTTAGAACTTCTATTGGGGCGTGTTGTTTATTGATTAGACCGTTATCTATTAGACCGTTGTCATTATTGAGTCCTGATGATAACGAAGTTGAAATAGATCTTTCTGACGTAAGAGAGCAGGTGGTCCAGAACATAACAAAAATTCTGATTATGATAAAGTTAGTTTTGATGCAACTAAAGCTAAAGATTTAATGTTGATGATTATGTTTTGTTAAAAAATGAAGAACGCAACCAGACTAAACTTGATCCTAAGTTTAAGGGACCTTTTAAGGTCATTGAAGTTCTTGATGGTGACAGATACGTTCTGAAATCTTTAACTGGTAATCGTACTTACAAGTACGCTCACGACAGGTTCCGAAGGATGCCTGAATGTGAAGTTCCCTTAGAGTTTGATAACTATAGTGACGAGCATGTTGATGAGAAAGCTTAAACGTACACATTGGCTAGGCGTAGCTGCAGACATCGGACGTGTCGCTTCCAAACTTTGTATTGGTGTAATGAGCGTCCGACTATGTGGTGAAACCTGGGTCTCAGTGGAGACTACTTTTGGCAACTTGGTGTTGCTTGGGTCTCGTGGAGACTACGGTGTTGGGCCTTTGTGGCCGGGGCCTTTGTGGCCGGGGTCTCTGATGAGACTACTGTGTTGGCCTAGGGTGGCCGGGGTCTCTGATGAGACTACAGTTTTTGGTTAAATCACACATTGTGGTGTTAACCTGGGTGACCACTGGTCGCTACTTACGCGCTGCATGGGGCAGTTGGGCCAAATGTACGATTAAGCAATTATTGATTCCTTTAATGGATGGTATAGTACTATGATGTACTGATATGTAACTGTTACTTTGATCGATTTTGATTAATTTTGATTAATTTTGATTAATGGGAACTTTTCATTTGGTCAAATGATTTTGATTACAATTAATTGTGTACAGATGAATAACATTGCTTCATTTTTGAATAACATGTCAGGTAGGCCGAACCTTGTAACTAAGGTGCCTCAAATGTTTTTTCCTTGTCAACAGATACGCTGCCACACGGGGACGTGTGATTGTCAGTTCTGGCCGTGTCGGAGATTAAAATTAAAATGGCCATTATTTAAAGCGCCATCTGTTATAAAACAGTTGTACTAGTTTATTAAGTCATTCAATTGACTTGAATTGTTAGTAATACTTTATTAAGTCATTCAATTGACTCGAATTGTTTGTACTAGTTTAATAAGTCATTCAATTGACTCGAAATGTTTGTTCTAATTTATTAAGTCACTCAATTGACTCGAAAGCGACATCTATACCGAACTCGGATATTGTTTGTACAAGTTTATTTAGTCACTCAAGTGACTCGAAAGCACCCTCTATAAGCGAACTCAGGTATTGGATGTGCTAGTTTATTCAATCACTCAATTGACTCCATTGACATTCAAACCTGGATGGAGTTGGCGTGGCGGGGGTTGACGATTCGTCTATAAGTAGGGCTGGTGCCCGCCAGACGGTCATTATTATCATTATTATTAGAGAAGTCATCATTATTATTAGAGAAGTCATTATTATTATTATTCGACAAGTCATCATTATTATTTAGTCATCAGATAGTTATGAGACAGTCAGTAGTAGTCTTAAGAGTTGTTCATGAGAGCTTGGTGGAGCATGGTCTCCCAGTCACACCGTCGCGCCAAACCCATCGTTCGCTATATAGTGCTTCTATTTACTTAGTTATTTACAAAGTGTTTAAAGTGATATCTGTGTGACCCACTGTGTGTTAATTTAATTCTACAAAGTGTAAATATTGTGATTTGTGTGCAATATATTATGTGATCTGCTTCTTGTGTTTATTTGCCCGAGTACCCACAACTATGAATTCAGATCAAGAGGAAGAACATGCCCACGATAATGAGGTGCCTCCTCGGCCTCCGTTATATGTATTATACCAATAATTTTTGAAAAAAGAATTTTGAATTTTGAATAATCCTATAGACACAAGTACTCTAAATATCAAAAGGTAGGCTTGTGCCTGTAAAAGGATAATTAATCATTATCACAATAATATTATAAATGTGTGTGTTGTCTAACAAAGTTTGTCCTTTAATCAAGCTCCAACAGAGCTACGGATCGACGTTATTTTTAGCATTGGTATAGTTGAGGACCTGAGAGTGACATAGGCTACATTTTATCCCGGAAAATCTAAGTTCCCGAGGGATTTTAAAAACTACATCCACGCGGACGAAGACGCGGGCATTAGCTATTATAGTTTTAACTTATACTAGGTAAAGTAGTACTTTTAGAACATAGTGTGACAGAGCATGGGAGCGTCTTGAAATAATAGTCGATATTAAAAATACTTTCACTATATTTTCGGGCAGAGTTTCTACCTTCAATATTTTACAAGAATGAGAATGAACGTCTGTTAATCCAGTACCTTCACTTTTATACATAATTATGATTCAGACAACAGGCTTACAGTACTGCCAACCAAACTAATATTATTAGTATTAGTGTTCCGAATACTATTTTACAAAACAGAAATAATTATGCTGCACGAAATAATTAAATTACAATTATAATGAACTGAGTAAATTATTTAAATAAGAATTAAATATTCAGGCAACTCAATATCAATCAAATACCTGTGATTTAGTATAATAGTCTAACAATTCTGCCAACTAAGTAATCATAACAGTATCAGTGCTATTTTACAAACTAAAGATAATTCATAGATGTATATATTCGTAAAACATAAAATAATAAATATTACGATATTAACCATTCATAACAAAATAAGATTTACTCATTACTAATTATTATTTCTAATTAAAGTATTTGGTGTATAATCCGGAAGTAGCGTGTATGTAACGGTCCCGCATGGCATAGCTTAGCAAATGGTTTATAACACTCGGCCATCCTGCAACGTGCGTGTCCCACGCGGTGTAGGCAAGATTTTTCATCGTCATCCCCGCTTTATTAGTAACCTGGAAGAAGAAATAAATCGCACAGTAATCTGCATTGGCAATATTTGTCCTATTTATTTATTTATTTATTGTCCTATAAACATTCCATGCTTAATTTTTCTCCAGGAAGTACTAGCTTCCATCAATCACATCGTAGTGATTTTATACTCAGTACATCACACAGATAATGGATGCTGCAAAGACAATAACTAAAATTGGTAACTCAGTCGGTAAGTTCAATAAGCCACGCAGACATCATCTTGTAGAGGTCACACAGACATCTTGGAGAGGTCACACAGACATAATTTTGTAGAGGTCACACAGACATTATTTTATAGATGTCACACAGACATTATTTTGTAGAGGTCACACAGACATTATTTTGTAGAGGTCACACAGACATTATTTTGTAGTGGTCACACAGACATTATTTTGTAGTGGTCACACAGACATTATTTTGTAGAGGTCACACAGACATAATTTTGTAGAGGTCACACAGACATTATTTTATAAATGTCACACAGACATTATTTTGTAGAGGTCACACAGACATTATTTTGTAGTGGTCACACAGACATTATTTTGTAGTGGTCACACAGACATTATTTTGTAGAGGTCACACAGACATTATTTTGTAGAGGTCACACAGACATTATTTTGTAGAGGTCACACAGACATTATTTTGTAGAGGTCACACAGACATTATTTTGTAGAGGTCACACAGACATTATTTTGTAGAGGTCACACAGACATTATTTTGTAGAGGTCACACAGACATTATTTTGTAGAGGTCACACAGACATTATTTTGTAGAAGTCACACAGACATTATTTTGTAGAAGTCACACAGACATTATTTTGTAGTGGTTACACAGACATTATTTTGTAGAGGTCACACAGACATTATTTTGTAGAGGTCACACAGACATTATTTTGTAGAAGTCACACAGACATTATTTTGTAGAAGTCACACAGACATTATTTTGTAGTGGTTACACAGACATTATTTTGTAGAGGTCACACAGACATTATTTTGTAGTGGTCACACAGACATTATTTTGTAGTGGTCACATAGACATTATTTTGTAGAGGTCACACAGACATTATTTTGTAGTGGTCACACAGACATTATTTTGTAGAGGTCACACAGACATTATTTTGAAGAGGTCACACAGACATTATTTTGTAGAGGTCACACAGACATTATTTGTAGAGGTCACACAGACATTATTTTGTAGAGGTCACACAGACATTATTTTATTGATGTCACACAGACATTATTTTGTAGATGTCACACAGACATTATCTTGGAGCGGTCACATAGACATTATTTTGGAGATATCACACAGACATAATATTTCGACTATTCCAGTGAGCTTTATTATTTAATGTACTCCGAAAAGAGGCATTATACTGAAAAATTTTGAATTTGTTGTGTATGTGTGTTTGTTGTAGCAAAATAAAGATATTTGTCTTATTTACTTTACTATTTAGTTACTTAGTTTTTTTTTTAATATCATATATTAAATATATATTTATTATGTATTCATATAATACATTTTACTTTATTATTATCTTACTGTCTCGTTTTAAGTGTGTAATTTTATATAAATAACATGTTTTTGAAAGTTAAAAGCATTCGAGCAAATCTATGGGATCATCCCAATCCACTTCCTTTCATTAGACAAACTATCTACATCGGAAACACTAAGTTTGTAGAATCGACACATTAACCCTGAACCATTTTCTTTTTTAATAGACAAAGTCCCTTGATGCTACAAATCATGTACAAACTATGTACGGCTCAGCCTTGCATAACTAATTGTAAGGACCTTTCTATGTAACGTGTGCGGTATGAACCGTCAAATAGTTTTTTTTTTTCATTACCCCTATGCTCCTGTCGATATTCTATTTTGTAACCCTAGTTATTATTATATAGCAAAGTCTTGCATTAGTTGACCTAAAAGGATAAGCTGGCAAGCGGGAATTTTCATGAGTGAATAATAAAATGAATGGGGAAAGTGTGGTAAATAGTGCTATCTTATTCCACATACAGCATCAGGGAGTTTCTCTTATTTTTATTTTACTAGCTAAACCTGGCAGTTGGATTTGGGGCTTGCTGCATTCAATACATATCTTGAGTCGAGTTTCTTTGGCAATCTGTTTAAGATAGCGAATAGTGAAAGCTTTTCCCCTATCATCATTTTACCAATTGAATATTATTTATTTTAAATTCTAACTGTCTCAAATGAATTGCAATTTCCGACTGCCTTAGCAAACATGAATTTTATAAAATAATCTATAACAACTAATCATGCAACTAACACATAGATATTCTTATTCCTGAAGGATCCAAGTTGTCAGAGTTTAAAGTGTGTAGGTATGTACCGATGTATGTGTTTTACTTTTTCTATTGTATATTCTTAGTTTCCCTTGTTTCCTACGATACTCAAACTTCCCATAAGTGCACTGTTCTATTCATTATTCTCACGAATACAAATATTACCGAAATAGTTTTTTTTTTCACATTTCCACAACCGTAGTATGTAGTTTGGTAAAACAAAACCGGTGACCATGTACAGTGAAAAATGTTATTTTTACCAATATATTATATAATTATTTATTCAGTCTGGATTTATGGTAATTTTCTGTAAATGCTTTAGTGGTTGCTGAAAATTAGGTGATCTTATAATTTGAGGGTAACCAGTCAGTTTAACTCATTAATTTGAAGAATCGGTTCTGTGAAAGGGTTCCTACTAATTCCTACTAATAGTACACACATGAAAAGTCCATATGCTTTCGCTGTAAATATATAAGTATAATGCGTTACCAACTGATTTCGAAAACTTGACATTAAATGTGTTTAAGGAGCAGATTGAATAAAGTACTTTTAGAAAATTGTTATTATGAGGTTAATAATTTATAACTTTGTTTATTATCATTAGATTTTAAATACTTACTAAAAATTTTGTTTTTGCTTTTTATGTTAATTGTGTTGTATTTCTTTTAATTTATTTGACATTGATTTTTCCTTTGCATTGGTTTATATTTTGAAATTGTTTAATTTGTATCCTAATATTTTCCTTAATACTACCTACCTATGACCTTTCGCACCAAATATTTGCATAGGTAGGTACTATTAAGTTAGTTGAATGTTGTGGACTTAGTATTTTTTGTTACCATCACACTATAATAACATTCTGGCAAATAAATGATTATTATTATTACTAAGCGCATCTACGTGTTGTCGCTGCCCTGACCTGTACTCTTATTTGCAAATCGAAATCCCGAATAGTGAGCCACCACTGAGTAAAACGAGGAATTAGATCCTTTTAAACGAAATTATATTAATGTGAAAACGTTCGAGCTACTTATCGACGGCCTACTCTAGCTAGTCTAAAATTCATAGCTGTGATAAGAGATTGATTCGTCTTTAGACATTACTCTGATAAAATATGCAACCGGGTTTAATTGTACAGTCTGCCGGAGGCTGCTTGAACATGCCATCTAACACTATCTTTCTAGCGTCGGTGTGTAATTGCAAAACAGCTTTACTATTATAATTATCAAGCACTTCCTTTCAATTAATTTAAGTTTCAAATGCACTTTCCTATTCTGAGCCCTAATACCAACTTACATATTTTTTGTGAGGTTAAAGCCCTGTTATCTATGCACAGACTGTAGTCCCCTTATTTCCACTAATATAACTGGATTCGCGTATTCCAACGTAGATTCACGTATTCCTATTATTCCAGCTTCAATCAAGTCCTAAAGCGTTTGCATGACAATTTCATTTTCTATAAGGAACTACCATACGGATGGTTTAAAATATATGTATGTATATACAAAATGGTTGTGTCTTCTGAATGTGCATTTCCATCAGGTCTGTGCAAACCTAGCTCTTTCGAGTCTAACAATATTTTCAACATTTAATAAGCTATTGAATAAAATGCAATGTTTATTTCGCTATATCTATTTCACCTATTCCTGATAATAAAGAAAAACTAGCAGACTAGATAGCTGAATCGAGTCAATATTTTGAACATTTTTAGGGATAATAAATAATAAATTAACGCGCGCAAACAATTATGATCTGGCAAAGAAATTACTATATCACCTACATTTGAATATTTAGGAGTCCTTCGATGCAGTTGACTCTGCCAGCGATAGCATAGCACAATTTATCTAATTGCAAATAAACTGAGTTCGTCAGAAAGTGCAAATTTTCATAGGATTAAACATCAAGACACACTATCGCTATCGCTTTGTAGCGGTTTGCAGACATAACATTTTAAGGAAGACTTGTATTGCATATTAAAGTCTGAATCTACTAATTATACTTAGGCTTCGTCCCCGAGATTAGCTAAACACATTGTAGAAACACTTATCGTGTTGCCTTTGTGCACTGACGGTTGAAAGCCCTAAACTAAAAAGATTTATATTTGTTAGATGAGGGTAGACGATAATTCGTTCGGTATCGTGCACCACTGTATATTCCGTGGTATCGTATTCGATTGCTCAACTTGGAAATAAAATCCGTTATCGGATTACCGATTGCCGATTATACAACGGATAACTGATCGATTAATAATAAAAATACCTACCTCATAGTAATTGTACGCTAGTTGAGGTACCGGCACGCGGCGCTCAATTTGGAAATAAAATCCGTTATCATCAATAGTAATCATCGGCTGCCCAATAATTAGAACTATGTTGGAATTATCGTAATCAGTTTTCTTTACGTTACCACTTACACACACATACACACCCATTATCTATATTTACGTGATTTTCTCATTGATTATGACGTATGAGTACCTCCAAAGCCTCATTGGAACGGACGATGGTAAACATTTTCGCTTTATTTCGTGTTAGTATATTGAATTTACTATCGATATTAATATCATACGCGAAGAGTTTGCAAATGCTCAGAAAATTATTAATAAGAATGTATATCATAGAACTCACCGGGGATGCTTCCTGCCGTACACCAGCTGGTGTAAGATGTATGCCCACTGCGTTTACAGGTTTCAAGTGTAGAAGAGTACCTCAGTCCCGTACCCCGCATACTATCCAGCCGAACGGCAGATTTCTTCACTGGAACTTTACGGCACAATTTCACTCCAGGTTACTGCGACGACGTTGCAGACCCGCCATCACTTACACTTTTCTCCACGTTGACTTTCGCGTCGTAGCTGGCGACGTACTGGCTTATATAATATAGAAGTTATAGTCATCCAAATTGTACCAATGGCGAACGCAGCCACGTAGACAAAGCTGCTGTAAAGACTGCATCAAGTTGATCAATTTTACGTAACCAATCGCTTATGGTACTTGTTTTATCTCTGGGTCCAAATTTGAGAATAACTTCTGCATCATCATGCGTCACTTGGCGTCGTTCTATTGGCAGCGGCGTTGCGTCTTCCGGCAAGGGCGTGGAGTTTTCGGAAGAAGAAAAAAAAATACCGCATTCTTCACTGTTCTGCGCTCTCTTCTTACTTCCGAGACACATCACCACTTCTGAAGTGTGACAGAGCATGGGAGCGTCTTGAAATAATAGTCGATATTAAAAATACTTTCACTATATTTTCGGGCAGAGTTTCTACCTTCAATATTTTACAAGAATGAGAATGAACGTCTGTTAATCCAGTACCTTCACTTTTATACATAATTATGATTCAGACAACAGGCTTACAGTACTGCCAACCAAACTAATATTATTAGTATTAGTGTTCCGAATACTATTTTACAAAACAGAAATAATTATGCTGCACGAAATAATTAAATTACAATTATAATGAACTGAGTAAATTATTTAAATAAGAATTAAATATTCAGGCAACTCAATATCAATCAAATACCTGTGATTTAGTATAATAGTCTAACAATTCTGCCAACTAAGTAATCATAACAGTATCAGTGCTATTTTACAAACTAAAGATAATTCATAGATGTATATATTCGTAAAACATAAAATAATAAATATTACGATATTAACCATTCATAACAAAATAAGATTTACTCATTACTAATTATTATTTCTAATTAAAGTATTTGGTGTATAATCCGGAAGTAGCGTGTATGTAACGGTCCCGCATGGCATAGCTTAGCAAATGGTTTATAACAATAGCTAATACGTACCATTTAGTTCAAGATTCCTAAAAGCAGGTTTAGGAAATCGAAACAATGTTGTTTTTAGCCCGCGAACATGTAAAACATTTCCTCTCGTTCTTGAACTCTAAGCCATTTTAAAAACAAAATACACAAGTCCTGTCTCCGTGAAACAAGAGTTGCACTGCACTTTAAAATACATAAACTTGATTATTACTCAGTGAAGTTAACTACATACTCGACTCGATAAAGTTCATAGAATTGCAAGAAATCAATTTGTTATTTGTTACGAAACAATAACAAAGACGCCATTGTTGAAATTTTTTGAAAATTGAATCCACAGACCAGGGACAACAAGATTGAATCACAGAGTTGAATGACGATGACGCGCCATAGACGATGAACACTAGGTTAAAAAAAGTGATTTTGTACTCTGAGATTTTGCCCTAGTAGGTATTTACATCTGCCCCATACAAAGTTGACCCCCCCTGCCCGAGCGCCGGTGCAAGCGGTTGCACACGACGGCAGCTGGGCGACTCATCTATGCTCTCGCCGCCGACGCGCGGGGTGGTCGTGGCGCGGGCACGAGTCTCCACAGCGCGAGGCACAAACAATGCCGCACGGAAAAGCGACACCTAGCGTGGGGTTGTCAAACTACTAGACCAGACCCTAACAGGTCACCATAACCAAGGTCATAACGCTCCAAGCGGGCGAGTAGTTCACATACTTTGCGCAAGATGTCAGCAGCAGATTCTAAGGAGTCATATTATTTTAATAATTTTAAATAATTTTACTGCTCGAACTCATTTTAATGAAAATAAAAATTAAGTGGCACTCGGGAACTGCCGCGGTAAAGCTATTGCATAGCATTTTTTATCAACTTATACAAATATAATATTTATGCAATTTTTTTTTTTGCATAATAAAAATTATGCAAAAAAATAATTCAAAAACAAACAAACAAGAAAAGCGCACTGTCACTACTTCGCGAGTGATATTCGAACCTGCGACATCGGTAAAGAAAGCGGCCGCTCGCCCACTGCGCCAAACAGAGCTACTTGTAAACCTCTAAAATGTTGAACGCGTACTGAACGATGGTGTTAGGTTTATTTTCGTTACGGAATTTCTTGATTCGGTCGCCGCGCTCAAACTGTTTGTCCTAGTTCAAAGCCCGCTAAAAGCTATGCAATAGCTTAATAAGTTATAATAATTATTATTGATTAGTTTCACCATTAACTCCTAAAAGAAAAAATATATCAGAAAGTTTAGAATATAAATGCCAAATAAAAAACAGCAAAAAGCCAACATCACGCGGTGTTCCCAGGCGGTCACCCATCCAAGTACTGACCGCGCCCGATGTTGCTTAACTTCGGTGATCGGACGAGAACCGGTGTACTCAACATGGTATGGACGTTGGCAATGGCTTGGTCGAAATACACTTTATCAACATAAAAATTTTACATCTTATTGAAAACCATACTTACTTAATGTTAGTAGAACAGATCGAGAAATGGGCGTCGCTGCACTTTTATTTGACCTAGCTGATGGATATGCGACTTCATTGGTATGAAACATCCGTAGCTCATTCCTCTGGAATTTCATACAAGACAATTTTTTATTCTTCATACAGACAAAAGAAGTTTTGAATTTGCTAGTAAAGTTACACTTATCAAGAAAATTAAGACATTTGCTTAAAAAATGCAAATTAATTAATAATTATTTATTGATACAAACTGTCACAGGTATGAATATTAAGTTCCGACACACAAATATAACTCAACTATTCCCTTTACCCATGCAAAAATCACATCAATCCAATAATCTGTTGTTGCGTGATTGAAGGACAAACTAAGGCAGATCTCACACTGCGACGGTCCCCGCTTCCGGACGCGGGCCTGCGTGTTTAAGGTTGTTCGCAAGTACCTCAGTTTGTATAGAAAATACGCATAGTGTCACATACTGACAACGCATCCCCGCGCGTGGAATCGCGCAAAATCACCATCACCAGTGTGAGATTCGCCTAACAAACAAACACACTTTTGCATTTACAATATTTGTGATGAATCTGTTGTTGGAGGATGTACACTGCTGAACAAAGGTCTTTGGCATGGACTTCCACAAACTTTGGATCCAACTTGGATCCCTGCAACTTGTCTGATATTGTCAGTCCACCCAGTGGGGGTCTGCCATAATTGTAAGGAATAAAACGTAAGGAATAATTGCATATAAAATATGCATACAGGTATAGTCACCGAAATAGTTTGGCGAGTCGCGAAACTGAAGTGGAAATGGGCTGGGCACATAGTTCGAAGAGCTGATGGTCATTGGGGTCCCAACTCCCAAGGTGCTGGAGTGGTGACCCCACACCGGGGAGCGCAGTGTTGGCAGACCCCTCACTAGGTGTACTGACATTGAGTCGCAGGGAGCCGCTGGATTCAGACAAGACCGAGGCCTGTGAAAGTCCATGCAAGAGACCTTTGTCCAGCAGTGGATGTCTATTGGTTGATAAAGAAGAAGAAGACATACAGGTGTGTGTGTGCTGACTCTGTCTTCAACAGAGAGGCTCATCAAGAGTTGTGGATGGCAGCATTTGCCCTCTGATTTCACACCAAGCAATTTGTGCCATGTGTGTTTTATCTGCAATTTTAAAGTCTCCAGTAAGTATACATCTTTATAAATTTTGCTTACAACTTCATCAGTTTGCCATTTGTCACTGGCACTCTATTTTTCCAAGATAAAATCCTTGTCACTCTCTTAGTTCAAAATCGCATCGATCTGTTGCTCTGTTGCTGCGTGATTGAAGGACAAACCAAAAAACAATTTTGCATTTATAATATTTTAAGGATACTAATCCTTACTAATATTATTAATCCTTATTAATAATATTAATAATAATTGTAATCACTAGTTTACCTACACTATCCAAAGCTTTCAAATGATACAATATTATTGAAAACAAGCTGATGCCCGCGACTTTGTCCGCGTGGATTTAGTTTTTATGTATTAGTAAGGAAGAATTACTACTACGATACGATAATAAAGGGGATCTAATTAAATTTTAGAACACAAAAGCTACTATTGTGACTTAAATATGATAGATATATTCCCTCAGGGACTTTTTTGTAGAGAATAATGAGTACTTTAATCATGTAGTACATAATTTTGATGTATCAATAGTTTTCTCAGCACACACCAAAAAATGAATTTTATAGGCAAAATTTTGCTACTTTGGGTTACATTATTGCAATTTTCTTAAGGATCTCAAATTTTTTTGAGAATAAATTATAGCCTATGTTACTTCCTGATAACTTAGCTTTCTATTGGTGAAAAAATTGTTAAAATCGGTTCAGTAGGTATGGAGCCTATTTGGTACAAACAAACAAACAAACAAAAAATCTTTCCTCTTTATAATATTAGTATAGATTGAGGAAGCAGCAGATATAGAACCCATATTTAATTTAAAAAATGTGTAAGCGTCGTGAAACACTCAGTTGGAAAGAAGTCCCTTTTAATAATAAAAATAAATACTTACAAAAAAATAATAATCTGAAGTCAGGATTCGAACCCCCAAACGGATTGTTTCACTCTTTTGTTTAGCTGCTATGCCACCAAAGCATAGTGGAATGTGTGTAATAAACGAAGGCAACACACAAAGGTATAGACAGAAAAATTCTTACACTTTTTTCGCTTAGCCCCTACCCTATCTGCCAAGTTGGTACAGTCTAATAAGGAACTTTATTCCAAAAAAACTTAATTGTAGATGACATAATATTATTTATTGTCAAAAAAATTACTTGCATCAACAAACTTATTGGAGGGGCATGGCTGTGCTCCAAGAAGACTCAGCAACAAATATCCAACTTTGACCTTCCTCTCCTGTGTACCAGTCATGTACACCTCAACTTTGACGGGTACATTTTGTACTCGTAAGCTGTGGACAAAATTTATATAAAAACTTTTGTCATCTCTGAGTGGGATAAAACGAAAGTTTATTCTATACACATCTGTCTTTTCATTTTCTGCCAATTTTTTTTGTCATCGTAAAGTTATTCTAAACTAAGCAATGCAATGAAATATTAATGCCTCAAAGCCCAATGGTTTAAGATGTGGACTGAAAACTGAAAGGTCAATGGTTCGATCCCCACCCATTGCATACCCACTTAAGCTCTTCGCTGCTTAGTTGGATGAGGAAGGGAAATGTTAACTAAAAAAAAATACTAGTTATGGTAGGTAGTTTAGTATAACAGAAAGTCCACTTTAATCTTAGACATCAAGAAGTGATAAATGAAATAGCATAGTCCTTGTAGTAAGAAATTTATGTAGATAGTCTTATGTTTATATTGTAAAAGTTAGGTGCTATACATATTGCCTATTATTTATTATCCTAGTATTTATATACTTTACAAGAATTTAGTAAACTAATAGTTTCATGCAATGAAAACAATTTTAACTTAGTGAATTTAGTACCTTCTGAATCGCCTTTTATCGGCCTCCCAAACGAGTTCCGCATCAAATACTGGTGCATGAGACGGTACTACGGGGTCCGTTTCTAACATATATCCATTTAAAGAACCACTGACTACGAAGGGGCTCTTGAGAAAACCGAAACCGAGTCCTGTAGAAGGAACACATTAAAAAATCAATGCAAATATTGCATTCTCTTCATCAATCCATAATTAAAGAACACATATACCTTCCTTAACGTTGAGGACAATTTGAATTGTTGGCCCTCTTAATTCATCCATCGAAAGTTTCTTTTTAAAAAGTGTAAAATTTCCAACGATAACACAATTATCACAACGTAAACAAACGTAAGTCGTAAACAAACCTAAACAAACAATTCCAAACACTTCCAAATTCAAAAGAATTTTGACGTTTGACTTACGGAACAATGCTGCCACCTTGCCAGAATTTTATGGGCGCATTCAATTTACTAGGTGTCGATATTGGATGCCAAAAGTGGAAGCGGGTAACAATGAGAAAACCGGAAAAACAGCGACAGTTTTGATTTTATATTAGTTTAGGTCATCTGAAATTCCCATTTGTGAGTAATTTATAGGTATTGTGTTGAAAATAATATATAAAAATTCTTCAAACGCCACTGAAAAGTATAAAATAATTTCAGTTTGTATTGTGTTTCAGATGAAACGATGAAACGAATGCGCCACGCTAGCCAAAATTTTAGTTTGTATGTCCAGGCACAGAATATAATAGTACTTGGTACAGGTAGGTTGAAGTCGGGCTAGCGTTGCAGTTTCATAGTTCTATTGAGGCCCGCCCGACTGGCGACTTCAACATATTATGTATACAAACTGAAATTATTTCATACCTTTTCAGTGGCGTTTGAAGTCGGTATTTTTAAAAGAATTTTTATTTTAAGCTTTTTAGTGTAGCTTCATAGGATAAAATATCTACACATTCTCTGATCGCGAGCCATTTCTTTCTATTCATTGAGAAGATCCGTCCTCTATCACCGAAGATGTTCATCAAATTTTCACCAAATTTAAATGGGACCAACCTGACGGTGTCTTTTCAAATCAAAAAAAAATGTTGAAATCGGTTCAGATCAACAAAAATTGAGGAGTTCCATCCTCCATCATCGAAGATATTCATCAGATCTTCACCCCAACCTGACGGTATGCCGTATGTCCTATCAAATAAAAAAAAATATTGAAATCGGTTCAGATTTGACGGAGTTATGGAGTAACATCGACAAAAAAAAACGTGTCGAATTGAGAACCTACTCTTTTTGTTATTTTTGAAGAAGGTTAAATCTTAAATAGGTATATAGTATACCTTTCATAAACGCTTCTTAGGCGCACTAAACGGGTCTGCCCGCGAAATTCAAATTTAATTTAGTTTTTCGCAATTTGTAAACTAATACGACAAAGTAGGCTTATGGCATTCTAATTGTGCCAACAGCAGTATCATCTTCACTTATATAAAAATCCTATGAATACTTATATGTCTAGAAGGAGTATCGCGCTACTAAAGAACGAAAAAAAACAGGCCAATGAGAATATGCTAGTGTGCGTGACGTGAGTGCCGCGCATGCGCGGCGTGTGTAATCGTTACCGAACTTATTCGATTATCGATTAATATTTCCATAGAACTTAGAATCGATAGTCGCATGGATATTCGATATTATGTTGTATAGTCAGATAATAAATCAAACTATTTTTTGAAACTAGTTCCTTATCGCGCGGTACGGAAGGGGGCTAGACGGAAAACATTAAGGAACCGACACTCGACACATTTTTGAAACCGACACTTTTTTGTTGAATGTGAATTTTGCATTGTGTTCAGTATTTTCGCCATTCAACACGGCGTCTGCATGGCCTAGTGGTTCCGGCAGTCGCCTAAAAGTTCAACGTCGATGGTTCGAATCCCAGCTCGACAGACTGAATTTTCTGTTTTCAATTTTATCTATATAAATAAAAATGAATGTTGGTAAGCGCATAACTCAAGAATGGATGGACCAATTCGGTTAATTTATTTTTTTGTATGTTCCTTAAGGTCCACGGAAGGTTTTTAAAAAAAAAACAAACAAACAAAAACATTTTATAATAGATAAGTTGGCGGTACGAAGTTCGCCGTGTCCGCTAGTTTTAAATAATTTCTACATGTGGAATTTTTCCCTAATTTTTTATTGTATAAATTGGATAAAATGTTATTGTACTACTAACGCCATCTGTTAAAAACCAGAGTAACTCTTTGGTTTTGTAACAGTGCAATAGAAATAAACTAAAAAATATAATTCATCGTAGTTAATCAATTTAATACTAGATGACACCACTAGTTTATTACAATTCCTTCACTAAAATTAATCGAAAGGAACTACGTTCCACCCGGGTGTCCCTTGACACCTCTCAAGTTTTTTTCTATTAAATTTATATAATTTATTAATTAATATGACTATAAAAGTCCTCCCACAACGACGATTTCGATTTGTGCGTATTTTTGTTTCATCAGTCAACCTTGTAGCACTGAATACGCGTAAGTCGAAATTGTTGCTGTGAGAGGGCCTTTAGGGTGAAATGAAATAAGGAATAAATATTTAAGGCTACTTAATACTAGTACAACGGTGCACAACCTAAACAATGTTTATCGATTTATTTCATTTCAAAATCGATTTTCTATTGTCTGTGGTTATTCGAGAGGTATGGCACTTTACTAAGTGGGCGGTACCCATCAATGAAGTACGAAATTAACTGTAGTACATCTACCGAACAAAAAAATACGAAACTTCATGTGCGTGATCTGCCAAAATTATCCTAAATTTGACAAAGCATAATTTAATTATTTTCGAAAAATTTCAATTTCTTATTTTAACTGATGTGAATTAATGTTATTTACTTATGGTAGGTGATGTTATTGGTTATTTTAGATCGTCCTGTTTAGTTTTTTCACATTTTATTGACCAAAACCGCCATTTAGAAAAAACAAAATATTGGCTCGCGAGCTCCATATCTGGTGATGACCTAATTCAAACTGAGCGCGGGAAAAGGGCGTGAACCACATGTGGCAGCACAAATTTTCGACGCGTTCACAGCCTTTAGGCTCCATCTTGTAAATCTTTGTAAAAATCTTTACTTGAAAGAATCCAGTTTAAGAAATTAGTCAAACGTCCAACTCGATACTCGGTATACAATATAATCATTAATCTGTGAACCAAATTAAATTTGAATTTCGCGGGGAGACCCATTTAGCTAGTCGGATTGTTCCCGGATATACGAATGAAATAAATCATATGCATAATTTTATCTCTATTAAATTAAATGGGTGTTCAAAGTAATTTATTTTAAATAATAATTTATTTCCCCAATATTTTCCTATAAAAGTCGTATTAATATTTAAAAATAAATATTTAAAGTTACTCAATTTAAATCATTTTAGATTTTTCATTCATGATAGACTGTCATTATTTAACCAATCAAAAAATCGAAAAGAATATTATTGTCTAGTGTCTACCTACCAAATAATATATAAAAATGTATAAAAGTGGGTAATGTCTTTATTTTGTTCAAATAATCTATTTTAAATCGTAATTTATCAAAGAAATAAAATAAAATGCAGAAATTCCTTTACGAATACAAAGCGCTGCGAAGTCAGTCATTAACAGAAACGTCAAACTCAAAAAGGTAAACAAACAAACTTTTTAATTACTAAATTACATTACACTATCTGTACTACAAAGTTGTGAAACTACCTTGCTTTGTCTAAAAATATCATTATTTATAAATGATTTTACGGTAATGGAATTGACGTTATCGATGACGAGTTGTGATTTTATAAAGTGTGTTTTGTGTAAACTGTAGATGTGCAAAATTGTCGAAATTTGTATAGTCTGCTCAGTGCTCATCGGCTGTCTAGTGTTTGGTCGAGTTACGAGTAGGCTGAACGCGCGAGGCTCAAGCGGTCGGTGTGGACTGTGGATGAAGTGGTTCACCGGAGCGCAACGAAAAGTAATTTGTACAAAAAACCGAATTCAACTCATTGCGATTGCCGTAGTGTTCGTGATGTTTTGTCTGACCGCACAATATATCGACATTCATTGTTGCTAGACGTTTTTTACAACATCGAACTTAGCTAAAAGTTAATTCGCCGGTAGCGTAATGTTCCGCCTTCTCGCATTGAGAGGCTTTCAGTAATTAGTACGAAAAAGTTTTTTTTACTAGTCAAGTGCCGTGGATTCGGGTTGGAACTTGGACGTGCGAGCAGTCTAGATATTTTTTGATTTGTAAAGTGGCTACGTCGCAAGAAATGGGTGTTTTTAAGTGGTTGCGACGGTAAGTTAACTTTTGAATCTGCCTACTTTTAATTTGTCTGTGATTTTCCTATTGTTACTTCTACATCACAGCTGTATTTTATTGAAAACTAGATTTGTTACAAGCTCTAAGTCTAAAACCGTCTAAATAAAGGTCTATGAGGTCTTTTCGTAGGTAACTAAACACCAAAAATAATGTCTAATCAGGCGAATCTTTAAATACGATTTGCGACTTTCCACCTCAGATCCTTTGAAGTAAGCCGCCCGGCCGCCCTATATCCATGCCGCCTTCGTTCTTACATCATTTTCGATAAGTACTTTAATTTTTTTTGTTTATAGATTTAAAATAAAACAATCTAGTCAGGATTAGGGTGGAACCACATTATTGTGAGGATCGATTCGGATTTTGCCTAAACAAAACTCATTTTCCATACATTCGTGTACCTACGCATCGAAAAGCCGATTTGATCCGTACACGTTTCTATGGAATTTCACAGTTTTGTATGGGCGAAATCCGAAACGATTTGGAGGAACAATCTTACAGACAAGTTACAGATTATAACTAGAGTGGCTTCTAAGTTCTAACTTTTCTAAGGTAAGTACCTACTTGGTACCTATATACGAACTCGTAAATAATGCAGCTCGTAAATAATGCTGACCCGACACTATACCGAAGATATCCCGGACGTCAGCCTATACGAGATTAGAATGGCTCTCAAACAGCTCAAGGACAACAAGGCGCCAGGTGATGACGGAATCACTGCGGAACTCCTGAAAGCGGGTGGAAAACCGGTACTTAAGATCTTTCAGCGATTGTTCAATTCCGTCATCCACGAGGGTACAACGCCGGAAGCATGGCACAGGAGCGTGGTGGTTCTGTTCTTCAAAAAGGGTGATAATACCTTGTTGAAGAATTATAGACCCATCTCGTTGTTGAGTCATGTTTATAAGTTGTTCTCGAGAGTCATTACGAATCGTCTCGCTCGTAGGTTCGACGACTTCCAGCCTCCCGAACAAGCCGGATTCCGAAAAGGCTTTGGTACCATAGATCACATTCATACGCTGCGGCAGGTTATACAAAAGACGGAAGAGTATAACCGGCCACTTTGCTTAGCGTTTGTGGACTATGAGAAAGACTTCGATTCGGTGGAAACTTGGGCTGTGTTGAGGTCGCTGCAGAGATGCCGGATTGACTACCGGTATATCCAAGTGTTGAAGTGCTTGTATGAAAACGCCACAATGTCAGTACGTATACAGGACCAGACTACGAGGCCAATCCACTTGCAGCGTGGAGTGCGACAGGGAGACGTTATCTCCCCGAAGCTCTTTACCGCTGCGTTGGAGGACGTCTTTAAACTTCTGGATTGGAACGGGCTTGGCATCAACATAAACGGCGAGTACATCACTCACCTGCGATTTGCCGATGACATAGTAGTCATGGCAGAGACTCTGAGAGACCTCAATACAATGCTCAACGATCTCAGCAGGGTTTCTCAACAGGTGGGCCTGAAAATGAACATGAGCAAGACGAAAATCATGTCCAATGCTCATGCACCGCTCCACCCAGTAATTGTTGAGAACTCTGCACTCGAAATTGTCGACGAGTATATTTACCTGGGACACACAGTCCAGCTAGGTAGGTCCAATTTCGAGAAAGAGATCAACCGCCGAATCCAACTCGGCTGGGCAGCGTTCGGGAAGCTCCGAGATGTCTTCTCGTCCAAAATTCCTCAGTGCCTGAAGACTAAAGTCTTCGAACAGTGCGTGTTGCCAGTGATGACTTACGGATCCGAGACATGGTCGCTAACTAAGGGCCTCATAAGTAGGCTCAGGACCGCTCAGCGGGCGATGGAGAGAGCTATGCTCGGAGTGTCCCTGCGGGATCGAATCAGAAATGAGGAGATCCGGAGGAGAACCAGAGTCACCGACATAGCTAAGCGAGTCGCGATACTGAAGTGGAAATGGGCGGGGCACATAGTTCGAAGAGCTGATGGTCGTTGGGGTCCCAAGGTGCTGGAGTGGCGACCCCGCACCGGGAAGCGCAGTGTTGGCAGACCCCCCACCAGGTGGACCGACGACATCAAACGAGTCGCAGGGAGCCGCTGGATTCAGGCGGCGCAAGACCGAGGCCTGTGGAAGTCCATGCAAGAGACCTTTGTCCAGCAGTGGGCGTCTATCGGTTGATAAAGAAGAAGAAGAAGAAGAAATAATGCAGTCTGCCACAGCTTGTCTCGATTTTTTCCCCTAGAAAATAAAACAAATAAATGAAGGTCACACCCTAAGAATATTTACTCCGAGTAATATTTACTTACGAGTAATTACCTAATCTAAGGTCACACCCTTCGAGTTCACAGTTCATGCCCTCTCATTCTATCACCACAATAATTGGCGTCGAGGGTGCGCAAACAGTCCTCAAGTTACCTACGAAGACTAGCTGGTGCCCGCGACTTGTTCTGCGTCGATCTAGTTTACAAAAACCCTCTTTGATTTTCCGGAATAAAAAGTAGCCTATGTCACTCTCCAGTCTCCAGGTCCTAAACTATACCACTAGCTGGTGCCCGCGACTTGTTCTGCGTCGATCTAGTTTACAAAAACCCTCTTTGATTTTCCGGAATAAAAAGTAGCCTATGTAACTCTCCAGTCTCCAGGTCCTAAACTATGCCACTAGCTGGTGCCCGCGACTTGTTCTGCGTCGATCTAGTTTACAAAAACCCTCTTTGATTTTCCGGAATAAAAAGTAGCCTATGTCACTCTCCAGTCTCCAGGTCCTAAACTATACCACTAGCTGGTGCCCGCGACTTGTTCTGCGTCGATCTAGTTTACAAAAACCCTCTTTGATTTTCCGGAATAAAAAGTAGCCTATGTCACTCTCCAGTCTCCAGGTCCTAAACTATACCACTAGCTGGTGCCCGCGACTTGTTCTGCGTCGATCTAGTTTACAAAAACCCTCTTTGATTTTCCGGAATAAAAAGTAGCCTATGTCACTCTCCAGTCTCCAGGTCCTAAACTATACCACTAGCTGGTGCCCGCGACTTGTTCTGCGTCGATCTAGTTTACAAAAACCCTCTTTGATTTTCCGGAATAAAAAGTAGCCTATGTCACTCTCCAGTCTCCAGGTCCTAAACTATACCACTAGCTGGTGCCCGCGACTTGTTCTGCGTCGATCTAGTTTACAAAAACCCTCTTTGATTTTCCGGAATAAAAAGTAGCCTATGTCACTCTCCAGTCTCCAGGTCCTAAACTATACCACTAGCTGGTGCCCGCGACTTGTTCTGCGTCGATCTAGTTTACAAAAACCCTCTTTGATTTTCCGGAATAAAAAGTAGCCTATGTCACTCTCCAGGTCCTAAACTATACCCATGCAAAAATCACGTCGTCCGTAGCGCCGTTGCTGCGTGGTTGCAGGACAAACAAACTCACTTTCGCATATTTTACATCGATGATATTTTATAACACCTAAGTACATATTAGTAGGTAAGGATTTGCATCTTTAATAGACCTTGGGTTACCTACCTGTTCAAAACTTAAATTGGGTTGGATTGGGTACTAAACTACTAAGCAAAATATAAACCAAAATGTATGCGATATCAATTACGTGAATACATATAATGTGAGGTCAGCGTCAGTAGAGGTAGATCTATCATTTACTTTTATTTCACTTCATTTCATCACGACAGCCTGTATAGGTACCGACAAGTTATATGGTCATTCTACCTCATAGTTTTGGTACTTATCTGCCATAAAGGCTGATTCACGTTAGGCCGCGCCGTGACTGGGAACTGTTTTACCCCCGCACGGCGCGGCGGGGTCAAAGGACCGCGTCGTCGTCGCCGTGATGGAACTTGAATTAGTAACCTAATAATTTTTAGCCAATAAGTGAAGTTCTACCTTGACCAATCAGAGGTGATTGCGATTGTCATAAAGAAGAATTTATTTTAGATTGGCTTTTCGCTCACGTTAAGATCGATTTTTCAAACCCCTATTTTACCCCTTTAGGGGTTGAATTTTCAAAAAACCATAAAAGCTGATTCAGGCTAACCATAATAGCTTCAGGCTGAATTCAGCCTGATCCGTCCAGTGGTTTGAGCTGTGCGTTGATAGATCAGTCAGTCAGTCAGTCAGTCACCTGTGCCTTTTATATATTTATATATATTTAGATACTGCGCCTGTATTTTATCCACTGCCACACAATCTGTCTGATGAATGGAATCGACTGACGCAAAAGTTAGCTCTAAGATGCCTTCCAGACTAAGCGCCATTGGTAAAGAATTGAATGGCATAACAAGAGCGTTGACAGCTAAACGCTTTTCAACGGTGTGGAAACGTGATTATCACGCGGATCGTTGACTACGCAAACCGGTTCAGAAATAGAGTGTTGTAGTGACGCTACCGGGAACTTTAATACTTATTATCTGTTATTATCAGTCTTTCTACTGTTTGTGTCTAGACAGACGGACTGCAAGTCGACTGCAAAGCTGCAATCTAGACTACAGTCGTCAGTCACTGAATCAGTATTAAAAACCTTAATTTACTGCCCTATCCAAATGGCAATACAAAAATAGAACAGAATAGAATAGAAATGTTTTTTATTCAAATAAACTTCTTTACAAGTGCTTTTGAATCGTCGATGAGTCTACCACTGGTTCGGAATGCCGTTCCTGCCGAGAAGAACCAGCAAGAAACTCTGTAAAAACTCGGATAGATAAATCTGATAAGACGATTAGGATCACATGATCATGAATTGCGGAACCTGGATCCCTACAACTTTTTTTGAAAGAATATTAGCGAAGCTGAACTTGACTATTCTCCCCTTTCCTCTAAACAGGCGGAAAGCTCGTGAGTGGGTTTGACAACGGTGCAACGGGTAGGCATCGAACCGTCGACCTTTCAGTTTTCAGCCCGCACTGTGGCTATATTTGGCTGAATGCTGACGCTCATGCGCTAATTAGCTATAATACACCCGCGCCACTACAAAGTTTTTTTTTATTCGATGACAAAATAGTCCTTGACTGCGATCTAACCTGATGGTAAGTGACGATGCAGTCTAAGATGGTAGCGGACTAACTTGGAAGGGGTACGGCAGTGAAAATTCAACCCATACCCCTAATCGGTTTTTACACACCATCGTGCCGGAATGCTAAATCGCTTGGCGGCACGTCTTTGACGGTAGGGTGGTAACTAGCCACGGCCAACGAAAGCCTCCCGCCAGGCAAAATATATATATAGTTTATTGTTGATTTTTTAAAAACCGCTCGACCGATTTCGATAAAATTTAAATGGGACCACCTGGGAAGTATACCCTTTTAAACAAAAAAAGAATTTTCCAAATCGGTTCAGGCGTCTTCGAGTAATCGGTGAACATACATAACAAAAAAGGAAAAAAAAGATTCCGACGAATTGAGAACCTCCTCCTTTTTTGAAGTCTGTTAAAAATCGCAATCTTACCATCTATGTCAAAATTACGTTTATAAACGCGATTGTAATGCTTCAATCAAAAGTATCGGCTGGGGGTGCACCCTATGACATTTAATTTGTATGAATTCATCACTTCCGGACTGGTACTTGCACTAAAATCGATAGAATAATTAGACCCAGTCAACTTGAAATATCAGACAGGAAGATAAGAGTAAAGTAAACCTAATACGCATTGGGTTATCGGCTATTCAGCGTGCAAAAAGAGGTGTTTTCGAGTATAATTTCGTAGTGATCATAATATCAATAGATTAGATCGACATTATTCCTTCCGTACATAGCCGCTTCCACCGATTGACAAAGAATGGGGCCTAGTACCTATTCCCCTACGCCTATTTCAAACTTTTCTGCCTGCCCGGGAAACTTCTCCTATTTAATAACTAATTAGAACATAAGCAAATGGAATCGATATGTTAGCTGGTTATTAGGTATATAGACGTATTATATTTACTATAAGGGTTATTACTTAGGGCTTATATATACTTACCTATATATTAGTACATGTCAACCCCAGGTTTCAATTTTGAACATTACATCAGCTGTTGTCTGGCTCTGGCATGCCTACATGGTCTCGTACATCTATCAAAACATGAATTGACGGCAGTTTAATAACAATAACGTTACTTTGATGTCGTGATGTTAAATAAAGAAAATAAATTAAGCAGGTTGTTTTCAACAGAGGCTGCAATCACAAGATCAAAGGTTTAGATCATCCCTTGGTGACTCAATCAAAGCGGTGAACCGGCGCCACTAGACGTGAGAATGTCAGTTCTATTGTTTAATTTTTACAAAACTTCATTATTGTTATGCCTTATACCTTATTTGGAGGATTTTTAAGGTTACCTTGTCAAGTCCACTCTAAGCTGTATTGTCGAGTTGGTACCTAAAGTAGTAAAATGACCGCCAGCATCTGGCTGGCAGTCGACCTTTTTAGTATGACTTACAATGCAATGTAGTTGACTGTAACTTGTAAGTACTTACACCACGGAATAGTGCGGGCACGTTTGGGATCCCATGATTGTGTAGGATCAGGAAGTAACATAGGCTATAATTTATTTTCAAAAAAATTAGAGGTCCTTAACAAAATTGCAATAATGTACCTATAACCCAAAGTAGCAAAATTTTGCCTATAAAATGCATTTTTGGCGTGTGCTGAGAAAACTATTGATGATACAGAAAATGTATTTACTACATGATTCAAGTACCTACGCATTATTCTCTACAAAAAAGACCCCGAGGGAATATATCTATCATATTTAAGTCACAATAGTAGCTTTTGTGTTCTAAAATTTAATTAGATCGCCTTTATTATCGTAGTAGTAATTCTTCCTTACTAATAGATAAAACTAAATCCACGCGGACGAAGTCGCGGGCATCAGCCATCAGCTAGTTAAGAAATAAACGAAACGAAGTATTTAAACGAATACAACAATCGCAATGTATAAGTCACTGCTGGCATGCCAAATATTTTGTCACTTTATTACAATCTACCTCCATAATTATCGCTAAATGACAGTTCAGTCACGTAAACGTAGGTTTCTCCGTCTGTCTACGGTCTGGCGGCCTAAAGAGAAAACAATATTGTGTTATGATTGTGTTACTCTAGTTAATTGAAACTGTGAACCGGTAAGTAGCTCTCTATTTTCAGTTAACTATTTATTTGGCGACTCTGTTTCAATTAATGAGATTGATCAAGAATAGAGGTGAATCTTGTGAGTTAAATTGCGTAAATAATTTGTTAACATGCTACTAATTTGTAATGGGTTGTAAACACAAGAAAGTTTAATAATTCGTTCAGAAAGACTAAACAAACTGTATTTAGAATGTTTGGTGGGTGCCCGATTTTCCAGGGGACCGGTGACTATGTAGGTACTTATTATTGCTTTTATGGATCTTTGGAAATCTTTCAAGTATTTATTTGTTGTGTTCATTAATCTGACTGAATTTTATAAATGTTTTTAAGGTACTTACTTTTAACTCTTTTCATTTTAGAGCTGCTACAAAGATCATAATATTATTATAGAATTTATAGGTTTTTATGTGTCTGTGTGTTATTATGTAAATTGTAAAATGTGTATCGACATCGTTGACAATTTTATTTGGACAACGCCCATAATATTTTTTCCGTGCCCCGATATTGTATCGAATAATGCAAAAAAAGCGGTGATTGTTTCGTAATTGAGCAACTTTAATAGACTATAGAAATTTTAGAATAGGCGATTATAATCGTCTACCTCTGTAATATGAATAATGAGACGATATCTTTTATAGCTCGAATAGAAATGAGGAAACACCACCAGAAAGTTAATCCATGCTGTGGTCCAAATAGATTTTAATCTTTCACTTTTTCTTTGGCGCCCATTTTTGTCTTATCGTTATTATTAATCTGCTAAAGAATTCGAGACGTGATATGCCAGTACTCAACACCTCGGTATTGCTAACAGGCAAATCATGCGCCTTTGCATTGTATTATCTGGACAGGCGGATGCATTTCGGACTTCGTTTTTCTTACGGCCCGGAAAGTCCGATTCCCCGAACATCCAATGTCTGACTGTATTGCAGTTTGAACTGCGTCGCAACTGCCCACCCGACTGCGCATTTCGTTGCATTTTACATTTTCATATTTGCAGTGAAATGCAGAACTACCTGCCCGCCTAGCATGCATGTCGAAGTGTCGAAGTGATATCTCGCGCGAAGAGAGAGATATTGTCGATGTAGACTAATTTCTCGTTCGACGAATCCATGTGTGCAACCATGTTAGTGTCGATAGAGATATAGTGATAATACGACGAGAAAAGGCGTCGACAAAATTTTCTCGCGCGTGCATGCTAGGCGTGCAGGGCTCGTTATCAAATAACAAAATCTAATCTTTTCTTTAATTAACGTTACTTTTCAATATTATGATTACTTCTGAAAAATAAAAAGTATAATAACGTGAGTGATATAGTAACTAACTTTGTTAAGATAGGGGATTTGTTATTCACGGGAAAAAGTAACCTACTGTTACTTTTTCCCGTGAATGACAAACATAATACACGCTTAATATTTTTTATTTGCACTGCTCACTCTATTAACGTACCTCATCAATAAATAATAATTATTATAATTAACCCGTCCGTCGGTTACCTCGTGTCGTGGGCACTAAAGTAACCATATATATACGTATAACGATTATTTAACTTTTGGAAATTAAATCAACCTATAGCAACAGAATTGCATCCAAGCTGCAACTATGCAGTCTGCTTGCAGCTCGACGTAGGCCACATCATCATTTTCCATCGTATTCAAGCGCGTGCCTGTCCTAATAATATCCAGGGTTCCGTACATATGACCAAATCACTTTTTAGGGTTCCGTACCAAAATGGTAAAAATGGAACCCTTATGGTGAGACTTTCTCCGTCCGTCCGTCCGTCCGTCTGTCACAGTCGATTATTTCAGTAACTATTAAAGATATCGACATGAAATTTGGCATAGTTGTGTATAATAGTGGCCCAACATCATTGGAATAAAGAAAAATCGAAAATTATTTTTAGTTTTATTAAAAAAGGGGGAAAATCGGGGGTTTGAAATTTCAAAGTAAAATAACTATACCGAGTGGGGTATCATATGAAAGGCCTTTACAATGTCGAAAAAAATAGCGTTCCCCCCCCCCCCCCCCCCTTATCTCCGAAGTTTACCAATCAAAAAATCTGAAATAATTATGGTCAATAGAAGCTTATGTATATTTTACAGGAAAAATAAAAGCAATGCGAAAATTATTTTAGTTTGATTAAAACCGGCCAAGTGCGTGTCGGGCCACGCGCAGTGTAGGGTTCCGTAGTTGAAAGTCTCAAATATTGCTGACCTAGGATAGTGCTTTTGTTTTATTTATGAATATTGAATAAATTTTGAGTTCCATGGTTTAAATACTATAATATTCTACAAAATATGCAACTTACACTACGTGTAATACCTAACTTAGAAAAAACGGATATAACTCCTTAACTAATGAACCCTACTTAGCCGTGATAGTTTTCCTTTAAAATTCATTATATATACTACTGCTGTGAATTTTTTCTTGTATCCTATATACAACCATTTAGCTGGCAGAGGGGGGGGACACTTGACTCTAATAAAATTTAGCACTTTAAAACATCATTTTTCACAAACGGATCCCTGAATTGAAAAATGATGTTCCCACACCCACAATATTTTTGAAAGCCCTATTCAACGACACCCCACACTATGGGATAGACGAGAAAAAAAAATTCATCCCCACTTTACATGTAGGGGAGGTACCCTAAAAAAAACTATTTTTCACAATTTTATTTCACGACTTTGTCGGCGTGATTGATATTTATACCCTTGTTAAATTACAGATTTCTAGTACCAATAGTCTCTGAGCTAAACCGCGGACAGACAGACAGACAGACGGACGGACATGGCGAAACTATAAGGGTTCCTTGTTTACTACGGAACCCTAAAAAAAGGGGGAAAATCGGGGGTTTGAAATTTCAAAGTAAGATAACTATACCGAGTGGGGTATCATATGAAAGGCCTTTACTTGTGCATTCTAAAACAGTTTTTTATTTATTTCTATGTATGATAGTTTTTGATTAATCGGCAGAAATGTCGAAAAAAATAGCGTCCCCCCCCTTATCTCCGAAGTTTACCAATCGAAAAATCTGAAATAATTATGGTCAATAGAAGTTTATGTATATTTTACAGGAAAAATAAAATCAGCGCGAAAATTATTTTAGTTTAATTAAAAAAGGGGGAAATTCAGGGGTTTGAAATTTCAAAGTAAGATAATTATACCGAGTGGGGTAACATATGAAAGGCCTTTACTTGTGCATTTTAAAACAGTTTTTTATTTATTTCTATACTAGCTGATACCCGCGACTTCGTCCGCGTGGATTTAGTTTTTTAAATCCCTATCCCATCCCATGCATCCATACATCCCGTCCATCCATCCGTATGCTAAGTACATCTATCCATCCAATCCAATCCATCCTCACAAACTTTCACATTAATAATATTAGTGGGATAAGTAGCATAGGATATAGTTAATGTAGTTAAAGTTAGTAACAGGAGGATACAAACATACATACACACATACATACATACATGCATGCATACATACATACAAACATGCATACGTACATACATACATACATACATACATACATACATACATACATACATACATACATACATACATACATACATACATACATACATACATACATACATGTATGCATGCATGCATATTGGCGCATAATTTAAGAATAAATACGTGAAAAGTAGCATTTCGAATATCCCGCGGGAACTGTTTGTTTTCCCGGGATAAAAAGTAGCTGTTGTTACTTTTCCGGCCCTCAACTATGCCTATCCAAAAAATCACGTCAATCTGTAACTCCCTTGGCACATAATTGAATGATAAATATATGAAAAGTAGCATACAAATATCCCGCGGGAATTGTTTGTTTCCCGGGATTAAAAGTAGCCTTTGTCACTTTTAAAGTCCTCAACTATGCCTATCCAATAAACCACGTCAATCTGTAACTCCGTTGGCGCATAATTAAAGGATAAATATGTGAAAAGTAGCACACTAATATCCCGCTGGAACTGTTTGTTTTCCCGGGATAAAAAGTAGCCTTTATTACTTTTCCGGTCCTCAACTATGCCTATCCAAAAAACCCCCTTCAATCTATAACTCCGTTGGCACATAATTGAAGGATAAATAAGTGAAAAGTAGCACACAAATATCCCGCGGGAACTGTTTGTTTTCCCGGGATAAAAAGTAGCCTTTGTCACTTTTCAAGTCATCAACTATGCATATCCAAAAACCCACGTCAATCTGTAACTCCGTTGGTGTATAATTGAAGGATAAATATGTGAAAAGTAGTATACTAATATCCCGCAGGAACCGTTTGTTTTCCCGGGATAAAAAGTAGCTTTTGTCATTTTTCAGGCCCTTAACTTTACCTGTGCAAAAAAATCACGTCAATCTAAAACTCCATTGGGCGTATTTTGAAGGACAAATGCGTAAAAAATAGCGATGCTATCCCGCAGGAACTGTTTGCTTTTCCGGGATAAAAAGTAGCCTATGTGCTATTCCTGACTATAATCTATGTCTGTGCCAAATTTCAGCAAAATCGGTTCAGTAGTTACGGCGTGAAAGCGGAACAAACACACAAACAAACTCACTTTCCCATTTATAATAGTAAGGATATAATAGTTTTTGAGTAATCGGCCAAAATGTCGAAAAAAATACCGTTCGTTAATAATAAATAAGGGGGGGGCCTTATCTCCGAAGTTTACCAATCGAAAAATCTGAAATAATTATGATCAATAGAGGTTTATGTATATTTTACAGGAAAAATAAAATCAACGCTCTAACTAGCATAGTTTTTTTTATATTAACAATAAACCTCTACAAACAAAGTTAACGATAAATAAGCAAATTAATATAATATTATCGTTTTACTTTTACTTTTGGAGTACGGAACCCTCGGTGCGCGAGTCCGACTCGCACTTGGCCGGCTTTTTTTAAAACTAGAAATATTTAGATATCTTAGTTCTTAGATCTAAATTAAATTACCAAATTATGGGGAAAAATGATCGTTTGTTTTGGTCACAACTTTGATGGCAGCCATATCAACATTTTTGAAGCTAAAAAATAATAAAAAATATATTTGAACTTCACTTAATGAACTCTAGACCATGACACCCCACGTGCCAGGGTAAAAAAATAAAATTTAATTTCGACTCCTTTTTCATGTATCGGTGCCCCCTTTATTTTTTAATTTTATTATTTGTTGTTATAGCTGCAATAGAAATGCACACTGAAAATTTCAACTGTCTACCTATTACGGTTTACGAGTTACAGCCTGCTGACAGACGGACGGACAGCGGAGGCTCAGTAATAGGGTCCCGTTTGCACCTTTTGGGTACGGAACCCTAAAAAGAACGCCATTAATTCAGTCAGTGAGAGCCTGAGAGGTGATTGCGATTGTTAACACTGTAGCATTAATTTTTATACAACTCAACCAATTGCTGAAGATTAGGAAGAACAGAAACAAACTGAATTTTGATATAGCATGGTAGGTGTTTACAGCTAAACGTTACACTTACAACGGTTATATTTTGCGGCTGTGATTTATCTTTATATGTAGAGACATTCCGTCATCGACGTATTGTAAGCGAGGTCTCCACCTATAATTTCAACAATCGGTCGAGCTAAACCTTTTCATTTAATTCCAATAGAGGTTACATTCCAGACGTATTGTGGGATGGAGGATTATTGGCTACGGATATTGTGAATAGTTGGTTTGATAGGTTCGCAGTTAATAAATAATAATAATTAGAACACATTTGAAACGCATAGTGTGGATTGTGGGTTGAGGTGGTACCGGTACGCGCAGAGGTACATAATATACTATAATCTAAATAACTAGATTTAATCACATTCATATTTCAAGTTATTTATTAATTAATTATTTAATTTATTAATAGGTATATTTTTTGAAAATTAATTTGTCGAATTAAGTAAGTAAATTAATATGGTGATTAAGAATAATTATGGGGCATTAATGTGCCATACTTAATAATATTTGAAATTAAATATATCTATTGTGAGATGTTGGTCAAGCACAAAATATAGAATTACTGGTATTCAAATTTCCTATCGGAAAGACTTAATGGTTGACCCGGTTAAAATTGAAAAGGAAGTGATTGTTGGTAGGTAGGTTTCAATATTTGATCTACAGTTAAAAAAACTATCTCTGAATCTGTTATTAATTTTACTGTCAATGGTTTTATGCAACACATTACCTGTATTATCTAAATGAGAAATAGGTCTATAAAGAGCCGAGGGTGAATTGTGCAACTCGCTCGCATTGAAGGCGTTTATATAATAGCAAATGTTTTCTTTTATTGAAGACTAGTGGACCCGCCCTGGCTTCGCTCGGGTAGGCTACAAAACAAACACAATGGTATAATCATCTAGGGCCTGGAGGTTAATGATGAAGTCTATGTCTACGGCTAAAACCCCTCATATAAATATGGAATGCCTGTATTCGATCGTTGTCCTTTATGTGAGTGACTTTTGCTTCTACCCGTGAAGCATTATGTCCTCTATCTCCTATAATATTTATCAGATCTCCATCAAAATTAGACAAACTATGCCTGATATTATACACTTTTAAATAAAAAAAGAATGATTAAAATCGGTTCAAATTTGACGGAATTATGGAGTAAAACCGATAAAAACTTTCATAAGGTAAGATAAACAATAAGGTTCCTCCAAGATAGGGGTATCCTGGAGGAACCTTATTGTTTATCAGGATAAAAACCTATATGTTGACCCGGAGTATCACCTATTACTATACCAAATTTCATACAATTTCGTTCAGTAGTTTTTGCGTGATGCCCGGACAGACAGGCAGACAGACAGACAGGCAGACGGACAGACAAAAATTAAATAAAAATCGGTTTTGGGATCAGTATTGATAATAAAGCATCCCCCGGTTAAAATTTTCAAAATAGATTATATGTTTTTTTTTTAGTCGATGACAAGTTAGTCCTTGACTGCGATCTCACCTGATGGTAAGTGTCGATGCAGTCTAAGAAGATGGTAGCGGGCTCACTTGGAAGGGTTATGGCAGTGAACATTCAACCCGTGCCCCTAATTGGTTTCTACACGCCATCGTGCCGGAACGCTAAATCGCTTGGCGGAACGTCTTTGACGGTAGGGTGGTAACTAGCCACGGCCAAAGCCTCCCACCAGACCAGACCAGAGACGATTCAGAAATTATAAATTCCCAAATTGACCCCGCCGGGAATCGAACCCGAGACCTCCCAGTTATAAGGCAACAGCGCTCACCACTGAGCCATGGAGGTCGTCAAAATATGTACAGAAATCGTCCAGTTACAGTTTTATTATAAGTATAGATAGATTTAAACTCGAATAACTGGGCTGTGTTCGCGATATACCTAACCAAAACAGCAATGGAACGCAAAGAAGATAGGATATTTGAGAATCCTTAACTATTTTTAATCTTGGTATGCTTTCGTCTTCGAATAGTTCGTGTTGACATGAACAGTGGTGACTTATATACGAAACATGGTCGCTATCTATGGGCCTCATAAGACGGCTCAGAGTCTCTCAGAGGGTGATGGAGAGTTATGCTCGGAGACCAAGACCAGCCTAAGGAGAACTGTGTAACTGAAGTTACTGTGTTTTCAATTACGAGGGCAGCATAGGAGAAGCAGAGTTAAAGACATAGCTCACCGAATCGCGAAACTGAATTGGTAATAAGCGAGGCATAATAGTGCGGGCACGTTGGGACTGACGGTCGATGGGGTCTCAAAGTGCTGGAGTAGCGACCCTGCATCCGATGGCCGGACGACGGAGTCAGAGAGAGCCGCTGGATACAGGTAGCGCAAGATCGAGGCATATGGAAGTCTATACAACAGCAAAGCAGTGGACGTCTTCTTCGTCTTTATCGGTTGATAAAGACGAAGAAGGAAGAACATAATTTTTCAAAAATTTTGCTGTTTTTGAATGTCAAACCTGTGAAATGTGTGAAACACGGGATGCTGGGCAACACTAAAACGAAGTGATTATATTATTATATTCAGTGGGCAACACTACTGAATACAACACTGTGATTTCCATTCGTTATGGTTTTAGCAAAGTTGAGATGAAATGGCCATACATACACGCAATAAAATAAAATAAACATTTATTTGTTCTCGATATTGAGAATAAATCGCCTCCATTGGTCACAATAGCTGACGATTATGAATAAATTCTAAATGTTCCACGAATTGAAAGTTATTATTATGAATTGTCTGTTCAATTTGCTTTTTGGGGTTACGTAGTCGAATTATTTATTATTATTAAATCCTCCTTCTGTGAAGTAATCTGTATGGAAGTAATTGAAAAGCTAAACTAAGGGTGAATCGGGTGGATCTTATGCGTGGGTACTATACTTAATATGAATCAAGGTTTTAGGTTTAACTACAAATGGTTATTTCGAAATTAAAAAGGTTAATTTTAAATTGTCTCTCGTTTTTAGGGTTCGATAGTAATTCAAGGATCCCTTAGCTTTGCCCAGTCCGTTCGGCTTTGTGTTGCATCCTTTTTAATCAGAATCTATTCAATTTGTCGATTCAAAATTAGGCGCAATTATAGAAACTTGTCATCGCTACAGAGGCGTTTACTCAAATATTGAAAAAAATCACAGTAGTCACCTCTTGAACATGAAAAGTGAAAGCTGATTTATCAATATAATTTTTTGAGTTAAGTTTGAATTAAGTACAAGAAGAAGGCTTGGGGTATGGCATCTTTTTTTTTATCGTAAACTATCTTAGACACTACGGAATAATCACTGATAGGGATAAAAACTGACTGCTGAACCACTGATATAATTTTGCTTATGCTTGACCACATTACATTTTTAAATATTACGGCATGACGGTCTTTTTGCATTTTACAACTTTTTATAAAGAGCGTTAAAGACTGCGTGGTTTATAATAGTGCAGTTTTTGCAGCGATCTTCGCATTAATGAGGTTTACTTAATATTCAGCATACATAAGCATTAATCAAGCGTAATGATAACTACTATACTTAATTTTCCCGTTCTATCCATAAGGTCTGTTCACTTTGAAATTTCAAATTTATTAAATTCCCTCGGGAACTCTTTGATTTCCCGGGATAAAAGTAGCCTATATGTCACTCTCCAGGTCCTCAACTATACCCATGCAAAAATCAAGTCAATCCGTTGCTCTGTTGCGGCGTGATTGAAGAACAAACTAACTATATAATACTAAAATATATTTTAATTTGCAATAACAAATATTGATGTCAATAATTATGATAAAGCTATCCTATCTTAAGTTGGACCAAATTACAGATAGTTACGAAGTTTGATCAAAATCGGTTCAGTAGTTTTCGAGTTTATCACGATTCCCGAACATACATCGTGACACGAGATTTTATATAAATAGATAAGCTTTCTATTTAGGGCAATTTTCTTTAATTTCGTAAGCAAATTCATTGAAATTAGTCGCAGGTCTCAGAGGGAGGGTTAAGTTAACGGACGATCTCGAGAGCCTCTGGCAGTCGCTGGGCACAAGCGGCACAAGTCGTGTTCTGTGGCGATTCTTCCAAGAGACCTACATAATTATGTCCAGCAAATGGACGTTGATCGATTGAGACGAGACGACAAGGATAATGTCCATTAAGTACATTGTATCTACACTGGTACAGTAGGGATGTTTGCATTATCGGAATTTTCTAAAATCTAAACGAACAAAACATAACTACAGTAGATCACTCATCTTCGTTGTCGGCGTCGCTTCAGCTGAATGGTATCGAATGAGACAGTTCGTACTTTTACTTTAGAAAATAATTCTCGCTATTTCACTTAAACCTATCGAATCGAATAACGTTTTCAGACAGCTTTTTTTGTTCTGGTATTCAATTCTATAAATCTTTTTTGTTTTGAATTTTTTGGATAGTTTGGAACTTTTTAACCGATTTCAAAAAAGGAGGAGGTTATCAATTCGTCGGAATCTTTTTTAATGTACGTTCACCGATTACTCGAAGACGCCTGAACCGATTTGGAAAATTCTTTTTTTTTTGAAAGGGTATACTTCCCAGGTGGTCCCATTTAAAGGGGTTGTTACTTATTTTATCTTGGGCCCGGTACTTATACACTATACCAAAACATAGTATTAAATCATAGAAATTGAAATAAAATATGCTTTTTTGCAGTTTTACAGTGAATAAGAGGTACAAATATAAAATTTTATTGATCATTGGGTACATTTGTAGAATAGCAACTCCCGAAGAGCATCCATCTGCTTTTGTTGCCTATGTTTGTAAAGACGTTACGTCATCTTAATGTCATTTCAATTGTCAAACGTCATTTGCTGGTACGTCAAATGTCAATTGCTGTCAATTGTGTTTAATTTTATGTCAAATTTCATCATGACTCGTGTAAGTACGTGTCATCGTCAAAAAGATCGCCATGTTGTTGCGCTTTTGTTTTGCAAAATTTTGCTTTGTGCTTCGTAAAAAGTTTGATTAAATCATTATTTTATGAGACGCACTACCGTTTTACCAATTCATAATTCATTTATTTTTGCACCCAATTTTATTGCAGAAAGCAGGCGCTGCGGTCTTCAAACCGCATCCTTTTGGTTACTGCAACTGGGCCTACAGTAAAGACTCCCCTTCTGTTTCCTGTCGCATAAAAACTCAGTGCACTGGTTCAATAAGTTCAATAATAAATATACCAGTATAACATTCTTTTCTCCATCCATGTTAGACAGGATTATTGCATTTTCTTTGTCAGATTGATGTCTGGGCCTATAATACCAAAGTTGATAACGAAACCAACGCAAGCAATATTATTTCAATTTAGTTTTGAGATGTCATAAAATTCTGCGTTGTTGAAAGTACAGGGCCTGAGCCTCCCTGAGCCATTGAATTATTATGTACCTACCCTGAGCGAGCTTTTTATCATGTGTACAATTTTTTTGTTACCTGCCTACTATGTATAATTTTAACCGACTTGTGTAGCCGTACCTACCTAGATAAAGTTAAAGTTAACTGTGCGTAAATCGTGCGTAAATAAATATGGACGGAAAAGAGATGGGAAAATTTTCCATCCCTATCCCGCCCATAATTACTATTATGACAGATTTACGCATAGTTAACGGCTTAACGTAAACTTGAAAAGTACACTAGACCCACAGTTGTTTTTCTCTAGTGATTTGGTTATTATTTTTAATATTATTACATACTAGCTGATGCCCGCGACTTCGTCTGCGTGGATTTAGTTCATAACATCCCGCGGGAAATCTTTGTCACCTTCCAGGTTCTCAACTATACCTATCCAATAAATCACGTCATCAATCCGTAGCTTTGTAGCAGGAAACATTTGATCGTCTTGCTCGCGGCATTGTTATTGATGATTCAAAGAGAAAACATATTACTGATGATATTATCAATTACGTTAAACTATAATTTTTATAATTGTTTTTACCATAATTAACCAAATAAAAAATTACGTTTAGCTGTCATTTACGTTTTGTTCTTCCACTGTCATTTTCGTTTTTTTATTCCATGTCAGATGCATTTTTGTTATAACAGGTTTTATATTGACTTGACGGAAACGCGGTCGAACGGGATAAAAAGTATCCTATGGCCGTCTCCTGGTTCTAAGCTAATTTTGAGCCAAATCGGTTCATCCGTTCTTGAGTTATAAATAGTGTAACTAACACCACTTTCTTTTATATATATATATAGATTATAAGAGCTGCATCAAATTGCTGAAATTAGAGATGACAAGGAGATGACTCGAAAAATCTTGCCGACACATGATTGATGCATCCAACAAAGGCCTTTTCTGTTCCTATTCAATGACGGTATTGTCTGAAACAGTATTTAAATTTTACTTTCACCGAACTATTTACCGATTGCCGCATCGCATTACCTCTTGTTGACTATCAAGAAATATAATGGCCGGATTACATTATTATTCCAATAACTGGAATTAGTTTGTTAAGTTCAGCGCTAGACCGGAACTGATCGCGTCATCTACATTATCGAATTTAAAGAGTCCATTGATTTGCAAACGCTATAGAATGTCACTGAATTGGGCGCCTAGACGACTCCAAAATCCGAAATTGTAGTTTGAATGGTTGATAATGCCCGCGAAATTCAAATTTAATTTAGTTTTTCGCTATTTGTAAACTAATACGACAAAGTAGGCTTATGGCATTCTAATTGCGCCAGTGGCAATATCATCTTCACAGGTTTATATAAAAATCTTTACTTGAAAGTGACCAGTTTAAGAAATTAATCAAAATATCGAGTTGGACGTGTGTTACTCACAAATTACTAGTATCTACACTACTATATTATACCTACTATGATGCCCACGACTTCGTCCGCGTGGATTTAGTTTTTGAAATCCCTCGTGAACACTTTGATTTTCCGGGATAAAAAGTAGCCTATGTTAGTCTACAGGTCCTCAACTATAGTACCCATGCAAAAAATTACGTCGATCCGTGGCTCTGTTGTGGCATGATTGAATGACAAACCAACAAACAAACACACTTTCGCATTTATAATATTAGTATGATTATTAGAATATTAAATTGCATAGGAAAACACTGTAACATTATGTCCATAAGATGTATTACATCCATACCTACTATGTAGTATGTAGGTATAATGATCGTTTGGCAAAATCTGACGCCAGGGCTGAGGGCTATCCACGATGGCTACGATAAAGTACCATTGCCAGCTTAAGATGAGCCGTACATTCAAAGTATCCTGTAGATTCCGGGGTTCAAGTTATTTAGACCTTATACTGAAGATTGTGATGTCTATAATTTCTGAACTACTAAATTGACGACCTTGAAATAATTACAGGACAATTTCTAAAGTACCTGCTTTCTAACAAAAAAAGAATGAATGAAATCGGAATACGCCTTAATGAATTACAGCTAAATACACATTTTGACTTTCATCCCCTCTCCCAAGGGAACCGTGCTGAACTTCGGGATAAAAGTATCCTATATTATACCTCGTAGTATGAACTTAAATCACGCCAAGTTTCATTTAAATCCGTCCAGTAGTTTCGGCGTGATGCGCGGCCAAGATACAGACAGACAGACAGACAGACAAAAAATTAAAAAAAAAAATTGTTTTGGCTTCAGTATCGATTATAGAGTGCCCTCAAACAAAAATTTTCAAAATATCTTCAATGTACAGAATTGGACCTGTTACAGTTTTATTATATTATAGATAGACTAGGCTGAGGCGGGAACCTTGTTTTGTCCCAATTCTATTAACTAATAAGATTAGACGCGAGTCTGCCGTAAAAAATATTATGTAATTTTGTATTTACTTAAGCTAATTTGTTTGTGACTTCTTTTTCGGGAAGAAAATTTGTTCACGAATAGTGAATAGTAAAATTGTTTAGGATTTCTATAAAATTCAGTATAACAGATTGCTGGAATAATGTGAACCAGCCATTATATCTTGTTGAGTATCAAAAAATATAACGAAAATTGATGGTTAGACAGCATGGAATCTATGTAAGCTTATCTTCCTGACATTAAAATTAGGTAGCGGGCCATTGGTGATGCTTTCTATTCGAAACAAAGCCTCCAACACCACCTTATGTAAGCACAAGATTTGGTTTATAATGTATTTTGAAATTATCAGCAAGCTATATCAAGCGGCTTTCTATAATGTAATCTCGTAATTATATTTATATCCCACTTTTTGGGATATGATATTATGATGAAACAGACGATGCGACGGTGTATCTATTTGTTCAAATGAATATCGAATTAGGATATTATTATATATTTTATAAAGAGATAAGGTGCTATCAGAATTGATGGGACGGCTAGATGAAAGGACCTCAATTCTTCACGGTTTACGGCGCCTTATCCAGCGGTTCCCTGCGACTCGTCTGATGTCGGTCCACCTAGTGGGGGACTAAGGCTGATGGGTTTTTGACTTTTTGAGGTCTTCGGCGTCTTTCCTTGGAGTTATGTACGACCTCCTCAGCTCAGTGACGAAGTGGGAGGTCATGTTCGATTCCCTTTGGAGGCAGTTGGGCACTTTTTTCTTGCTGAAAGGCTTTTGCCGTGACTGGTTAGCATGCTAAGTCACCAAGCGATTTAGCGTTCCGGTACGATGGAGTGTAGAAACCGAGTAAGTACACTGCCATACCCCTTCCAAGTTAGCCCGCTACTATCTTATACTACTTATGCAACGTCTTGTAAGATCGCAGTCAATGGCTATCTTATCATCGCATAAGAAAAAATTTTTAATTAGAAATCTTCATCGTCGCGTCGGATCGACTAAATTGCTTACTGCCTTTACTTCCCAGGTTTTAGCTACTAGTGATAAAAATTGATTTTGCTGTAATGGTGACCGATCAAAACTTGAGAACCGAAGTTTTTGGTCTCGGAGTACAATCGTGACCGGCTTAGTCATGGCCGCTTCCATTACTCATGACTAATTCTCGACTGCATAGATCTTTGCGGTACATAAATACTGATTTTTTATTGTAGTCTCGTTGAGTAACGTTGGAAGTTGTAATTTTTTATAGCTTTAAGTTTTAACAAAGAATTCCCGATTCAGCTTGCCATTTGGCATTTGGCAACGAGCTATGTATTTAGCTGGTTTGATTGGTGAGTTAGAAAGGTTTAAGGATCTTCTTGGAGGATTTTCTTCTTGATACCTTATTTTAAGCATCTATAGCCCAAAGTTTAAAGGACTGAAAACTGAAAAGTCGATGGTTCGAACCCCTTCCCCATCCATTGCTATATTGTCGTACCTACTCCCTTTCTTTCCATGACGCATAACACCAAGAAATATGAACTCCTTCAACTTATCATGCCGTGGAAAGTGGCAGGCAGAAGGAGGCCTGGCCGCAGAAGGATATCGTTGCTTAAAAACTTACGCCAGTGGTTCGGAAAGAGCACAAGGTCACTATTTAGAGCAGCGGTCTCAAAAGTTGAAATCGCTTTAATGATTGCGAACCTTCGCAGAGAGGCGGCACGCTCCCTTTCCGCTTATTTGGAGACCAAGCTAAACTTTACTAATATTCTCCTTTAACCTCAGTTTTCAAATTAAATAAAAATGCGTGGAACACTCGGTTGGAACGAAGTTCCTTTTAATAATAAATTAATAATAAAAATAAAAAAATTAGGGAAAAATTCCACATATAGAAATTATTTAAAATAAAATTGAAAATAGGAAATTCAGTCTGTCGAGCTGGGATTCGAACCATCGACCTTTATGCGACTGTAGAAACCACAAGGCTACGGAGATCTAATATTGTAGTGTGAAAATATTGAACACAATGCCAAATTCATATTCATAAAAGTGTCGGTTCAATTTAGTCTTAATTTTTTCCGTCTAGCCCCCTTTCGCATCGCGTGATAAGGAACTACGTTCCAAAAACCTTTTCTAACCTCATACCTTTAAGACTGCGCCGAGCATATGACGCGGGCGCTGTTTAGGTATTTCGCTAGAGGTGTGCGTCAAGTCGTGAACGCACGCACACAACAGCGAGATTGCCTAGCTTAACCGGCCGACTGTACGCAAAAGAACGTAACTCATATTTTTTAAAATTGGTGGTTATCATGTAAACACAATAATTGTTAAGGCTAGGCATTTGTGCGCGAGGCAAGATTTTAGGAGGTGAGGTGTGGGCTGCCACCCGCTGAATTGAACTGATTGGCTAAATTTTAAAAAGTGACTGCCATATTGAAATTCTTTGTTATTGGACAGATTTCGTTCAAAATCGATATTTAGGCTTCCCTGGGGTCAAGAAAAGGAAATGGTTGCCAAAATTTTAAAAGGTCACCGCCATATTGAAATTCTTCGTTATTGGACCGCTTTCTTTCAAATTCGATATTTAGGCTTCCCTTGGGTCAAGAAAGAGGAAATAGATGCTAAAATTTTAAAAGTGACCACCATATTGAAATTCTTTGTTATTGGACTGATTTCGTTCAAATTCGATATTTAGGCTTCCCTTGGGTCAAGAAAGAGGAAATAAATGGCAAAATTTAAAAAGTGACTGCCATATTGAAATTCTTTGTTATTGGACAGATTTCGTTCAAAATCGATATTCAGGCTTCCCTGGGGTCAAGAAAAGGAAATGGTTGCCAAAATTTTAAAAAGTGACCGCCATATTGAAATTCTTTGTTATTGGACCGATTTCGTTCAAATTCGATATTTAGGCTTCCCTTGGGTCAAGAAAAAAGGAAATAGATGCCAAAATTTTAAAAAGTGACTGCCATATTGAAATTCTTTGTTATTGGACCGATTTTGTTCAAAATCGATATTTAGATTTCCTTTAGGTCAAGAAAGAGGAAATAGCTGCCAAAATTTTAAAAAGTGACCACCATATTGAATTTCTTTGTTATTGGACCGATTTCGTTTAAAATCAATATTTAGGCTTCCCTTGGGTAGAAAAAGAGGAAATAGATGCCAAAATTTAAAAAGTGACCTCCATATTGAAATTCTTTGTTATTGGACCGATTTTGTTCAAAATCGATATTTAGATTTCCTTTAGGTCAAGAAAGAGGAAATAGATGCCAAAATTTTAAAAGTGATCGCCATATTGAAATTCTTTGTTATTGGTCCGATTTCGTTCACCATTTCAATTTGGCGAACGTTGACGATAATTTCAATATGGCGGTCACTTTTTTAAAATTTTGCCAATCAGTTCCTCTTACTTGACCCCAGAGAAGCCTAAATATCGATTTTGAACGAAATCGGTTCAATAACAAAGGATTTCGATATGGCGGGGACTTTTTAAAATTTTGACAACCATTTCCTCTTTCTTGACCCTAGGGCACCTTAGATATCGATTTTGAACGTAATCGGTCCAATAATATAGAATTTCAATATGGCCGGCACTTTTTACAATTTTGGCAACCATTTCCTCTTCCTTGACCTCAGGGAAGCCTTAAAATCGATTTTGAACGAAATCGGTCCAATAACAAAGAATTCCAATATGGCGGTGACTTTTTAAATTTTGACATCGATTTCCTCTTTCTTGACCCCAAAGAAGCCTAAATATCGATTTTGAACGAAATCAGTCCATTAACAAAAAAATTCAATATGGCGGGGACAAGTAGGAAATGAGCTTCGTCTTCTTCAAACGCCTAAGCAGATTTTCGTAAATTATAGCTTAGATCCATCTCGATCAAGTCTTTCAAATATAAAAAAAAAACATCAAAATCGGTGTATTCGTTAGGGAGCTACGAGGAAACAGACAGATATACGGACACTAGCGTATTCTTATTCACTAAAGGGCGAATATATAGTTATTGTGACATATCTGTAATAGTTAGATTTATGGTATTGCCGACTTTTTTGTAGATATTGATGTCCTCTATAAAACTTGTAGTACATTACTTTGCTCTATTGTCAATAGATTCCACAGCATACGCGATATAAGAATTTTTGTGTTTTTTCACAAAAAATACTTACATCGTTTTGTCGATAGACGTACACGAGATTACGATCGAGACGCGATCGGTGGGTTGTTCTGCAAAGTGACGTGGACTCACTCTGAACACTCGTGGACGACTGAATCACAGAGCACGAACGACGCGTATTTAAACCGACGCGTGGCCGCCATACAAAAATGTATGGCAGATTTGAAGTGCTTTTTGATAAAAATGTATCTTAATGGTCATACAGTAATTTAAATATTTGAGACGGATATATTATAATATAAATATTCATGCTTTGTTTGAACTGAAAATTACGTTAGATTTCTATTGTTATAATATAAATAATCGCTTAACGCCAGCATACGTTTTTGCAGTTTTCATCCAACTTTATGTAATTTTGTAGGCTAAAATATTATCGACCGAGCGAAGCGAAGGTCTTTGAGTTAACTAGGGCGATTTGCACTTGTCCGTCCGTCCGTCCGTCCGTCCGTCTGTCAGAGCCTTATAACTTTTGAATTACTGAACGTAATTACTTCAAATTTAGATATAATATGTAAACCGATGGCCTCCAGCCGAAAATGGCTTAAAAAGTTATAAAAATCTTTATTTCAGGGGGGCTCTCATAGAAGCGAATGCGAAGTAAAAAAAAAAATATCGCGTTACATAAAATTGTTACGTATCATTTTAAAGATAATTTTGAACTGAGTACAAAAATAATTTTTTTTTAATTTTTCCCTTAAAATTGACGAAATGGGGGGCTTTCAAAGTGGCGATTTTATACGCTCGCTTGAAGACGCTCTCTAGAAAAATCCACTATGGATTTTCAAACTGATTTTATGTTTTTAGGTCACTTATATCCTGTACTTGAACAACAAATACTAAAATTATATGAATATTATAAAGAAACGAGATTATTTAATTTTTAATGGGCGTCAGTAATTCATATAGCATCAACATAGCTTCACAATAATGCTAATAGATGGCGCAGTCAGTAACTATTCCCATGGAACTACGAGTTAAATTCAATGTTTGATAAATAATTCAATGTTTTCACTGACGTTCTCTAACCTTTACGGGCTACCTATGATAAGTTAGGTGATGATTACTGTCAACTTCTTTATCACGATCCTGTACGGGACACCTAAAAGGACATTGGGACGGATGTTAGGACTTAGGATTGTGTTTTGGAGCTACCTACGTAAAGAGACTCCTACATACATTTGTTTATTATACTAAATTTGGAACTTAAGGCACTGTCTAATCATCTTTTAAAATATTGCAATATACATTTGTTTATTATACTAAATTTGGAACTTAAGGCACTGTCTAATCATCTTTTAAAATATTGCAATATTTCGCAATGTACCTATTACTAATGCAAACTGATTACCACCACCTTGCGTTGAATAGTAATACTGTTATATATGTGGAATAAAATAACAGTTATCAAGTTGGCGCATGTAGTTTTCCAAGTCTAATATAAATAATAATAATTATACAATGAAATATGTTTCAGGAGTGTGCTGTATCATGCATCATCAGAAGTGTTGTGACTTTCATGTACCTAGGTAGTCGTTGCTAATTAGGTTTCTCCGTTTTCAATATAAATTCAGCAGCAACAGTTACTGAATCTCCATAACTTACGCGGGCAGTACCTAACCTTGCAGAATCAGAATTAAAGAGTTGATGCAGAAATGTGTATAAAACCATCTCGCAAAGTTTCTCTATCAAGTAAAAAAATTGCCAGGCGATTCGGTAATCCAATCTAGGAGAAATCGGCGTAGGTACAAATAAAAAATTTGGTGACATGTTTGTATTTATGTTTAAATTAAAACATCGTACGAAAGATACATAGGTGTATTACAGACTAAAATTTTCTGATATTACATTACGATAGTGAAAAAATAATAAAAATTGATTCATTGGTTTCTGAGTAATAATATTAATAATATTCAGAGTTACAAATAATAATATGTATTATTAATTCAAAGCAATCATGTTTCGTGTTTGTTTCGATAGATGACGCTGTACTCAGATAGTTTAATTTGAAATGGCGCTTTGTTAAATGTTTTAAAAAAGTATAAGTAAAACTCAATTCTGGTCGTCATTTATCGAATACAAATAATAATATCTACTATTACTTTTTGTTCTTCAGTTATCGTTTCTTATTTTAATATAAATAAATTTTAATATAAAGAATTATTATCCATTGTTTTGTTCTTTAGTTGCCAACTTTTTAGTTTTTCGTTTTGATTTTTGTTTAGGCGTGATGGAGATTTCAAATGTAAACTATGAATTCAGTTCTAATTACATTTTAAATGAAAGTACGTACGTTGAAGATGATTTAGTTAACGCATTTCATGCTATTTTAAGTCGTTATACTTCGCACGTAATATATCCAATGGATTTTCTAAGGTCCATTTCTGACATACAGCCTATTCATCCAGACCAGCAACATATTCAACTTCTTTATTACGGAGATAATTTTAGCGGTGTTGGACATTGGGTTTGTCTTTTTTACAACGGAGATATATTAAGAGTGTATGATAGTTTATTGGGAAAACAATTACCCCCGATGCAACAGGCCTTTGTAGATGCTCTCTTACCTCACAAGCCAACAACGTTGTTCGTTGACGTTCAACGTCAACGAAACAATTATGATTGTGGGGTTATGGCAATTGCATTTGCAACATCATTAGCCATGAATAAAAACCCTGTTTTTGAAAACTATGTTTTTGACCAAATGCGGCCTCATTTGGTAAATATAATAGAAAGTGGTGATTTGATAGCATTCCCGTCTCAACCGCGAAAGCCAAGAGGTAATCCTCGCCGCAATATATTTTTAAAAAGTAAGACCACAAAAAAAAGATCACCGGAAAGTATTCAGCAACCTGCAGAAGGCGCAGTAGAAAAAAATATTTGTTCAAAAATTGAATTAAGACAGTTAAACACCAAGCAAAAACAAATTTCAAGGTCCATAAATAAGATTTATCTTAATGAAAAAGAACGGAACAAAATTCAAAAACGAATTGAAAGGTCCGTTTCTTCAAAACGTTCGAAAAATCTTCAGTTGAATAATTCTCGAGCCCGTAAAATCTCACGTCAAGACCTTGACATTCGTGAGGCAGAGCAGTTGCGCAATACGCAAGCTCACCAAATAGCACGGCAAGATCTTGACTATCGCGAGGCTGAACAATTGAGCAATACGCAAGCTCACCAAATAGCACGTCAAGATCTTGACTATCGCGAGTCTGAACAATTGCGCAATACGCAAGCTCACCAGATAGTACGTCAAGACCTTGACTTTCGTGAGGCAGAGCAGTTGCGCAATACGCAAGCTCACCAATTAGCACGTCAAGATCTTGACTATCGCGAGGCTGAACAATTGCGCAATACGCAAGCTCACCAGATAGTACGTCAAGATCTTGACTTCCGTGATACAGAGCGAACGCGAAATACCCGAATGCGTCGAATTGCACGCCAGCGGTCTGAAAATGAGCAACTGTGTGAACCAAATACAAGTAAAAATAATGCAGATTTTTCAAATTATGATACAAACAGCAATCAACCATATACAGTTTTCGAAAAAAGTCAAAAATTGATAAACTGGGATGAATGCCAAATTTGCAGGGAATCATTTCCAAATTTAAAAGTTGTTAAAGGTGCGTGCACGCGTTGTAATAAGACAGGACTTCTAAATCTATTTACCATTGACAATAACATGGACCCAGGAGAATGTCCAGCAGAATTAAAAGATTTAACTATGATTGAGGAGCAGCTAATAGCAAAAGTGCATCCCGTCATATCAGTTTATAGAATTCGAGGGCAACAGTTCGCCTTCAGTGGGCAAATAATAAATTTCCCACAAGACGTTAACACTATTGCAACACAACTTCCACATTCCATTAATTCCCTTTCTTCAATATTGATTATTCGACGACAGGGTGTTGAAGATTATAAAGATTTCAGAGTAAGTCGGAATGAAGTATACAGAGCTCTCAAATATTTAAAAGAAAATAATATTTACTACAAAGATATAGAAATTAGCTATGAAAATCTTGCAGAAATTCCGGAAAATGGAAACTTAACGCAAATTTTAAGTCAGGAAATAAGTAATCAAATTAATCATAATGTTGAAGATCTTGTAGAAAATGACACAGAAGAGGTGATTGACTCAAATATACTTGGAATTGCACCGAATGATCAGCTCAGAATGGTGAGATGTGCTTTAGGTACAGCAGGAAATCCATTACAATGGCCAGAAATATCGTCTAATCCAATAAACGAGTTTACTACTGCTGGTTATATAGCAATGGCATTTCCAACATTGTTTCCTACTGGTGCTGCGGACTTAAGGTCGCCTAGACAAAAAACTGTAACACACCTTCAGTACTTTCAACATTTGATGCGTTACAAAGATCAGCGATTTGCCAAACATTCGCGTTTTAGGTTCTTCGCATTAAATAGCCATATGAGATGGTCAGCGCTTCAAAATAGTTCAGTATGTGTTAAAAGAAATTCTGAAATAAGTAAGTTATGTGTTGCTGAACTAAAACAGAAAATGAGTCTAGACCCTTCCCTAATCAATAAATTAATTTGTTTTAATTCAAATTTACGTGGAACCAGCACATATTGGCATGCTCGATGTAATGAATTATTGGAGATGGTTGAATTTCTGGGTACTCCTACTTTGTTTTTTACGTTGAGTGCTGCTGACTTACACTGGCCGGAATTATATCGTATAATTGCACCACAGATAAATTTTGATATATTAGACGCAAAAATAGCAATGAAAATTAAAAATAAGCTTTTGAATGCAAATCCGTTGCTTGTTTCGTGGTTTTTCCAGCAAAGGGCCGACGTTTTTATTAATAAGATGATGAAACCCTACTTTTCTGTAAAAGATTATTGGTATAGGACCGAATTTCAGCATCGTGGTAGTCCACATATTCATGGTATATTGTGGTTGGAAGACGCTCCTGATGTGTCGTCATTAAATCAAATGACAGAAAACGCCAGACAAGGCGTTTCAAACTTTTTTGGCAATTTAGTTACAACCATAAATCCTAACATTAACAAACCTGCGCCAATAATTCATCCATGTCAGCAGCATTATACAGATATCATTGATCATCAAGAGGATTATGAAAACCTCATAAACTGTTGTCAGCGACACACACGTCATGGCAAACAGTGTATGAGGAAAAACAAAAAAACTAAAGTACAGGAGTGTAGATTTAAATTTCCGTTTCAATTACGAGATTCTAACGAACTATTGAAAGAAAATAATGAGTGGACTTTTAAGTCTGCCCGTAATGATCCACTGATCAATTCACATAATCGTTACGTTTGTGAACATTGGCGAGCAAACACGGACATGCAGTGTATTGTGTCAACAACAGCAATTTTAAATTACATTGCCAAATACGCAAGCAAATCGGAACCAAAATCTAAAGCGTTTACAGAAATGTATTCTTTAGTTTTAGAAAATCAAAGTGAAGGCCGAGCGAAAGAAGTCTTGCAGAAAATTTTTTTGAAAGTTTGTGCGGAGCGTGATATATCCGCACAAGAAACATTTCATATTTTAATGGGATGGCCTTTATATCATGCCAGTAGATCATTCGTGAAAATAAACGTAGAAAATGATCAGTGGATCAGATGGAACATAAATGAAACGGGTGGAGCTAGCTCAAAATGTATGTTGGACGATTATCCTCTTAGGCCGCAAATTTATGATAGAATGAGTTTAAGAGATTTTTTTTCCAAACATTACAAGAAAGGAAATCGATGGATTACTCGCAGGCAACCGGCAGTACCACGAGTATTTCCGCATCTTACTTTGAATAACAATGAAGAACAGTTTTATAGACAACAGGTTATATTGAATGTGCCATGGCGAAATATTAATGAATTCACAAATACTGGAAAAAGTTGGAAAGAGCTGTACAATGAAAACATTATTAGATATCCATTATTGGAAATACCAGAAGTTGCAAATGAATATGAACAAGAAGAGTCTGACGATGATAGGGAACAAGATGAGTGGATGTTAATAGCTGGAATGGGTCCGAATCAAAAGGATATACCCACCACAGAATTGGGTGTACGGGAATTCGACTTGCAAAATAATTGGGCTGATACTTACGATAACTATGTTAATCCAGGAAATTTGGCATCATTTGTGTCTGAGTTTAACAAGGGCCAAAATTCAAGATTGTATGAAAAATGCAGCTTGCCTGATATAACTCTCAATTATGAACAAACGGACGTTGTTAATTTCTTAAAACATCAAGTTCAAATTGTTAAACGTGGCCACGATATACAATACCAGGATCAGTGCGTGATAATACAAGGAAAAGCAGGAAGCGGCAAGAGCACCCTGATTGCAGCGATGTGTCATACATTATCTACAGAATTAGGGCCCAATAGCTTCCTGTTGATGGCACCCACAGGCGTTGCAGCAGTAAATGTTGGTGGATGTACAATACACTCAGGGCTACATATAGGACTGGAAAGAATATTTAAAGATTTAGACGGAGAAGCAGCAGCTAAATTTCAGAAAGAAATGGAGACTTGCTTTTTTGTAATAATAGACGAAATGAGCATGGTAGGGTGTTCAATGCTATTTAAAATAGATCAAAGATGTAGGCAAGCTAAACCACGAAATTCTCAAGTACCATTTGGTGGTATGTGTTTATATCTCCTCGGAGATCTAAAACAGTTACCACCAGTAATGGATCGCCCATTTTATGGTAATGGCTACAATAACGCATACTCAGATCAAGGGCAATTATTGTATAAGTCAATAAAAAAATGCGTTATATTAAAGACGGCTCACAGACAAAAAGGAGACGGTCAAAAAGTATTCAGGGAAGTCTTAGATCGATTAAGTGTTGGAGAGTGTTCAATCCAAGACTGGACATTATTGATGACGCGCGAAAAATCTCGGCTATCGTCTGCTGAAATATTAAATTTTAATAAGGCTGTTAAACTGATACCATATAATGAGGCTGTTTGTGCTTACAATTTATTAAAACTCGAATTACTTAATACTCCCATAGCCAAAATTATTGCAAAACATAACAACCCAACAGCAGCAAAAGGCGAAGCAGATGTGGCGCAAGGACTAGAAAAAGTAATATATCTGGCAAAAGGCAGTAGAGTCATGTTAAAGTCAAATTTGTGGGTAGCTAAAGGTTTGGTGAATGGAGCCTTAGGTTATGTGCAAGACATAGTCTATGAACCTAGCTCGACCCCTCCCCATGATATGCCTCTTGTAGTTTGCGTGTTATTTGATAAATATACGGGTCCCACTATCAATGGAGTGGTTCCGATTGCACCGATGACCCGATCATGGAAGTCAGGCAAAATATCATGTTCTCGCACACAATTTCCACTATCGTTGGCGTGGGCCGTTACTGTTCACAAGTCGCAAGGACTCACACTGGACAAAGTGATTGTGGATATCGGTGATAAAGAGCTATCATTGAAGATATCATTTTTGATCGTCCCTTTGATTTTGTGAGGCTCGAAAAGATTAAAAAAATGAAAATTTTGCAGTCCAGGATTACTGAAGAAAGAAGATTAGAAAGTATTGCACGAAGTATGATTTCGTAAAACTAGAAAAACACTTATAAGTATATCGTAAGTTGCATGATTCTTATGGTTGGTGCAAACCCACAAACAGTTTTGCTCACAGATATCGAGATAAGAAAGCATTCTTAATACAGCCTTTAATTACTTACCCAGTCTCACCCTAATTACACTAGCGGCACGCTATGATGGCCGGTTTGACACATTACAATAGTGATGTGGAATGTCAATTTATTCTCGAACAAAAAACAATTAAGTTTTGTTTTTGTACCTGATTAAATAGGTTTAATAAAACAAAAATGTATATGTTTATTTAATTTATTTGAACGAACTGAATATTTGAATGAAAATGAATATACATACTTTATATGCACACAAGAAACATATGAATACAAAAGATACCAAAAAAGGTGCCACAAAAGGCCATAATTAATCAGATTCGTCCATACTACTATTTTCACTGTCGTCACTGCTATCATCACCTACATTAATAATTATATGTTCGTTTTCTATAATATTATCTATTTTCACATCTCTTTCATAATCTTCCCTTATTAATTTAACAGTTCTATTCACAACCTTTTCCCAGTCTCCTTTAGTCACATGTTCACAAGCTTCTTCTAATAATTTTAGCATTTTTTTTGTGGTAAATGGGGGTTCTGTATTGTGTCTTGCAGCATATCCCTTAATTTGAGCCCACACCAACTCAATCGCATTATACTCACAATGGTAAGGCGGTAACCGTATAACTCTGTGCCCATGTTCTAATGCTATTTCGTCAATGACGTATCGGATCTTGGTTGGTTTGTTTTCTTTTAAAAGACGTACTAATTCCGCTTTTAACATATTCATGTTTGCATCTACGCCATTTTTACGAAGCCATGCGACGATATCAGCTTTCTTTTGGGATTGGGCAGGTGGCTTGTCAATTTGCATCGAGTGGTATGGGGCGTTGTCCATAATTATAATAGATGGTTCAGGGAGGCTACACAACATTGAGGTAAACCATTCAGTAAACTTTTCTCCATTCATGTCTTCATGATAGTCTCCAGTGGTTTTTGACGCAAAAGCCATGAGAGAACCTTCGACAAACCCGTTGATGGTTCCGGCGTGACAAATTATAAGTCGCGATCCTTTTCCTACAGGAACTTTGGAAGTAGATGCTGCTGTGTCATCGTTCCAAGAACGGCCTACAGTATGGTTAGCATTAAGCCATGTTTCATCCAAGAACACAACATTTTGCCAATTTTTGATTTCTTTCACTTGCCGTAAAAAAGTATACCTTGCCATCGCTATATCAAATCTTTCCATCAATATTTTGCGTTTGTTACATTTTTTGTATCGAAATCCAATGGTCTTCAAAATCTTCGTTAAAGAACTTTCCCCACCGAAGAATAATCCAGCTTCCTTCAGTGAATGCACCAACTTTTTTCTTGTTGGATACTCCTTCTGTAAATAGTAGCCGTAAACATGTCTTCGGATAGCATCGGCATCAAAGCTATCGATGCCTACGACTGGTTTTGCTCGTTTTCTCTTTTTTGGTGTGTGAAGTTTATTTTCTTCTGTGCCAGTCTCGCCATATTTTTTTTTAGTTATCCGTCTAACAGTTCGTTGTCCAATATTAAGCGCATCAGCTACGCGTTCAACCACTGACGTTATAGGTAAAATTGGCCCTCCATTTTGAGCTTCACGATCGAAATAGTTACGAAGGCGTATTACGAACTCACGTGTCTGACTATTTAGAACAGTTCTCTGCGTACGTTCGGTCATATCGACGAAATCCACAACAAAGGGCTTGAACAGAGTCCAAATTAACGAGCAAGGGTCAACAGTAATGCAGTATCAATATTTGAAATCCAAAGCCAGGTCAAAACTATATCACAATCGCATTGCACTGACAGTTTATACTTTTCGAAGCAACGTCAATTCGAAACTGCTTTGTTTTGCATTGAGCATTGACGCGAGTTTGCCGGAGGTAGTAGTTGTGCTAGCCAGCGATCCTATGTGACGATTGTATTAGATTCCATTTTTAAAAATTTTCAATTTAGAAAACCAAATGCCGAGTTGTGGTATATATCATATAAAAATAAAAATTTTACCTTTTGTATGAAACAGCTGATATTTTTTTGCGATTTCAGAGGTTTGTCCACATAGTGAAAATTGTTCATATTCACAAGTACATTCACCCCTTAAATGGTGCAAACTGATTTTTCTACACTTGTATACATTTTAGAAATCAATTTAATAAATAAATTTTGAGTCCTAAACCTAAAACTACATTCGATAAAATTTATGAATCTCTGCACATCACTATCGTCAATAAAGTAATACAATTATTTCCTTCAAAGTCGTTATCAATTAATACGGAACTTCATGAGCGGACAAACGTCAAACCGGCCATCATAGCGTGCCGCTAGTGTAGCCTATATGTTCTAATAATAAATAGCTTCGCACCTTTTGTTACGGCGGCAACGGCAGTAAATATTAAAAGTCTATGTTGCGCAAAGGAACTTTATAAAATTATTGCAACATCTATGACTAAATATCTTAGGTACCTATACAAGCGAAGAATTTACATGCAAAAGCATTAATTATTTTCATTGCTCTTTTGCGACTAATGTATCAAAGTTTATCTGTGCTACCATTAGGTGTACGATATTATTACGGCCAGTGTGCAGCACTCAACTTAAAAAAGTAGGAGTACCCAAAAATTCAACCATCTCCAGTAACTCTTTAGCTCTTCTTGCGTCTAATGTTAAAAGTTAACTATTACAATAAATAGTTAAAACTACCTTAGGGGGAATTATGGGATGCCGCGAGGTCTCAGTTCGGGGCGAACCACTAGTCATTTTAAGTTTTTTCCACGGTGTAATTGTTAACGCATTCTTCGTTATGGTTAATGTATATATTATAGATGTATTGAACAAATGCTGTTGATTTTATCAACTTAACTGTGACTGCCTGTTTGGCACATTTCGCTCGGCACAGTCTTAAGCGTTAATCATAATGAGACTATGATTTGTTGGATACTGTGTAGAACTTACAATATCATGGAATGATGGATGGAATATGCAATAGGCAAGCTGGTCTGGCTTCTAAAGCTATCACCCTATTGTCAAAGTAGTACCAAGAAGCGATCGTGTTCCGGTAGGGTGGCCTCACTGACCTCACTTAATCCAGCCTTTTCGCTTATGTCAGCATTATACAATTCCAAAATTACGTCGTCTGTACCGAAAGCATTCCATTGCCCAACTGTCCGAAGATAAAGCAATGAAGCGTCACGGTTGAAGTGCCTTTGTAGCTGACGCTAGTTCAAAGTTAATCGGCGCGGAGGAAATAGTTAAAAGTAACTGAACTATAAACGGCACAATAACCAGTTAGTTGGTGTGCGACCCGCGATTATCCCACGGTAGCTTTGGCGTTATTGGATTTTTTTTTGAATTAGTTATGGTTAAGCTTTTGGCCTATTAAGATTATGTTTGCGCAGTATAAATCCTTACTTACTCGTAATATTATAAATGCGAAAGTGTGTTTTTTTTTTCGGTTTGTCCTTCAATCACGCAGCTACGGACCTACGGAGCTACGTGCTTTTTTGCATTGGTATAGTTGAGGCCACGGGGAGTGGCATGGGTTACAGCTTTTATCTCGAAAACAGTTGCATATCTACTCGTTACTGTCGTTACTCAGAATAGAAAATATTTAGCAATACGAGATAGAATGTCGAGCTCTCATGATTTATTTTTTGCAATCGAAAGTTGTGAATTCGATACCGATCATCGAATGATGATTGCACATTGCGACCGGCGTTGTCACCGAACGCTATGCGCTTTTGGGTACCAATTCAAAATAGGGTGATAACATGGTAACTTGAGTGATCTGCTTTTTTTCAACAGCGAAGACTGAGTCTTCCATAATTGTAATGTCCTTAACGTGTAATTACCACGATTATGTCTCCATTAACGGTGTTACACCTCGGTGCGTCGGAGAATAAGTAAAACCATTGGTTCTGCGCCTGATCTCTCTGCCCGTATCGGATTGCTGGTCTGTTGGACAGTTGGATGAGAGTGAGGGAATAGAAAGTACTATATTTGTTTTGCACACGTACCTACTTGTAATATCTGCTTGCGTAGTTAGCAAAACTTGGTTCAGATTGGCCGCCGTAACCCAAAAGGTCAAGATTTTTTTTATTATTATTATTCAGCAGGTACCTACTGCTGTACAATTATTTAGTTCTGTGCGAACGGCACAGAAATTGTCTAAAAACTATTGCTGCAGTGCGACGATCGCAATAACCTCTACTTTGCTGACACTCGCTCGCTCGCTCTTGGTTAAAATGCATTGTTGCAACTTGCAGCAAGAATTTACTTTCGCACCATAAATTCAACCTATCAACATAGTTGCAGCAATGATGCAGCTTTTCCGCAATCGGCCAGCAGCTCTCGCGGCTCGTGCAGTAATGTGCGATCAGGCACAGCCACACAATTGCTCGCCGGTGGCGATGGCGGTGCGGTGGCGTCATCTTCAGTGTTGTATTGTCGATCCGTTCCGCCCATCCGCATGCACAAGTGTGTCAGGTGGACATGCAACATGCAGCTACAATTACACTTCATGTTTACGACTTTTAAAATATTTGGAAAAGATTAATTGCATCCTCTTAACACAAGTTGTAAGGTAGGAAGCAATTAATTGCTGTAATAAAATGACTAATATCCCACTTTGATAATACCTACGAGTATTATTAGGTACATGTATTCTAAGTTCGAAAGCGTGTCTCATATGGAAGGCCTGCGATAATTTCGGACAACACGTTTTTATTTTCCTTTTCCTTTAGCGCAAGTGTTTCAATATAATATTATTCTTCCTTTCCCACGTTAATTTCTATTATTGTGTTTTATCGTGCAAGACTACTGTCTAGAATATCACTACTTTACTTACCTATACTAAAAACAAAGTCTCTCCACCGAGTACCTATGTCTGTACACAGCCGTGCAAGCGCCTATCTCAAAAGCTATACGGATTTTGATAATATGTCGATAAGGGAGAGGGCAGACTGGCTACTTTTAGCGGCAACGATCGCGCGATTTTATGGCCTTTAACGTTTTTATGGTCATTTGCGTGCATCGCGTTTCGCGCGTGTCACGATTCTGCAATCGAAAGCCATAAAACTAGAACGCGTTTGAGTCGCGATAATCGCGCGCGCGAAACGCGATGCACGCATATGGCCATAAAACGCCGCAATCGCTGCCGCGTAAAGTAGCCAGTCTTCCCTCTACCAAATACAGCGAAAACATGGATCCTTGACAGTTTGAGAGGCTCTCCAGACCGACAAATGGCGGTACTGCCATTCATATTGGCTGCTCAGAATAAATGCCGCAGGTTGGTGTCGGACAGCAGCAACACCTGAGGGATTTGGCTGGCTCTGTGATGACCAATGCAATACCCAGCGTCATTATTATTGGCAAACCTTGTATGAGCTTAAACAAAAAACCAAGCCCCCCTAGTTCCCAACCGCCTAAGTGGCCATTTAAAGTGCGAAGAATCTCCTGACAAAGGTATACTGCAATAAAATAAATTTTATTTTTTACAGGGAACGTGTTACAGTCACCACTGGTCACATAAGTTCACCTTCGCCAACTACAGATGACCCTCCCAACCAAGGCACTATTCGCACCGAAGAGTACAAAAGGGACCTAGCAGAATTCCAAGCACGGAGATCGGGAGGCAGCAAGGATCTACCAGATACCCCGCTAAAGAAGAAATGCGGACGGCATTCCCTCCCCGTGTCATGCACAGACTGCACCGGAGATCCCGATACAACTTTCAACTACGAGAAAAAGTCTGCCATGAAATATAAGAAGAAATCTCAAAATAAGCGTGAGCGTAACTCGCATTCCGAGGAAAAGGTCTACGAGGGCGTTCCAAACGTCCAATTCTTATTTCAGAACCAGGTTTTTATGCCCGGAAATATGTACGGAGCGTCCTTTTCCGAACCGAGGAGATCAAATAAACATCACTCTAGACAAAGGTCGCCTGATTTCAAAGTTCAGAAACAAATAGATTTTAAAGACGACCAGACTTCACCGCCGCCGTTCTTCTATAAAAAGAACTCCTTGCATTTCGCTAAGGAGCTTTTGAGTGGCCAAGAGGAAGTGGATGGACTGAGAGCTTCTGGGGATGCGAAAACATCTAGTCAGAGTTCTGGAAGTCAGAAGAACGACAGCTGTGAGGAGAAGCTGTGGGAAGTGATGAGTGAACTAAAGCATTTCGATCAGTGGGCCGATGAGCAGTTGCAGGCACCGTCTGTGAACACGAGCAAGTCTGATGATAGCAGGGTAAGATTGGGTATAATCACTTATTTAGTTGGATCAACAAAAGCTAGAAACCATAAAAAGATTTTATATAGGGGCAAGTGCTGTTCCTACGGACGCTAGTAAACCTAAAATTCTAATTTGAACGCAAACTGTCAACCACGGACAAAGCTTTACGGTCTCATTAAAATTAGAATTTTAGGGTTGCTAGTTTCCAATCGAATCGATTATGTCCATAGGAACAGCACTTGCCCATAATCTAATCAATAATTTCAACTTATCCGTCGCCAACGTCCATACCATGTTGAATACACCGGTTCTCGTCCGATCACCGAAGTTAAGCAACATCGGGCGCGGTCAGTACTTGGATGGGTGACCGCCTGGGAACACCGCGTGATGTTGGCTTTTTTTTGGAGAATTTTCAATTATGGATATTTAAATCACGCCACAAAATATGAAACTGCGTTGTCTAATTTTAGACTTCCCGAAAATTGCGATTACGAATTTAGTCAGCTTAGGTTAGGTCAGTTTGGGTTTATTAGGTTGTGAATTATCGCGGCGAAAATCTGATTTTCCAGTATAAAAAAAGCCTCGCATAATACTGTACTTACCTGCTTGGGAAAGTTCCGTCAAATAATAATTCGTTAAGATTTAATGTTTACTTGTCTTTAGGTAATAACAATAAACGGGCTCTCCGAGTAACGGAGAAGAAAACTGACGTGGTAAGCTAGAGGGCAGGTCGCAGTATTCAGATAAGGCAGTTTCGAGAAAATTAAATTTGTTCTGAATATCTTTTGAATGTAAAAATTATAATACAACATAATTTTCATGGTGCAAGCATCAATAGAAAATTAAAAATATGTTCTTTAAAAAGTTATAAAACCAAATTATCAACAAACCCAATTTAACGATTTTCATTTTTTTTTCCAAAAATCTGACATATTTCCTCTAGTTTACAACGGCATCATCATCATCATCATCATGAGCAACCTTTTAACGTCTCACTAGTCACTATAAGGCCATTATAGCGCATAGTCTCCCACGCTGACCCAATGCGAATTCGTAGACTTTACACACCTTTGTTGAACATTTTGGAGTACTCTCAGACGTGCAGATTCCCTCACGATATTTTCCTTCACCGTTGAACCCGCATGTAACGACGCAAGAAAAGGTCAATTTCGGTTAACGGTCAAAGTTACGAAAATTAAGATCACGACAGTTAAAAAGCTCGATATTTTGTTTGTTAGAGCGAGTCAAGTGCATTCGGCCTGCCGATCGCGAGCGCGTGCAACCTGAACGTGACGATCGAGAAGAGCAAGACCTGGAGCAGCGGGCGCTGGGGCGTGGTGCCGGTGCAGCTCAAGCGGCTGCCCGGCGTCAGCGTCGAGCGCGTCCGGAAGAAACAGTGCTTGGAGATAAACATACTGAGGTGAGGGTAGTTCACATGCGGCCTGCCGATCGCGAGCGCGTGCAACCTGAACGTGACGATCGAGAAGAGCAAGACCTGGAGCAGCGGGCGCTGGGGCGTGGTGCCGGTGCAGCTCAAGCGGCTGCCCGGCGTCAGCGTCGAGCGCGTCCGGAAGAAACAGTGCTTGGAGATAAACATACTGAGGTGAGGGTAGTTCACATGCGGCCTGCCGATCGCGAGCGCGTGCAACCTGAACGTGACGATCGAGAAGAGCAAGACCTGGAGCAGCGGGCGCTGGGGCGTGGTGCCGGTGCAGCTCAAGCGGCTGCCCGGCGTCAGCGTCGAGCGCGTCCGGAAGAAACAGTGCTTGGAGATAAACATACTGAGGTGAGGGTAGTTCACATGCGGCCTGCCGATCGCGAGCGCGTGCAACCTGAACGTGACGATCGAGAAGAGCAAGACCTGGAGCAGCGGGCGCTGGGGCGTGGTGCCGGTGCAGCTCAAGCGGCTGCCCGGTGTCAGCGTCGAGCGCGTCCGGAAGAAACAGTGCTTGGAGATAAACATATTGAGGTGACAGCACATAAGGGTGCTCATGTGTTTATATTTTATAATATTATACATACACGTATTATACTAGCTATTCTTTAATTTTCCGGAATAAAATGTGGCCTATGTGCTATTTTGATGTAAGTATAAGCTATTAGGTGCATTTTGAAGTTTCATCAAAATCTGCGTGAAATTCAATCAATTTGCGTGAAAGAGTAAGAAAAATTTATCCGTCCATCCATCCTCACAAACTTTCGCATTTAAATGCGTGGTTTGGTAGCAGGAGTCTTGACTCGGACTTGAATTTACATTTGACATTTTTAATTTTTGTCATGTCCATAAGGTGCTAATAATTTTGTTTCATTTCCTTGCAGAAAATGTCGCCACCCAAACATTATACTTCTGATGGGCCTGTATCCAGATGTCCAGAACAATATTCACATCATTTGCGAGAGATGCAATGACTCTTTGTTTGGTATACTTCATGTACAGGTAAAGCTCACTTCATGCAAACATCGTCGTGTTTTTAGACTCAGGCCGCTTCCAGATATACGCGTATTTCGTCACGTCAAACCTTTCTTTTTTATAAATAGCGAGCAGGTGGGCTCACTTGATCGTAAGTGATTACTGCCACCCATGAATATTTGGTGCAGAGGGACCACCAATGCGTTTATAGCTTTTCAGAAATTCGTTGATCTACCCCTTGAATAACCGCATACAGAACTTCTTTAAGGACACCGCCGAAGAAAGTAGGTACCACAATTTGTATGTATCGACAAAAAGATCTTGGATCTGGAGGTCGGCCTTTTTCGTGTTGAAGGACAAACCAACAAACAAACACACTTTCGCATTTCTAATATTAGTATTTTAGGATGTAGAGGGTCCTAATGAAATGCGTTATGCACGACAAGTTGTATATTATCATAATATAAAAGGTACACTGGTTATTACAGAAAAATTAGGTTAATGTCGCGCTATAGTGTGGAGTTTACTGTTATGCAATATGTTTGACTCCAAGCCAACGCTTGGGTCGTAGGGTTCACAGCAGGGACTACATGGGCGTAGCCAGTAGCAGCTGCCCCCCCCCCCCCCCCTACTAGATACTTCATCATTGCAATCCAGATACCGCTGCCAAATCTTCAACTTTGAAGCTGAAAAACTATAATTGTATTACAAAAAAAGTGCATCCGCATTTTAGTAAATATAAAACCTACAGACACGTGCCTACCTCACTTCAAGGAGCTGAAAATCTTGACCTTAACTTCTATTTATATATTCGAAATGTGTAAATTCGTAAGGAAAAACATACAATTTTATACTAAAAAAGAAGACAAAACTCGCCGATTCCCCGAGAGACATACAAACAAACATTGAAAATGAAATAAAGTTTATAAAAACATTAAAAACGTACCTAATTGAAAAGTGTTACTACGCAATCAATGATTTTTTTAATGATACGGATAAGCATAATATGTAAAATCGGTCTCCCTACCACAATAAATTACACTATTGTTGCTACACCCAAACTGGGTATTCAAAGCTTGTAAATAAAATAAATAAATAAATAAACTTATACTTAACTAGGTTTTGCCCCCGACTTCGTCCGCATGGCGTAAGGTTTTTAAAAATTCAGTGGGCACCCTGTCAACTTGCCCCCCCTTGGCCATCGGCTGGCGACGCTCTTGCAGGGTGCCGGCTGTAGCAGCCGCGTTGCCGAAATACTCGGAAACCGCCCCAGTATCAATTTTGTCAACGTTCTAGGGCCACATCCTCAGCGCGCAGACGTCGGTCCACTACGCGTTGGACGTCGCGAACGCGCTGGTGTTCCTGCGCATGCACGGCTACGTGCACACGGCGCTGAGCAGCATGGGTGTGATGGTGACTGCGCACGGCACCGCCAAGCTGGCCGACGTGGCGCCCTGCGTCAAGCTGCCATCCAGCAAGAAGCAACTGCAGAAGGGGTACAGCGCGTACTCGCCCGAGCCGCACTACGTCAATTTCACCGGTAACTAATCTTAAAATTACAATCATTATTTCTTATTATCCTAGGGATGCTCACGGTTTCGTCCACGTGGATTAAGTGTTGATGTTGATACAAGCTTATTCGATTTAAAAAAAGTGACGATTGCTGTAATAATAGGATACATTAAGAATTGAAACATGTGTGCAGTGCGACCTTAAGGATGATTATACGGGTCTGCCCGCGAAATTCAAATTTAATTTGGTTTTTCGCAATTTGTAAAATAATACAACAAACTAGGCTAATGGCATTCTAATTGCGCAAGTAAAATTATCATCTTCACAGGTTTACATAAAAATCTTTACTTGAAAGTGACCCGTTTAAGAAATTAATCAAAATACTGACTAATCTGTGAGTAACTCACGTCCAACTCGGTATTTTGATTCGTATATTCCACCTTAAATATATTCCATCAAGTCACGGCTATAAAGAACGACTTAATTCACTGGAATTTAGGTAAAATATTTACGGCTCGCTTCGCTCTAGCTGATGATCAACTAATCGGTTTATAATCTTTGCAGACAATCGAGATTCCACGCCGGAAACTGATCCTCTCATATCCCAGCGGTCGTCGGAGGCCTACCTCAGCGCTAACGCGGTGCCTAAGCACTACAAGGCTTACTCTGAATCGGAGCACTACCGCTGGCAGGCGCCGGAGCTGTTCGAGCCCGACGAGGACGGGCTGGTGTACCCGTGCTCCAAGAGTGACGTGTACTCGCTGTGTATCATGCTGTGGGAATGCTGCAACGGTGAGTGTTGTATGTGTCGCTGGCAGGCGCCGGAGCTGTTCGAGCCCGACGAGGACGGGCTGGTGTACCCGTGCTCCAAGAGTGACGTGTACTCGCTGTGTATCATGCTGTGGGAATGCTGCAACGGTGAGTGTTGTATGTGTCGCTGGCAGGCGCCGGAGCTGTTCGAGCCCGACGAGGACGGGCTGGTGTACCCGTGCTCCAAGAGTGACGTGTACTCGCTGTGTATCATGCTGTGGGAATGCTGCAACGGTGAGTGTTGTATGTGTCGCTGGCAGGCGCCGGAGCTGTTCGAGCCCGACGAGGACGGACTGGTGTACCCGTGCTCCAAGAGTGACGTGTACTCGCTGTGTATCATGCTGTGGGAATGCTGCAACGGTGAGTGTTGTATGTGTCGCTGGCAGGCGCCGGAGCTGTTCGAGCCCGACGAGGACGGGCTGGTGTACCCGTGCTCCAAGAGTGACGTGTACTCGCTGTGTATCATGCTGTGGGAATGCTGCAACGGTGAGTGTTGTATGTGTCGCTGGCAGGCGCCGGAGCTGTTCGAGCCCGACGAGGACGGGCTGGTGTACCCGTGCTCCAAGAGTGACGTGTACTCGCTGTGTATCATGTTGTGGGAATGCTGCAACGGTGAGTGTTGTATGTGTCGCTGGCAGGCGCCGGAGCTGTTCGAGCCCGACGAGGACGGGCTGGTGTACCCGTGCTCCAAGAGTGACGTGTACTCGCTGTGAATCATGCTGTGGGAATGCTGCAACGGTGAGTGTTGTATGTGTCGCTGGCAGGCGCCGGAGCTGTTCGAGCCCGACGAGGACGGGCTGGTGTACCCGTGCTTCAAGAGTGACGTGTACTCGCTGTGTATCACGCTGTGGAAATGCTGCAACGGTGAGTGTTGTATGTGTCGCTGGCAGGCGCCGGAGCTGTTCGAGCCCGACGAGGACGGGCTGGTGTACCCGTGCTCCAAGAGTGACGTGTACTCGCTGTGTATCATGCTGTGGGAATGCTGCAACGGTGAGTGTTGTATGTGTCGCTGGCAGGCGCCGGAGCTGTTCGAGCCCGACGAGGACGGGCTGGTGTACCCGTGCTCCAAGAGTGACGTGTACTCGCTGTGTATCATGCTGTGGGAATGCTGCAACGGTGAGTGTTGTATGTGTCGCTGGCAGGCGCCGGAGCTGTTCGAGCCCGACGAGGACGGGCTGGTGTACCCGTGCTCCAAGAGTGACGTGTACTCGCTGTGTATCATGCTGTGGGAATGCTGCAACGGTGAGTGTTGTATGTGTCGCTGGCAGGCGCCGGAGCTGTTCGAGCCCGACGAGGACGGGCTGGTGTACCCGTGCTCCAAGAGTGACGTGTACTCGCTGTGTATCATGCTGTGGGAATGCTGCAACGGTGAGTGTTGTATGTGTCGCTGGCAGGCGCCGGAGCTGTTCGAGCCCGACGAGGACGGGCTGGTGTACCCGTGCTCCAAGAATGACGTGTACTCGCTGTGTATCATGCTGTGGGAATGCTGCAACGGTGAGTGTTGTATGTGTCGCTGGCAGGCGCCGGAGCTGTTCGAGCCCGACGAGGACGGGCTGGTGTACCTGTGCTCCAAGAGTGACGTGTACTCGCTGTGTATCATGCTGTGGGAATGCTGCAACGGTGAGTGTTGTATGTGTCGCTGGCAGGCGCCGGAGCTGTTCGAGCCCGACGAGGACGGGCTGGTGTACCCGTGCTCCAAGAGTGACGTGTACTCGCTGTGTATCATGCTGTGGGAATGCTGCAACGGTGAGTGTTGTATGTGTCGCTGGCAGGCGCCGGAGCTGTTCGAGCCCGACGAGGACGGGCTGGTGTACCCGTGCTCCAAGAGTGACGTGTACTCGCTGTGTATCATGCTGTGGGAATGCTGCAACGGTGAGTGTTGTATGTGTCGCTGGCAGGCGCCGGAGCTGTTCGAGCCCGACGAGGACGGGCTGGTGTACCCGTGCTCCAAGAGTGACGTGTACTCGCTGTGTATCATGCTGTGGGCATGCTGCAACGGTGAGTGTTGTATGTGTCGCTGGCAGGCGCCGGAGCTGTTCGAGCCCGACGAGGACGGGCTGGTGTACCCGTGCTCCAAGAGTGACGTGTACTCGCTGTGTATCATGCTGTGGGAATGCTGCAACGGTGAGTGTTGTATGTGTTGCTGGCAGGCGCCGGAGCTGTTCGAGCCCGACGAGGACGGGCTGGTGTACCCGTGCTCCAAGAGTGACGTGTACTCGCTGTGTATCATGCTGTGGGAATGCTGCAACAGTGAGTGTTGTATGTGTCGCTGGCAGGCGCCGGAGCTGTTCGAGCCCGACGAGGACGGGCTGGTGTACCCGTGCTCCAAGAGTGACGTGTACTCGCTGTGTATTGTTAAATCTCTTTATTTGTGACTAACCATAGAGTACAAAACATAGAGTAAAGTAAAGTAATACAACAAAAGCTTAACACAGATAAGTACATTACACATCTCCCACTACAAATTCAATCTATCAGGTTTTTTTCTTATTCTACTTGACCTTTTCAACACTACTGGTGAAGATTCTGTCTTTTGTGGAGAACAAACTATTTGCTCACACTGAGGCTCAATCGTTGGTACTGGCACATTTGAACTTGGCTCACTTGAACTATCTATTTGCTTAAACTGCGCCTCCACCAATGGTGATGGCACACTTGAACTTGGCAAACTTGAACCACCTATTTGTTTAAACTGGGACTCCACCAATGGTACTGGATCTGTATCAAAGGTCTCTGTATCATCATCATCCAAATTACTGTTCACCTTATTCAAAATCTGATTAATATGTCTTTTCCAAATTATATTTGTATTCTGCAATTTAATCAAATACGTTACTGGACCAAGTTTTTTACATACTATTCCTTCCATCCACTTATTACAATTATTTCTATAATCTCTAGCTAATACACATTGCCCTATTTCTAATTCCCTTACTCTACTACCCCCTGCATATTTCTTTTGCAACTCTTGCTTATACTGAACATGTTTCTCAACATTAGGTCTTAACAAATCAAATTTAGTTTTTAAGTTTCTCTTAAACATCAAATATGCTGGACTTTCTCCAGTAGTCATATGTTTACAATTTCTATACATAAACAGAAATGAATTAATACAATCATTTACATTTTTCTTTTCATAAACTGCTTTTTTAATACATTTTTTTAATATTTTAACAGCACTCTCTGCTAAACCATTCGTTTGAGGATTATATGGCGGTGAAAATGATTGTTTAATTCCCAAGTTTTTAAGAAATGATGTATATTCCATGGAATGGAATGGAGGGCCGTTGTCACTGTGAATTAAATCTGGAAAACCAAAGGTAGTCAGTAATTTTTTCAAAATTTTAATAACTTGACTTGCTGAAGTAGAAGTAACTTCCTCCACTTCAATCCACTTTGTATAAGCACACTCAACCACAAAATAATACTTTCCATGTATAGGACCCATGTAATCTACATGTAAACGTGACCATGGATTTTTAGGATAGTCCCACACATGTAAATTTACTTTAGTTGGATTCGGCCTTTCCAATATACAAGTAGTACAACTGTTTGACATTAACTGTATATCATTATCTATAGAAGGCCACCAGAAATAACTCCTAGCTATTGATTTCATTTTGACAATTCCTAGATGTGTTGAGTGAAGTTCCTGTAACATATTTGGAATTAACTTGTTAGGAATTACCACTCTATAGCCATACATAATGATTCCCTGCTCCACCGACAATTGCTCTCTCTTAAGAAAATAAGGTTTTATGTTATCATCATTAGTATAGTTTGGCCAACCTTCATTTATAAAATTTAACACAATTTTTAGAACTGGGTCTAATAAAGTTTCTTTTTTAATCAAGTTATACTCAATAGGTAAACTTACATTATCTTTCAAAAAATTTAAATATGAATATTCTGATGTACTTTTACCTTCAACCCTTTCTAACGGTAATCTTGAAAACGCATCTGCATTATTGTCCTCTGACTTGACATACATAATGTTATAATTGTAGCCAGATAACAATAATGCATATCGCTGAAGTCTACTAGCAGCTATGGTAGGTATACCTTTTTTTGGACCAAAGATGCTCACTAAAGGCTTAGAATCAGTAACCAGGGTAAATTTACGACCCCACAAGTATTGATTGAACTTAGTAACACCAAATATCAAAGCTAAAGCCTCCTTGTCGATTTGGCTGTACTTTTTCTCTGCCTCATTCAACGTCCTAGACATAAAGGCAATAGGTTTTTCAATACCATTCCTTTTCTGCGATAAAACAGCACCTACTCCATATGCACTAGCATCACATGCCAAATATAACTCTTGTGAGGGGTCATAGTGAGATAAAATGTGAGTTGATACCATCATTTTCTTAATTTTTTCAAAAGATTCTTTACATTTTTGATTCCAATTATACTTAGTGTCCTTTTTTAATAGGTTATACAGTGGTGCCAATACTGTTGACACATTTGGTAAAAACTTCATGTAATAATTTATTAAACCAAGAAATGCTTTTAACTCTGTGACATTTGTGGGATCTGGGGCTTTAGTTATTGCCTCCACCTTCTTAGAATCGGGTTGTAACCCGTCCTTGGACAAAATATAACCCAAATAATGTATATTATCAGCAAAAAATACACATTTATCTGCACTCACTGTAAGACCCATTTCCCTCAATTTACTAAAAACAAACAATAAATTTTCATAATGTTCTTGATCATTTTTCCCTGTTATAACCACATCATCCATAAATACAGCTATACCTGGTCTACCTGCTAACAACTGATCCATGATGTGTTGAAAAATATTCGGAGCTACTTTAACACCAAAAGGTAATCTGTTATATTGGAATAATCCAAGATGTGTATTGATGCAAACTAACTTTTTCGCATCCTCTGTCAACATCAATTGTTGATAAGCATGTGCTAAGTCAACTCTGGAATATTTTTCACCCTTATTTAAATTTACAAATAAATCCTCAATTTTTGGTAAAGGATACTTGTTGTCTACCAAATATTGATTGATTGTGACCTTAAAATCGCCACACACTCTTAATTTGCCATTCCCTTTTAACACTGGTACTATTGGCGTAGCCCACTCACTACTTTTTACGGGGGTCAATATGCCTTGGCTTACCAGCCTATATATTTCTTCTTCAACTAAATCTTTCATACTGAAGGGTAAGGGTCTAGCTTTAAAGTATTTTGGTTGCACATTCTCTTTTAGTACCAGGTTGACCTGCTCTCCTTTGTACGTGCCTAATTCCTTACTAAAAACTTCAGGAAATTTACTGACCAATGTGTCTTGAATATTTTCAAGATTTAATGAATTTATATTTAATGTTTTAATATTTAATTTTTTTAAAAGATCACGTCCAATGAGAGAAGGTCCCCCGTTCTCAATAACATATAATTTAGCTTTTATCTTTTTTTTATCATAAACAATATCCACATTTATAAAACCTAGAGGAGCTATTAAGTCATTAATATATGTTTTAAGTTTGAGATTGCATTTATATAGTTCACAATCCTTAAAATACCTATCTTTCACTATTCTACTAATAACACTGATAGCTGCTCCCGTGTCTATTTCAAAGCTTATTTTTCTTGTATTTATTTGTAATTCCAATGTATAGGGCGATACATGCATGTCACTTAATGTAAACAAATTTTGTATACCTTCCAAAACATTCTCTTGATCATTTTCATTTTCAATGTAATTACAATGCTTTTTATTCTTCCTTAGTCTACAAACTGCTAATAAATGCCCTATTTTTCCACAAAATTTACACTTCCTGTCTTTAAACCAGCACATTTCCTTTGTATGCGCCCCTTTTCCACAGCACTTACACCCTCTATTGTATGGGTAATCACTTTTAACACTTTGCTTCGGGTAACTACGGTTATCGTTCCATCCGTTCCGTTGTCCTCCTTGATTCCTCCCTGCTACTCCTAACTTGTGCACCTTGGTCGTCATCACCTCCAAATCTCGATCAGTTTTCTCCATCTGCACAGCAATGTTATATGCTCTCTCCAATGAAACTTCACTTTCATTCAATAATTTCTGTTTAATTTTCTCATTACTCAACCCCGAAATGAACTTATCCCTTATTTGATCTGATAAACTTTCCCCATAATTGCAATATAGGGACAGCTTCTTTAGTTCAGACAAATAGGCATTTATCGCTTCACCTTGCATTTGACATCTCTGGCCAAACTTGTATCTCTCGGTGATCACATTTGGTTTCGGTTCGAGGTGATTCAAAAGAATCTTTTTTAATTCGTCATAAGTTTTCTCTTTAGGAGCCACTGGTGTACAAAGATTTTTTAGCAGGCTAAATAACTTTGGGCCTATGACACTTAGAAAAACCGCCTTCCGCCGGACCGCTTCTATCTGATTACACTCCAAAAACATTTCAAAACGTTCGATGTAATCGCTAAACTTCTCACTTTCGTCATAGTCCACATTTCCTATATACGATTTTCCTGCCATTTTGCCTTCTCAACTTTTCTTTTTCCTTTTTCGTATTTCAATTTTTCAACTCGTCGCCATTGTTAAATCTCTTTATTTGTGACTAACCATAGAGTACAAAACATAGAGTAAAGTAAAGTAATACAACAAAAGCTTAACACAGATAAGTACATTACATGTATCATGCTGTGGGAATGCTGCAACGGTGAGTGTTGTATGTGTCGCTGGCAGGCGCCGGAGCTGTTCGAGCCCGACGAGGACGGGCTGGTGTACCCGTGCTCCAAGAGTGACGTGTACTCGCTGTGTATCATGCTGTGGGAATGCTGCAACGGTGAGTGTTGTATGTGTTGCTGGCAGGCGCCGGAGCTGTTCGAGCCCGACGAGGACGGGCTGGTGTACCCGTGCTCCAAGAGTGACGTGTACTCGCTGTGTATCATGCTGTGGGAATGCTGCAATGGTGAGTGTTGTATGTGTCGCTGGCAGGCGCCGGAGCTGTTCGAGCCCGACGAGGACGGGCTGGTGTACCCGTGCTCCAAGAGTGACGTGTACTCGCTGTGTATCATGCTGTGGGAATGCTGCAACGGTGAGTGTTGTATGTGTCGCTGGCAGGCGCCGGAGCTGTTCGAGCCCGACGAGGACGGGCTGGTGTACCCGTGCTCCAAGAGTGACGTGTACTCGCTGTGTATCATGCTGTGGGAATGCTGCAACGGTGAGTGTTGTATGTGTCGCTGGCAGGCGCCGGAGCTGTTCGAGCCCGACGAGGACGGGCTGGTGTACCCGTGCTCCAAGAGTGACGTGTACTCGCTGTGTATCATGCTGTGGGAATGCTGCAACGGTGAGTGTTGTATGTGTCGCTGGCAGGCGCCGGAGCTGTTCAAGCCCGACGAGGACGGGCTGGTGTACCCGTGCTCCAAGAGTGACGTGTACTCGCTGTGTATCATGCTGTGGGAATGCTGCAACGGTGAGTGTTGTATGTGTCGCTGGCAGGCGCCGGAGCTGTTCGAGCCCGACGAGGACGGGCTGGTGTACCCGTGCTCCAAGAGTGACGTGTACTCGCTGTGTATCATGCTGTGGGAATGCTGCAACGGTGAGTGTTGTATGTGTCGCTGGCAGGCGCCGGAGCTGTTCGAGCCCGACGAGGACGGGCTGGTGTACCCGTGCTCCAAGAGTGACGTGTACTCGCTGTGTATCATGCTGTGGGAATGCTGCAACGGTGAGTGTTGTATGTGTCGCTGGCAGGCGCCGGAGCTGTTCGAGCCCGACGAGGACGGGCTGGTGTACCCGTGCTCCAAGAGTGACGTGTACTCGCTGTGTATCATGCTGTGGGAATGCTGCAACGGTGAGTGTTGTATGTGTCGCTGGCAGGCGCCGGAGCTGCTCGAGCCCGACGAGGACGGACTGGTGTACCCGTGCTCCAAGAGTGACGTGTACTCGCTGTGTATCATGCTGTGGGAATGCTGCAACGGTGAGTGTTGTATGTGTCGCTGGCAGGCGCCGGAGCTGTTCGAGCCCGACGAGGACGGGCTGGTGTACCCGTGCTCCAAGAGTGACGTGTACTCGCTGTGTATCATGCTGTGGGAATGCTGCAACGGTGAGTGTTGTATGTGTCGCTGGCAGGCGCCGGAGCTGTTCGAGCCCGACGAGGACAGGCTGGTGTACCCGTGCTCCAAGAGTGACGTGTACTCGCTGTGTATCATGCTGTGGGAATGCTGCAACGGTGAGTGTGGTAGGTGTCGCTTGCAGGCGCCGGAGCTGTTCGAGCCCGACGAGGACGGGCTGGTGTACCCGTGCTCCAAGAGTGACGTGTACTCGCTGTGTATCATGCTGTGGGAATGCTGCAACGGTGAGTGTGGTAGGTGTCGCTTGCAGGCGCCGGAGCTGTTCGAGCCCGACGAGGACGGGCTGGTGTACCCGTGCTCCAAGAGTGACGTGTACTCGCTGTGTATCATGCTGTGGGAATGCTGCAACGGTGTGTCGAATCGCAGGGTTGCAGTCACTGTGAATCGTGAGTCCTTTGTATAAAAAAAAAGTTTTTAACATTTAAAATTATTTTACATTGAAACAAGTGAGTACTTAAAAGATTTTACATTAAATATGTATAAAAAACATTAAACTTTTTGAAGGACATCCCCCAAATTGTCTTAAAAACATGCACAATTTCCAAGAGTAAATTTTCCAAATGCTCTATTTTCTTAAGTAGATAGTAGTAATAGTAAATCAAGAGTTTTTAATATATTAATCATTTATTTGTAGCTGTCCTACCTTGGAAGTCATATACCTACGACAAACTTAAGGAGCTATACACACTATGGAAGACAGGGGTCACTCTGCCGCAAGATGGCACCTACCCCGGCTCTCTGCTGTCCCTGTTGCAGCAAGGGCTAATGCTGCAAAGAGATCAGCGGATCGATCTGGCCTCGCTCCAGTCTGCTTTACAGGCTGTTAAGGTAAAAACTTTTTTTTTAACTTGCTCTGTCTGGCACACGAAAACAAGTCGATCTACGGAAAACTGTATATTTTATTCCGTGTTATTATCGCCAACGTCCATACCATGTTGAATACACCGGTTCTCGTCCGATCACCGAAGTCAAGCAACATCGGGCGCGGTCAGTACTTGGATGGGTGACCGCCTGGGAACACCGCGTGATGTTGGATTTTTGCCGTATTGTTACTTTTGAACTTTTGAGAATCACAAACGGAAATTTGAAACGATGTGGCTAAGTCCGGTATTAAAACTGTATTGTCGCTTGCTGAGGAACATAACATAATTAACGTACCTAATAGCTAAGTATGTATTTTAATTTGAAAGAATGCAGAATTGATATTGCAAATGAATCCTACTTCCTACTATCCTATTCCTATTCCTACTATCCTCTCCTACTTCCTACTTATATGTATTATAATTCATGTGAAAGTTTGTGAGGATGGATGGATATTTGTTACTCTTTCACGCCACAACGAATGAAGCGATTTGGCAGAAATTTGGAATGGAGATAGCTCATGCCCAGAGTTACTACAGAGTTCCCGCGAGAATTAGAAAACCTTAATCCACGCGGATGAAGTCGCGAGCATTATCTTGTATGTTTCAATAATTCGTAAAAGATATTATATAAAGAAAAGAATAGTAGAAAAACAAATTGACAAAAGAAAATTATTAGGTACTAGCTGATGCCCGCGACTTTGTCTGCGTGGGTTTAGTTTTTAAAGTCCCTCGGGAACTCTTTGATTTTCCGGGATAAAAAGTAGCCTAGATGTTGACCCGAGTAATAAGCTAAAACGGTATTAAATTTTATAGAAATCTGTGCGGTAGTTTTTACGTGGAAGAAGGACAAACAAACAGACAAAAATTAAAAAAAAAATCTGTTTTGGGCTCAGTATCGATAGTAAAGCATCCCCCAATTAAAATTTTCAAAATATATTAAATGTACAGAAATCTTCCAGTTACAGTTTTATTATATGTATAGATTTTCGTACACAATCCCAAATGTGAAAAAAATAACTAATGAAATAAATATGAAATGTGAAATAAATGATGATTACTGAAAATAATTATGAAATAAATAAGTAATCAAAATAACTAAAAAAAAATTAATCAAACATATTTATTATTACTTATTAGTAATAAGTAATAATAAATACCTATGTTTGATTAATTTTTCTTAATAAAATAAAATTAATATTTCTTAGTTAAAAGTTATTAATTCAAACGTAATAAGTTATTACGTTTGAATTAATAACTTTTAACTAAGTAATATTAATTTTTTTAATATTTATTTTAATGAGAATTTAGTTTAAATAGTCTTATACTCTCCAACCGTTTATTTTCTTTTTGACAGCTCAGTCTCACTCACTCTGACCTGTGTAGTGAGTGAGTGAAAGTATGTAAGCCATTTAGTCCAATTTAGACGGTGCCTCGTTCATTGTTGTGAACATTTTTTGCGAAAATGAACCCTAATAAGGCCCTTGCCCTAAGGAGGAATTAGACGGTTCATTTTCGATGATTCATCGATGAAGCCTCAAAAATTGAAAGCAAAAATCTCGAAAAAGAATCATCTAAATTCACCCTTAGGGGGAATTAAGACGGTCCATTTTCGCAAAAATGAACGATGAACGAGGCACCGTCTAAATTGGCACATATGGGTTACATACTTTGGGTGTCAAGAAACTTAAATACCTACGTGCTAAGGATGATTATGTCGCTGACATTTCATAAATGCACAAAGTACCTATGTGAACAACCATGTGTTTCACATTGGAGCATTGTTATGACTTTACGTGTCTGGTCTAGTAGTTTGACAACCCCACGCTAGGTGTCGCTTTTCCGTGCGGCGTTGTTTGTGCCTCGCGCTGTGGAGACTCGTTTCCGCGCCACGACCACCGCGCGCGTCGGCGGCGAGAGCATACTTACCTGGCGTAGGGGACACCGTGATCAAGAAGGCGGTTCCCCCAGAGCGAGGCCCTTCCATTGCACTGCGGCTGGGTTGACCTCTGCGATTATCCCTAATGTGGATAACTCGGACGCGTAATTTTTGGTAGTGGGGACTGCGTACGCGCCGTCCCCCCATATATAAAGAGGTTAAAATTAAAAAAGTTAAACCCACACCAAACTTTTGAATCTGTACGCAAGGCCGGGCACTGAGTTAAATATGCACGCATATCTGATTATACCAAATGGAACCTACTACGTGGCTGTTCATGTCGAACCCCAGCCTAAACTAACTTTAGACTTTGGCAAACATAGTACTTTTTAGGCAAGATTAGGTGATATTACTTAATTAGTCTAGTTAGATAGCTATATTACTAGATCGCGTTCGTATTATAGCTATATTCCTAGTAAAATAGCTATGAACCGCTTCCGTATAGCTATTTCGGTTTATAGCTATATCACAGCTTCAACTATCTTACTGCGACATAGCTACTAGCTAGAGGAATACTTTAATATATAACTTGTAAAATGTTGCAGAACTGCTATAATGTTTTTTAAGTTTTTTTTATTCTAAAATTGCTTTTGTGATTTCTTACTTTCTATTACTTGGTAAGGAAGCACTAAAATATACATTGTACAGCTTATAAATAGCATGTGTTTCATATTTGCAGCAAAATCTCGACGAAATCGAGTACATAATAATACCGGCGAGGCTATCCAAGAAGAAGGCCAGCTTCAGCACGCAACCGTCAGACACCACATCGCCCACTGATTCCGACTTCGTTAGCCCCAGGAACATTCAACACAAAGCGGACATCCATACGCGGGGCAGTTACACCTCCACAGATAGCGACAAAGATACCAAAAGTCCCTCATATGAAACCATTCGTCAAGCCAACCAATTAAGTTCATTTGCCACCGAAAAGTGCTTCGTTTCTGACGAAGACGGGCCGGAAAACCTCGCGACGCCGAAATATGGACATTTACAAGACAAAGATTTTTCAAGTGCTTGTTCGACTCCGATAGCCAAGCTACGGGCGAGAATCAAAGATATAGAATCACCGGGCACGATGCATAGAACTGACTCCACGGAATATTGCAGTATACTGAGCCCTGATGTAAGAAATTTTGGCCTTACCGATGAAAGTAGTAAGGATCAAAGTGCCGAGCGGTCTGCCGCCAAACTCAGCCGGAGCTTCACTCCTAAGTCATATAAACCGTTGCACATTAGAGTACCTGAATTTAAATTCGATTCCATAAAGAATATGCCAAAGGAACAAAATGGTTCGGGGCGTTCGTCATACAATTTCGATATAAAGAATTATAGCTTGCCATCTACGCCCATAGCGCGGAGTAATAAATTAAGGAAAAACGCTTGGCTTTCAGGCGACTTGAACGTAAATAAGCTTAATGCTGAAGAGAATAAGGACAAATCTGTGACGCCTAGTATTGAAGGTAATCTAATTATTATTATTATAACCCCCACACCACAATGGGCCGTTGCATTCACAAGTTTGGATCCATTGGAGCTAACGTGTGTAGCCAGCTTACAAATAATATTATTAATACCTATGACGTGAATTTGTCAAGCAATCGCCAACGTCCATACCATGTTGAATACACCGGTTCTCGTCCGATCACCGAAGTTAAGCAACATCGGGCGCGGTCAGTACTTGGATGGGTGACCGCCTGGGAACACCGCGTGATGTTGGCTTTTTATTATTTTTTTCGTTTTGTTTTTTACGGGCCCGTACCCAAAGGGTGCCAATGGGACCCTATTACTAAGTCTCCGCTGTCCGTCCGTCTGTCAGCGGGCTATATCTCTTAAACCATAATATGTAGACAGTTGAAACACTGTGTCTATTTCTATTGCCGCTTTATCAAAAAAAAAAAAAAAAATTAAATTAAAAAATAAAGGGGACACCCATACATGGAAAAGGAGTTGAAATAATTATTTTTTTGCAGGCACTAAAACCCAAAGCTCCAAACCCATTACAGTTTTTACAAATCGAGTATTTGAAAAGGAAAGCAAATCAGACGGATTGGCTTTGAGTGAGATCGGTCTGAAGGAAAGTCTTTCATGTGAAAGTATTAACACGATAACCACATTGAGGGATAGTTTTACCGGTCTCAGAAGGTAAGCCTTCAAAATATCAATTTTGTTACACTAGCGGCACGCTATGATGGCCGGTTTGACACATTACAATAGTGATGTGGAATGTCAATTTATTCTCGAACAAAAAACAATTAAGTTTTGTTTTTGTACCTGATTAAATAGGTTTAATAAAACAAAAATGTATATGTTTATTTAATTTATTTGAACGAACTGAATATTTGAATGAAAATGAATATACATACTTTATATGCACACAAGAAACATATGAATACAAAAGATACCAAAAAAGGTGCCACAAAAGGCCATAATTAATCAGATTCGTCCATACTACTATTTTCACTGTCGTCACTGCTATCATCACCTACATTAATAATTATATGTTCGTTTTCTATAATATTATCTATTTTCACATCTCTTTCATAATCTTCCCTTATTAATTTAACAGTTCTATTCACAACCTTTTCCCAGTCTCCTTTAGTCACATGTTCACAAGCTTCTTCTAATAATTTTAGCATTTTTTTTTGTGGTAAATGGGGGTTCTGTATTGTGTCTTGCAGCATATCCTTAATTTGAGCCCACACCAACTCAATCGCATTATACTCACAATGGTAAGGCGGTAACCGTATAACTCTGTGCCCATGTTCTAATGCTATTTCGTCAATGACGTATCGGATCTTGGTTGGTTTGTTTTCTTTTAAAAGACGTACTAATTCCGCTTTTAACATATTCATGTTTGCATCTACGCCATTTTTACGAAGCCATGCGACGATATCAGCTTTCTTTTGGGATTGGGCAGGTGGCTTGTCAATTTGCATCGAGTGGTATGGGGCGTTGTCCATAATTATAATAGATGGTTCAGGGAGGCTACACAACATTGAGGTAAACCATTCAGTAAACTTTTCTCCATTCATGTCTTCATGATAGTCTCCAGTGGTTTTTGACGCAAAAGCCATGAGAGAACCTTCGACAAACCCGTTGATGGTTCCGGCGTGACAAATTATAAGTCGCGATCCTTTTCCTACAGGAACTTTGGAAGTAGATGCTGCTGTGTCATCGTTCCAAGAACGGCCTACAGTATGGTTAGCATTAAGCCATGTTTCATCCAAGAACACAACATTTTGCCAATTTTTGATTTCTTTCACTTGCCGTAAAAAAGTATACCTTGCCATCGCTATATCAAATCTTTCCATCAATATTTTGCGTTTGTTACATTTTTTGTATCGAAATCCAATGGTCTTCAAAATCTTCGTTAAAGAACTTTCCCCACCGAAGAATAATCCAGCTTCCTTCAGTGAATGCACCAACTTTTTTCTTGTTGGATACTCCTTCTGTAAATAGTAGCCGTAAACATGTCTTCGGATAGCATCGGCATCAAAGCTATCGATGCCTACGACTGGTTTTGCTCGTTTTCTCTTTTTTGGTGTGTGAAGTTTATTTTCTTCTGTGCCAGTCTCGCCATATTTTTTTTTAGTTATCCGTCTAACAGTTCGTTGTCCAATATTAAGCGCATCAGCTACGCGTTCAACCACTGACGTTATAGGTAAAATTGGCCCTCCATTTTGAGCTTCACGATCGAAATAGTTACGAAGGCGTATTACGAACTCACGTGTCTGACTATTTAGAACAGTTCTCTGCGTACGTTCGGTCATATCGACGAAATCCACAACAAAGGGCTTGAACAGAGTCCAAATTAACGAGCAAGGGTCAACAGTAATGCAGTATCAATATTTGAAATCCAAAGCCAGGTCAAAACTATATCACAATCGCATTGCACTGACAGTTTATACTTTTCGAAGCAACGTCAATTCGAAACTGCTTTGTTTTGCATTGAGCATTGACGCGAGTTTGCCGGAGGTAGTAGTTGTGCTAGCCAGCGATCCTATGTGACGATCGTATTAGATTCCATTTTTAAAAATTTTCAATTTAGAAAACCAAATGCCGAGTTGTGGTATATATCATATAAAAATAAAAATTTTACCTTTTGTATGAAACAGCTGATATTTTTTTGCGATTTCAGAGGTTTGTCCACATAGTGAAAATTGTTCATATTCACAAGTACATTCACCCCTTAAATGGTGCAAACTGATTTTTCTACACTTGTATACATTTTAGAAATCAATTTAATAAATAAATTTTGAGTCCTAAACCTAAAACTACATTCGATAAAATTTATGAATCTCTGCACATCACTATCGTCAATAAAGTAATACAATTATTTCCTTCAAAGTCGTTATCAATTAATACGGAACTTCATGAGCGGACAAACGTCAAACCGGCCATCATAGCGTGCCGCTAGTTTAGAGTTCATTAGATTAATTATTTTCAATTTTATTATTAGAGAATACCTGTTTTTTTCACGGAAAAGTATTTCAAAAACAAGAAGCACTATTGCAATGTAATAAAATTATTCTTACCATATTCTGCGAGAGATGGCGCTGTAAAAACATCAATACAAAAATATTACGTGATGACTCATCGATCAAACGAATTTCTCAAATGAATTTCGATCGCTATCACAGAATATATAATAGTACTACGTACGCTATTACGTGAGTCGCTTCATTCGAAGATATAATATGACACAAAAATTTTGGTTTAAAATCATTTTAAAATGTTATACCTTGTCTAGCCGTAAAATTGTGAGCTGATTAAAAAATATAAAAAATCATTTGTTTTTAATGTACGTTCCACTTGTGCGTTTCTCTAAATACTTTTGCGGTTCTTTTTTTTTAGTAGCGCTTGACTGCAATCACATTTGATGGGTAGGGGAAAATACAGCCTAAGATGGATCACGCTTGCCTAGAAAATTCCTATTAACTCTTGATTTGAAGGTATCCAAGATTTAGTTGGAAAAACGGCAGCCGCAAGGGCATTCCAAAGTTTAGTAGAAGCAAAGCGCTTAGTGCGCGACTGTGCATTTTCAACCAGTTGTTCAGAGTTCAGACCTGTTCTATGCCTTGCGTTTCGATGGTAGGATGGTAAATCGAGTTCTTACAATTATTGGGTATTTGACTGATATTTTTTTTTAATTTAAAATATTGTTTTTAACTATTATAAGTTATAACACAATGTCATTTTTCTTATTTAAATATGTCTTAACTAGTCTAGGAAATATATAGAGCTTTAAAGTTTCATGTTAGACAGAGAGAGAGCGCTACTGAAGTGTGATGTCATAAATCAGCAGGTCCGTACACTCTCCATAGAAAATTTCGTTTTAGAAAGAAAGATACAGTCACAGTAAAGCAACTTAATTTTTTTTTTTACTGATTTATTTTCTGTTTTTACGAATGTTATTCTTACATGTTACATTTTTGATTATAAATAGTGAAAACACTTTGACAATATAGTCAAATACCCAATTCGGTTACATACATCAAAGATTAATCCGTAGTTTTTTTTTAATCCAATTTACAGAATAGCAGACCCACCGCACGACTTTTCACCCGATACAATAGAACCGCCAGTGTTGGAGCGGGCGAAATCTCTCAACTGTATGAAGAACATCGGCGTCACCAAGTACAAGGTGGAAGAGGACGTGCTCGCCAACGTCAACGTGAAACCGCTGGTCGCCATACACGAGAAGTGGATATACGAGGCCAACAAGAAGACGGGACGCTCTTTGTCGCTACCTGAAGACAACAGGTATGAATACCTGAAGACAATATGAAATTTTAATGTCTATATTCCCGCGGAAGAACGATTTAACCTCAGTGTGCTTAGTCGTGTGATTGATCGTTATCGTATTCGATGACATTAGCGTCAAAGTACAATGAACCATAACACTATTGAATTAGAGCTCAATTTCGTGTATGCACTCTTATACGTATACGTATACGATACGCTCCAAATTAAAATCGGTTGTACTGAATTAGTGACTGTAAATCAATAATGTTATGGTTCTTACTTTGAGTACCTACTAATAATATCATCGAATTCTTATACGATCAATCGAATTAAAACTTAGACTAAGCATACAGTAGACCTAACGAAAGTCGAAACATGAGTTAAACTTAAAAAAAAAAAAATATTTGAAAAGAAAACTACTTACTCGAAAGCTTGAGAGATAATAGTAGGTACGTAATTCACAAGACAGTAGACATAAGTACTACTCAAATCGCATGAGAGCAAAATAAGCTCTCGCGTCTAGTGATATGGCATAAACTAGCCTGCACTTCCGCGGTACCCGCCCGCATGTTACCTACTATTGGATCGAGGATAACAGGAACTAGGCTAACATGCAAGTTGCAACAAGCAGCGCGTGTTTTCTTCGAACATTTGAATTCGTCTATCGCCAACGTCCATACCATGTTGAATACACCGGTTCTCGTCCGATCACCGAAGTTAAGCAACATCGGGCGCGGTCAGTACTTGGATGGGTGACCGCCTGGGAACACCGCGTGATGTTGGCTTTTTGCTACCTTCTTCATTTTTACTTTTGGATTGTTTCATGTTTGGATTTTAGCATTTGAGTTATTTGTTAGATTTCATAAAATCCTTTTGTTTTGTTACGAACTTGTTTATGTTACGGATTCGCTTCTGCCATCTACCGCAAAGTATGTGAACTTGGCAGTAGACCGCTCGTGAAGCTGCGCATTGATACGCAGTCAACGGGTCCGTGGTCGTTCCGTCGTACACTGGTAGATGCTGTTACTTGTCGTTGCTGTATATTTATATCGCGCTGTGGAGACTCGTGCCCGCGCCACGACCACCCCGCGCGTCGGCGGCGAGAGCATACTTACCTGGCGTAGGGGACACCGTGATCAAGAAGGCGGTTCCCCCAGAGCGAGGCCCTTCCATTGCACTGCGGCTGGGTTGACCTCTGCGATTATCCCTAATGTGGATAACTCGGACGCGTAATTTTTGGTAGTGGGGACTGCGTACGCGCCGTCCCCCCATTAGTCTAGTTTCTATCACAAGATGTGTTCACTAATATATAGTTAGACTTAGAAAGAGCGCGCGCTTCTTTGCGCCCGCTCGAGAGTAAATCTTTATGGTCCTATTTTCCACTGATTAGATAATTTTCAATGCCAGCCAGTAAATTGCTCGCGGATTTTTCCGTTCTATCTGAACTGGCGCTTAGTGTTTAGCAGGGTTCGAGGATATATATCAATGGATATATATCACGATATATATCAGATATATATCAAACTGGGTTTGATGATATATATCAATGGATTTTTTTAATTTGTTTTGTTACATAAGTGTAGGTATGACCATTGACTGATTTGAATTTATAAAAAAGGTTTCATGTTTTTGAGTTGCGTTTTTGATATACATGTATAAGATTTTATGTTTTTAGTTGATTTTGCCTGATCTAAAATAAAATTTTATGTTTTGGTTACATTTGTCTGATTTTTATTTATTTAGGTACTTACACTAGCGGCACGCTATGATGGCCGGTTTGACACATTACAATAGTGATGTGGAATGTCAATTTATTCTCGAACAAAAAACAATTAAGTTTTGTTTTTGTACCTGATTAAATAGGTTTAATAAAACAAAAATGTATATGTTTATTTAATTTATTTGAACGAACTGAATATTTGAATGAAAATGAATATACATACTTTATATGCACACAAGAAACATATGAATACAAAAGATACCAAAAAAGGTGCCACAAAAGGCCATAATTAATCAGATTCGTCCATACTACTATTTTCACTGTCGTCACTGCTATCATCACCTACATTAATAATTATATGTTCGTTTTCTATAATATTATCTATTTTCACATCTCTTTCATAATCTTCCCTTATTAATTTAACAGTTCTATTCACAACCTTTTCCCAGTCTCCTTTAGTCACATGTTCACAAGCTTCTTCTAATAATTTTAGCATTTTTTTTGTGGTAAATGGGGGTTCTGTATTGTGTCTTGCAGCATATCCCTTAATTTGAGCCCACACCAACTCAATCGCATTATACTCACAATGGTAAGGCGGTAACCGTATAACTCTGTGCCCATGTTCTAATGCTATTTCGTCAATGACGTATCGGATCTTGGTTGGTTTGTTTTCTTTTAAAAGACGTACTAATTCCGCTTTTAACATATTCATGTTTGCATCTACGCCATTTTTACGAAGCCATGCGACGATATCAGCTTTCTTTTGGGATTGGGCAGGTGGCTTGTCAATTTGCATCGAGTGGTATGGGGCGTTGTCCAAATTAACGAGCAAGGGTCAACAGTAATGCAGTATCAATATTTGAAATCCAAAGCCAGGTCAAAACTATATCACAATCGCATTGCACTGACAGTTTATACTTTTCGAAGCAACGTCAATTCGAAACTGCTTTGTTTTGCATTGAGCATTGACGCGAGTTTGCCGGAGGTAGTAGTTGTGCTAGCCAGCGATCCTATGTGACGATCGTATTAGATTCCATTTTTAAAAATTTTCAATTTAGAAAACCAAATGCCGAGTTGTGGTATATATCATATAAAAATAAAAATTTTACCTTTTGTATGAAACAGCTGATATTTTTTTGCGATTTCAGAGGTTTGTCCACATAGTGAAAATTGTTCATATTCACAAGTACATTCACCCCTTAAATGGTGCAAACTGATTTTTCTACACTTGTATACATTTTAGAAATCAATTTAATAAATAAATTTTGAGTCCTAAACCTAAAACTACATTCGATAAAATTTATGAATCTCTGCACATCACTATCGTCAATAAAGTAATACAATTATTTCCTTCAAAGTCGTTATCAATTAATACGGAACTTCATGAGCGGACAAACGTCAAACCGGCCATCATAGCGTGCCGCTAGTTTAAGTACCTAAATAAATAAAACAACAAAACATTTTAGTTTTTTTCATAATTTTAGTATGTTTATGCACATATGCAAATAGTATTCATAAATGATACAATAAAATATTAATATGGCTTTCATACAAAATTGATATATATCAAACTTGATATATATCGGATATATATCATAAATATCCGATATTTTGATATTTATAATTGACCGAGCGAAGCGAGGTCTCTGAGTTTACTAGAGCGATTTGCACTTGTCCGTCCGTCCGTCCGTCCGTCTGTCAGAGCCTTATAACTTTTGAATTACTGAACGTAATTACTTCAAATTTAGATATAATATGTAAACCGATGGCCTCCAGCCGAAAATGGCTGAAAAAAGTTATAAAAATCTTTATTTCAGGGGGGCTCTCATAGAAGCGAATGCGAAGAAATTTTTTTTTATTTGCGATTCATAGGTTTTCTGTGTATCAATTTAAAGACAATTTGGAACAGAGTACAACCGTATTTTTTTTTAATTTTTTTCCTAAAATTGACGAAATGGGGGGCTTCCAAAGTGGCGATTTAATACGCTCGCTTGAAGACGCTCTCTGGGAAAATTTTCTATATATTTTCAAGTTGTACTTATTTTCTTACTTCACTTGTATCCTGTACTTGAACAACAAATACTAAAATTATATGAATATTATAAAGAAAGGAGATTATTTAATTTTTAATGAGCATCAGTAAATTTCACATAGCTTCACAATAATGCTAATAGATGGCGCAGTCATTAACTATTCCATTGAACTAGGAGTTACGACTACGATTTATCCCAAAAACAGTTTTGCGTCGACCATTATTATTTAGGTACATAATATAATAACATATTATTCAATTAAAATTATTCTTTAGTTAAATATCATTTTGTATATTTTCTATTCGCGTCGATAGATGACGATTTGTAAAGATGCCCCTAACCCGTTTTCACTCGTTAGTACCTACATAATAATTCAATGTTTTCACTGACGTTCCCTAACCTTTACGGGCTACTTATGATAAGTTATGTGATGATTACTGTCAACTTCTTTATCACGATTCTGTACGGGACACCTAAAAGGACATTGGGACGGATGTTAGGACTTAGGATTGTGTTTTGGAGCTACCTACGTAAAGAGACTCCTACATAGGGGATGATTTAGGTATGTTTGGTGAAAACGGGCATAATAATAATAATGTCAGTTTTGGTCGTCATGTATCGATTGAATGAATAATCATGGGATACCGTTACCGCGAGGTCTCAGTTCGGGGCGAACCACTAGTAAATATCGGATATTTTCGAACCCTGGTGTTTAGAGTAGGTGTGAGAATACTTCAATAGGCATCCCTTTTCAGTTTATTCATTTTTACAATTTATTCATTTTTTGATTTTATTGGAATAATTGTAATGGTACGAGTATGAGGGATATTATATTAAAACACCGGTAACCATTTTCTAGCTTGGTTTAATTATATTGTCAAAGACCACTTTTCATAGACAAGTACATGAAACACAGATCAATGATTTACTTAGGTTACCATGGATTAGAGTCAATAAGTTTATACAACCAAATGGAAGTTCACAACTGAAAATATATAATATACTTACTTAGTAAAATTATTAAAGTACTTAATGATAATATTAGAACTTACTTAAATGTAACAAAATTAAATGTATTACTAAATGAACAGATCCGTATTATTATCATCATCATTAACATTATTATTAATCCCTAACATAATCTAACAGATGGGAAGGTGGTCTTACATCTCTGTTGGACCTCCTTATCTGAACCGGAGGAGAGTATGCAGTTGTTTCCTCAGGTGTTGCCACTTGAGACCATGTTGGTTGTGTGCATCTGCGAGAATTCTCAATGGGTGGATCCTGACTATTATCAGCTTTAACAAACCATGTATTCCTTGTTTTAAGGTTTCCCATGTTATCCTTGATTATAATCGAACGGGGATTCTCTGTTATTTTGTAAACTATGGCAGGTTTCCATATGTTACTGTGTTCATTTTCTTTAAATACTACCTTTTGCCCTTCCTGAAATATCTCATTTCTGGGTTTTGAATGTTGGTCATAATAAATTTTATTTTTTATTGCATTTTCTAATAATGTGGTTTTCATTGGAGGACTTAATTTTGGCACTAGTAGGGTATTTTTAATTGGGAGTTTGGTTCGGCATAATCTGTTAAAAAAATAATTCAGTTGGTGATAAATCAAGGCCACTTACAGGAGTATTTCTATATTCAAGTAAAATTTGATTTATATCAGTTTTTATTTCATATGATTTTTTTAAGAAATTCTTACATATAGCTACTGCTCTTTCTGCAGCTCCATTACTCTGATGGTAGTGTGGGCTTGAGAAAATAGGTTTGAACTGCCATTCTTGGCTGAATACTATAAATGCCAAGGAATTAAATGGCATGTTATCTGAGTAGACAAACTTGGGAATGCCATGCGTAGCAAATATGCTTTTCAGAATGCTAATGGTGGCTTCAGCTGTTTTATTGTTTAGTTTATGTAGCTCAATCCACTTGGAGTAGTGGTCAGTCAATGCAAGATAATCAGTGTTAGCAAACTGTAGAATATCTATGGAGACATGCTCAAATGGCAATTCAGGTTGTTCTCTGATTATCATTGGTTCTTTTACATTATTATTGGAATATTTTGTGCAGATTTTGCAATTTGAAATAAACTGGTCTATGTCAGAATTCATGTTTTTCCAAAAAAATAAAACTTTTGCCCTTGCTTTTGTTTTGGTCATTCCAAAATGACATTCATGAAGTTTATTCAATATAAAATTTTGTAATGATTTAGGAATATATATTCTGTTATTAATGAATATAATATCATTTTCAAAACTAATTAAATTCCTTAAATTATATAGATATTTTAACTCTGGAGAAATTTTAGTATGTGAGTTAGGCCAACCATTTTTATAATAATGAGTTATATAAGCTGAAACAGGATCATTTATTATTTCCTGCTTAATCAGAGTTAATATATCATCTGATACATTGACACTGTGAATTATCTCATTCAGTTCAGTATCACAGTCTTTTTGGATACTAGCTGTAGAACAAGCTCTGCTCAATGCATCTGCAATATGCATTTGAGAGCCAGGTACATGTTTTAGAGTAATCTCATATGTGCTTAACTTCAGTTTAATTCGTTGTAACCTAGTTGATGGAATGTCACTTAGAGATTTTTTCATTATGGAAATGAGTGGTAAATGATCTGTCTGTATGATAATTTTTTTTCCATATATAAATGTATGAAATTTTTTGCAAGCGAATAACACTGCCAAAAATTCCTTATCAATTTGTCCATAATTTATTTCAGTTTCATTTAAAGCCTTAGATGCATAATAAACTGGCTTGTTTTCCTGTAAAAGTACACATCCTATTCCAGTTTTGCTTGAATCTGTTTGAATTGTTATATCTTTATGCGGGTCAAATGTATGTAAGACAGGTTGAGTGGATAGTATTTTTTCAAATGATTCTGTGTGTGTCTGTTGCCATACAAATAAAGTGTCTTTCTTCAGTAAATCTCTTAAGGGACTAGTCAATGATGCAAGATTTGGAATATATGAACGCAAATAGTTAATTAGACCAAGAAGTCTTTGTAAGTCAGTTTTGTCCTTCGGTACATCATAGTCAGTAATTGCTTTTATCGAGTCTGGATCTGGAGATACTGTTCCATTTTCAAATATCTGTCCCAAGTATTTTACTTGAGTTAACATATACTGAAACTTTTTTTTATTAAATCTTACATTATAGTCTCTAGCCTTTTTAAATACTTCAGATAATATTTTGTTCATTTGCTCCTCTGTTTCAGCATAACAAAGTATATCATCAATGTAGTTTACTACACCATCTATCTTAAATATTTCAGACAACATTTTTTGAAAAATTTCAGAAGCGATGGATATCCCAAATGGTAAACGATTAAATTTGTATGTGCCAAACATTGTAGCAAATGTACAATAACTTGAACTCTTTTCAGATAAAACAATATGCCAAAATGAATCTTTAAGGTCTAGCACTGAAAAGAACTTAGCATTTTTTAACTTAGTCGCTAAATCTTCTACAGTAGGTATATAACAGTAATCTTTTACAATAGCATTGTTGAGATCTTTTGGGTCAAGGCATATTCTTATAGTTTTATCAGGTTTTTCAATTATAACTAATCTGTTAACCCACTCCGAGGGCTCAGTCACTTTGTTTATAATGCCCAGACCCTCCAGTCTCAACAATTCATCTTTCAATTTTGGTCTTAATTTGAGAGGTACTCTATATGGAGGTAGCGAAGTTGGTATTACATCCTTTTTTAGTTTAATTTCATATGGTTTTTCAAACTTACCAATGCCAGTAAATAGGTCAATATTGTCTTTGATTAAGTTCTCCTTAGTTTGAGTATTGTCAGACACCACAGACTCCACTCTCTTCACTAATTTTAAACGAACACAGGCATCTCTGCATAATATTGGCACTGATTTTTCATTTCCAGCTATGCAAAATGTTTCAGTGTATGATTTTTTATTGACTTCAATGTTTATAGTAGCTAACCCTTTAATAGGGGTCTTGAAATCATGCCAACTCTCAAGTTTTGCTGAAGTGTCTTTTAGTGTTATTGGATGAGTTGATGTTACTTTTTCAAACAAATGTATAGGCAAAATGTTCACATCTGCTCCGGGGTCCAATTTAAAGCTGATTTTATTTTGTCCTGGTAACACTACTTCTTGGTACCATGCTAATGAATCCACTGACAACTTGCATGTCACAGTTTCAACATAGGAGTCAAATTCCTCTTCATAAGTAACTTCATTTGTAGCCTTATCACTGCGACACATTCTAGCAAAGTGATTTTTCTTATTACATTTAACACATGTCTTTGACCAAGCCGGACACTGGCCATATTGGTGGGCCAGTCCACAATGTAGACATTTCTTTTTAGTTTTGTTATTAAATGTGAGTGAATCTATCTCTTCTTTATTTTGTATTTCCTTTACTTGAGAATTTGTTATTTCGGATACTCTTAGGGCAGAAATAACGTCTTCCAGGGTTGGATCACCTTTTTTTATGAGTTTTTTCTGACAATCAATGTCGTTACACCCGAACGCCAATCTGTCTCTAAGGGCCTCCTCTTTGCCCTTTAAAAATTCACAATCACTGCACAAGGTTTTAACACTAGTCATGAAGGTGTCGAAAGTCTCACCCGGTTTCTGGTTTCTGTTGTAAAACAGATATCGAGAGTGCAAAATATTCTTCCTCGGATTACAGTACTCTTCTAATAGACGTTGCGCATCTTCGAGTGTTTTCACACTTTCAGTCTCAAGCGTATTATATACCTACATTGAGAGCATCCTCACCGATCAGATTTAGAAATATTGCAATCTTCCTTTCTTCTTTCGCTGTAGACAGCCCCGCTGCCTCCAAATATATATTAACAGACTGCTTGAATTTTTTGTAATTTTCACTTACATTTCCCACCAGGGATAGTTGCGAAGGTAAATTATATCCCGTTGCCATGTTTTATACTGCGCCATGTAATGTTATGAGGGATATATTAAAACACCGGTAACCATTTTCTAGCTTGGTTTAATTATATTGTCAAAGACCACTTTTCATAGACAAGTACATGAAACACAGATCAATGATTTACTTAGGTTACCATGGATTATAATGTACTTACTACTTATACAAAATCTATGACAGGAATAACGTAACTTTTTGATAAAAATGCTAAATAATCTCCCAGGATCTATCTGGTCAGTACAGTTATTTCAATAATCGCCTTTATTCCCCAGAAGTAACGTAACAGCGGTAAAGCCGGCGTCACACTGCGTGGACACGCTGCAGAAGTCTCTGCCGCAGCTGAACGTCCGCAGGCCGAGTGCGGGCAAGACCTTCCGGCTGCAGGCCGCACCTACTAGTGGAAAGAATGGTCAGTTGGAGTGATGGGTTGCATGTATTTGTGGTACTTACTTTAAGCTTAATCTGTAGTCTGTACTTGAACACAGCTGTGGGATTGTCTAAAAATGATTGCGATCGTCACTCTACTGTAACAATCATTTTTATACGCTCTATCTACTAATACAAATACGCTATACTATCTATATAGAGTACATGTACATCGACACTTTCGTACAACAAAGTTGCTTCTACAAAATTGTTACTTTACAGGAGAGCAGTTCAAGTTTTGAACTTGATTTTTTCGGCATTCCGTAGAACAATGTTGGTTCATATTAGACGACATGGTTTTTAGTATTTCTTAATTAAGTATTTTTTAATTGAAATTAAAACATACGAAACGCGACGGCTTTCCAACTAACAACATCGCGTGACAATCAACTGGCGGCCGCCAGCATTTGATAAGTTAGCGACAGCAGCGCTTTACATGCGATGTTTTTCTTCGGAATGAGTTTCAGATACTACTTTGTCCGTTGAATATCTCCAAAACTACTGATTTTTTTTCTTTTGCTGAGGTGTTAAGCATTGTTTATAAAAGCCGTTAGTGTCCAAATCAAGATTTCGCTGTATATTCCTATATGACAGTGTTCTACGACAGTGTCGACATGTTATTTTTTATTTTTTAATTCATCACTTGTGCATCAAAAGTAATAATTAATTAATACTAAAAAGCACTGATATCTGTAAAATATTGTTTATATACAGCTTATGGGGTGATGGTAATGCATGTTGTCTTTTTTACTAACAATAAAATGTAATTTTTCAAACTTATCTTTGTTTCATTTCAAATCGGAAACAATGAAAGAGCAAATAGTTATTTGTGTTATATGGGGCCAAAGAAATTTTTTGTTCCCCGAGGGCGTTATTTTGAATTCAGAGCGAAGTGAAGGATTAATCTAAAGTAGAATCCTAAGCGTAGCGAGGAATTCAATATACGCTGCCCGAGAACAAAATATTTTGGCCCCGAATGACACACACTATTTTTCATCATTAGCTATCAAAAAAAGCTAGAAGTATCAACCTACTATGAATAGAAACTACCTATACGTGTATTGAAAGTTTAAATAAAACAAATAAATTATTATGAAATAATTAAGTGGCACTCGGGGACTGCCGCGGTAAAGCTATTGCATAGCATTTTTTATCAACTTATGGAATTATAATATTCATGCAATATTTTTTTTGCATAATAAAAATTATGCAAAAAAATAATAATTAAAAAACAAACAAACAAGAAAAGCGAACTGTCACTACTTCGCGAGTGAGATTCGAACCTGCGACATCATGCACCATAAGGTAAAGAAAGCGGCCGCTCGCCCACTGCGCCAAATAGAGCTACTTGAGAACCTCTAAAATGTTGAACGCTTACTGAACGACGGTGTTAGGTTTTCTAACGGAATTTCTTGATTCGGTCGCCGCGCTCAAACTGTTTGTCCTAGTTCAAAGCCCGCGATAAAAGCTATGCAATAGCTTAATAATTAAACATTAATATTTATGTTGGATACATTTTTACAATTTGAGAAAGATAAGTATTTTTTTTCAGCGCGCATTGCCGCCAAAACGTAACCGGCCAGTAGGTAGTTTCTTCATACATTATGCGTTCGACCTCTTTGGTTAACTACATTTTTTTCCTCTGGACTAGTAGCCATAATTCCATTCGAAATTCAAAAAATGTATGGACCTCTTTGGTTAACTACATTTTTTTCCTGTGGACTAGCAGTCATAATTCCGTTCGAAATTCAAAAAATGTATGGGTGTATTCGTCGTAACTCCTAGTTCCATGGGGCGTATATCCGATCGACAAATTAGGCCCGCTTGTACAAGCTTGTAGAGACGCCGCCCGGGTTGGGCTTAACCCAGGTATAAATTTGTAATTTTGACAGAAGTTTTTTACGAAATCTGTCAAAGTAGCAGCTAACTATGGGTTGAAAACATAGCCCGGCGTTTCTGCAAGCGGGCCTAAATCACGTGACTTATCGAAGACAACAGCTTTTTAATTTCGAACGAAATAGGTTTCTGCAACGAACACAGTTACTGTACTCGTGTGGTAGTAATAAAAACATACTAAAGCACGAACCCAAGGGATCCCAAGGTGCTGGAGTGGCGACCCCGCACCGGGAAGCGCAGTGTTGGCAGACCCCCCACCAGGTGAACCGACGACATCAAACGAGCCGCTGGATTCAGGCGGCGCAAGACCGAGGCCTGTGGAAGTCCATGCAAGAGACCTTTGTCCAGCAGTGGACGTCTATCGGTTGATAAAGAAGAAGAAGAAGAAAGCACGACCGCGGACCAATCAGAAGAGAGAAATGAAAACTCACATGGGCCTAAAAATTAAATGCTTCCGCTATCCTCTGAAGCCAATATTCGTTTTTCAAATAGGTATGATGAAAATATTATTTGCAGGTAGTTATTGGGAGCAATATTGTCTAGCCCGGGAAGCTATCTCAAGAAATATGAAGTTTCATCAACCAGAGCAATTTGATACAAAGAAAAATGCTTCAGACAAAGGGTATGTATTTGCTCGTCATATTATTAAAACAGCGGAATGCAATCATAGCGCTGAGGCGCGATTTCTATAGTGATAACTTGAACTCAGCTTTATTTCTTTGACATACGGTCGAAAACAGACCAAAACATGAAATTCAAGCGCGCCGAAGCTCAATAATTTATGTTATCGTTAATTCTGTTGTACCTAGGTACTTAATGTCGAATCTAAACTAAATTGACAGGTCTAAATGCTATCCTTTTCCGCAGGGAGCATTATGAAAGGGATAGCACGATTTAGTTTAGAGATTGTATGCAACAGAATTAGCCACACTGTAGAAGTATATTTGCGCCTCTATGCCATTTGTTTATAAAGTACCCTAAGGGTTAAAGAATTAAAGAGCTCTTTTCAAACCCCAGGCAGAGCTTCGCGCTTGCCAACCCCCTCCGGTGACGCTGTAGCGGCCAGTAGGCCCAGCAGCATAGACAATCCGAAACTACACAATTAAAGAATTATATTTTGTTCCTGTATTTCGACATAGCTATCGCCAACGTCCATACCATGTTGAATACACCGGTTCTCGTCCGATCACCGAAGTTAAGCAACATCGGGCGCGGTCAGTACTTGGATGGGTGACCGCCTGGGAACACCGCGTGATGTTGGCTTTTTGCTATCTGTTTTAGTATTTAATTTTAATTTTTAATGTATTTTATTATAATAATTATTGTATCCAATAATATTAAAATATTAATTAAATTATTTTTAGGACAATAACTGAAGATGTTACTAAAAAGGAAACGATGGTTGATCGTTCGACTGATACGTTGAGTATCGAAGAGTTTATAAAGGATGTCATTCGCAAAGAATTCCAGCATCTCATCAGCGAAATGTCAGACAACGCTTCAGAATCAAGTATCAGCTGCCAAAAGGGTGACGATTTGTTGAACAAAGGCGTAGCGAACGTTATGGAGTCTTTGAAGAACGAAGATGAAGCCAAAAAGGACCCAATTAAATCCTTTTCGCGTATCAAAATAAATGGCAATAATAAACCATTGCTACAGATTACTTTTAGTCGCTCGGGCGAGAATAGTTTGCAAGTTTTGGACAATTGTGTGAACGTGACTATTTGTGATCCCAGCTGTGGGCTTGGGAGTGGGAGGGATAAACTTAATCTATCGATGGAAGACACTTTGACGGCAGAGGATATTCATATAAACACCTTGAAACGGTGCCAAGCTTTCAATGCTATTCAGGTTAGTCTAAATAAAATTATCTAAAGTAATTAATCGACCGAGCGAAGCGATTGTCTCTGAGTTTACTAGAGCGATTTGCACTTGTCTGTCCGTCCGTCTGTCACAGCCTTATAACTTCTGAATTACTGAACGTAATTACTTCAATTTTAGATATGATATGTAAACCGATGGCCTCCAGCCGAAAATGGCTTAAAAAGTTATAAAAATCTTTATTTCAGGGGGGCTCCCATACGAAATGGGGGGCTTTCAAAGTGGAGATTGTATTCGAGCTAGATTTCTAAAACCACTTTGTTTTAAAACTTGAAACTTACACATAATTTGAGTTATTTTCTGTACTTGAACAACAAATACTAAGATTAGATAAATATTATAAAGAAACAAAATTATTTGAGTTTTAATGGGCATCAATGTTTTTAACAAAACTTCACTATACTGTTACTAGATGGCGCTATCTTTAATATTGTAAATATGCATCCCATCCACGAAAGCAGATGACGATTGACGTCATCAGATTCGGCGCGTTTTAATTGCAATATAATATAATTAAAACTAGTAAACTACCTTATGGGAATTATGGGATACCGCGAGGTCTCAGTTCGGGGCGAACCACTAGTTAACTTTAGTTCATCAATTTTTACCATGTCGTCGCCAACGTCCATACCATGTTGAATACACCGGTTCTCGTCCGATCACCGAAGTTAAGCAACATCGGGCGCGGTCAGTACTTGGATGGGTGACCGCCTGGGAACACCGCGTGATGTTGGCTTTTTGTTTGTTTTCAAAAAAAAATTGTCTATTCTATCGGAATTCAATTGATATTTTTAAAATTGGGTATTTTTTTCTAACATTTTCAATCGTAATTCCTTCTTCGCAGGAAGCTCGCAGTACCGAGGACTTATACATAGACGACGATTTGTCGACTCACATGCAAGAGAACTTTGGCGGCAAAGTGAAGTTGATCCCGCTCCATGGCTCCCTGCACGAGATACTGTGCGAGAGAGAGGAAGACTGCTGCCTACTCAAGGTAAGGGATGAAGAAATACACCCTATTGCGGCTGTTTTAGATCGCACGGTAGTTGTGATTACCACATTGCTATAGTCTATTCGCCGAATGAACCAACCGCTTTGCTTGGTTCACTCCGTGAATAGACTATAGTTGCTATAATCGCAATCATAGAACCCCCGGCCCCAAAGTTGCTGGGACAGACGTGTTCGAGTTGATAGAGCGTACCGGATTGACTTTAAGAAGGTAGAGGAAAGGATTAGAAAGGCGGATTTTGTGAGTTGAAAAAGCCTTTTTACAAAGATTCAGTGGTAAACGGAGATAGGTTGATATAGCTAATGATTTAAAATGCTGGCTGAATCGATTCTGTCTAAATAATGTGGCTAATTCTGTTAAGGCCGTTCATTAAAACTTGCCTCTTGCCGTCATGGTTGGCACCATTGCTTCACACAATGAAAACCGACAACCGGCTTGAGATAAGCAACGGTGCTAACATGACGGCAAGGGACACGAGTGAACGGCCTGTATACAATCGCTAAACTAAATAGAATTGACAGGCCTTATTAACCTCGCGTTATCCCTTTCATAATGCTCCTTGCGGTAAGGGATAGCACTAGATTTAAACCTGTCAATCTAGTTGAAACATTTGAGTCATGACTCATGACCATGAGTGCAGCAGAATTAGCCAAATTATCAGCGACAATTATTGATGATGTATTTTGACTATGCTGTCGCCAACGTCCATACCATGTTGAATACACCGGTTCTCGTCCGATCACCGAAGTTAAGCAACATCGGGCGCGGTCAGTACTTGGATGGGTGACCGCCTGGGAACACCGCGTGATGTTGGCTTTTTTTAATCTATTTACAAAAATCTCGTGTCACGATGAATGTTCGGTATAAACTCAAAAACTACTGAACGGATTTAGATCAAACTTCGTAACTATCTGTAAATAATTTGTTCCAACTTAAAAGATAGGATAGTTTTATCTTAATAATTGACATCAATATTTGTTATTGCAAATTAATAGTTATTTGTGTTATATGGGGCCAAAGGAATAATTTTTTGTTCCCCGAGGGCGTTATTTTGAATTCAGAGCGAAGTGAAGGATTCTATAGTAGACTCCCGAGCGCAGCGAGGAGTTCCAAAGTAGAATCCTGAGCGTAGCGAGGAATTCAATATACGCCGCCCGAGAACAAAAAATTTTGGCCCCGAATGACACACATTATTTTTCATCATTACCTATGAGAAAAAGCTAGGAGTATCAACCTACTATGTATAGACTCTATACTACTTCATATTGGTAATGTCTATACTCTATACTATAGAGTATAGACATTACCAATATGTATATTGAAAGTTTAAATAAAACACAAATAAATTTTTATGAAATAATTAAACATTAATATTTATGTTGGAAGTATGGGCGTATATTATATACTAGTAGGGCGCGTGGGTGCGCGGCCCGCAAGCGGACCGCGGTTTTTCTACTCGTCTAGTAGACTTTCAGCTCCTGATCATTTTCTATCACAAAACCACTCTTCCATCTTTTATACTCTCCGAGATAGACACCGTTGAAGTTTGTATGGCCGCCATCTTGAATCCGCCATTTTGGATTTTTTTCAGCTCACTGCCAATTGGATGAGATTTCGAGTGACTTTTGTTCGAGCACCCCCACCTATCTACATTACCATGGCCGTGCTCCTCACCCACCTTCCAAACCCTCGATCATCATATGTCATCATTTGTCATAATGAAAATTCTTCAATAAAAAAAAATCTTGAAAAGGAATTGTATCAAAGTCGTGCATGATTCCCGGCTTCTAGTCTCTTCAATATTCGCCATATATTTTTGTATGAAGAAAAAAAAAATTCCGCCATCTTGAATTTTTTTTCTGTTCGTCAAGTAGACCTTAGGGTCTTGATCAGCTTTTGCCAGGAAACCACTCTTCTATCTTTTATACTCTCCGAGATAGACACCGACGAAATTTGTATGGCCGCCATCTTTTTTCCGCCATTTTGAATTTTTTTTCAGCTCACTGCGAATTGGATGAGGTTTCGAGTGACATTTGTTCGAGCACCCCCCACCTATCTTCAATACCCTGGCCGTGCTCCTCATCCGTCTCCGAAATCCTCAATCATCAGCTCTCTCCATAATTTTCCTCCGAATGAATTTTTGTCCTCTATACGAAACCATCGGTGGAAAAAAAATTTTTCATACAAAATTTTACAGGAGAGGTGATCAATCAGTCAGTGAATCAGTGAATCAGCACGAGCAGCTATATATATATTAATAATCGACAAATTTGATCACGTGACTTATCGAAGACAACAGCTTTCAAACATTTTTGAATTCTCTCTTCTGATTGGTCCGCGTTAGTGCTTTAGTATGCTAAAGCACTAACGCGGACCAATCAGAAGAGAGAAATGAAAAGTCCCATGGTTTTGCTCCCGCTATCCTCTGAAGCCAATATTCGTTTTTCGAATAGGTATGATGAAAAATATATTAATTACACGTCAGTCATATATACAATATACATGTAAACATGTTATAACGATGTTAGATGGCGAGATAGTCTCCAATAGACTACTTATCTTACTATATTAATCCTTACTAATATTATAAATGCGAAAGTGTGTTTGTTTGTTGGTTTATCCTTCAATCACGCCGCATCAGAGCAACGGATTGATTTGATTTTTTGCATGGGTATAGTTGAGGACCTGTAGAGTGACATAGGCTACTTTTTATCCCGGAAAATCAAAAAGTTCCCGAGGGAATTTAAAAACTAAATCCACGCGGACAAAGTCGTGGGCATCAGCTAGTTGTTTGATTTTTTGTCTTTTTAAATTATTTTTTTATTACAATAATCTACTACTGACATCTACTACACTATTTACAACTACTACTCTACTCGTTAACTTCTACTACTGGTCTACTGACATCATCCAGCTGAACTTTTGAAATGAACTAATATTGACGTAACCTTGATGTTGAGCCGATATATCTCACATATTGTCAGAAGGACTTTAGTATGCTTACCAAAAGCATATATACCGGGAACCGGTATTCTCTGAAAGCCCCGGCATGTATGATGATTTTTTTTTATGTGAATTGCTTAAAATCCTTACTAATAGCTAAATTAGCTCAGCGTGTCGCGTAACTGAAGTGGAAATGGGCGGGGCACATAGTTCGAAGAGCTGATGGTCGTTGGGGTCCCAAGGTGTTGGAGTGGCGACCCCGCACCGGGAAACGCAGTGTTGGCAGACCCCCCACCAGGTGGACCGACGACATCAAACGAGTCGTAGGGAGCCGCGGGATTCAAGCGGCGCAAGACCGAAGCCTGTGGAAGTCCATGCAGGAGACCTTTGTCCAGCAGTGGACGTCTATAGGTTGATAAAGAAGAAGAAGAAGATAGTTAAAAATTAAACGACCAAAATAAGCTTGGTATGCGTTAATTTGAAAAGTCGAAAAAATGCCAGCGTTGTTGTCGCATAGTAAAGTTTTTAATATTCTTTTTACGAATTTTTAATAATAACAGCTGAATAAATTAGGTAAAGCAGGAGAACGGGTGTGACACCATCTACTTCCGGTGTGACAACTCGGATACCGAATCCAGAGACGCGATCGACGGCACCGAGCGATCCAAGGACACCGTAGTGTTCAAGAGGAGCATTTCCCTCATCGAGGAGCGCATACAACGCGTCCTGCCCAGGGACAAGCGACCCAACCCCGCAGCGGCGTTGAAGAAGTTTAATGACAAGCTCAAAGCCAGGCCCAAGTCTGAAGTGTTCGCCAAAACTTTCAGCAAGGTACAGTATCCTAGCAAAGCAGCAGTGATAGCCTAGTGGTTAGGACTGTGAACTCCTATTCGGGGGTCGCAGGTTCGATCCCGGGTACGCACCTCTGACTTTTCGGAGTCAAGTGCGTTTAAGCAAATTAAATATCACTTGCTTACACGGTGAAGGAAAACATCGTGAGAAAACCTGCACACCTGAGAGTTCTTCATAGTTCTTGAAGGTGTGTGAAGTCCGCCAATTCGCATTGGGCCAGCGTGGTGGACTATGGCCTATAACCCTTCTCTGAGAGGAGACCTCGCTCAGTAGTGAGCCGTTGATGGGTTGCTAATGATGATGATGATGATGACAGTATCCTAACTATAAGACTCGGTTTCCACCAAAGCAGCGTGTTTCCAACGGAGCGGAGAGGTGATGTGTGAGTGAGGTTGAGCTTTCTGCCCGTACTAATTTTTCACATGTTATTTAGCGCAAAGCGAGACGACTGCCGATTACGCAACACCGCTCACATGTTTTCTTCTCGTCTCCGGTTTGTGCGCCCCAAAAAAAAATGAGACGCCTCCCCTGTTAGTTTGACCTGTGTTAACTCAAGTTGGTCGGAGAGGTGTTGGAAAATTTAAAAGTTGTAAACCTTATTGGTTATTATTACGAAACCAACTCTCCTCTCCGCCCTTCTCCGCTTTGATAGATACCTAGCCTAAATCAATGACTATAAAACATAATATTATACTTTATTCAGTGGATCACAAGATGCGATCAATATTCAACGACTACGACAACTACTACTCTACTCGTTAACAAATACGAATAAAATAACGATAACGAGTTAACGAATAAAATGCAACAAAGTCAACTGAACTATAGAGCTAAATTTTATCATTGAGATGCTCGAATAAATGAAAACATAACATAAACATAGTATTACTAAAATAAAACAGAATGTAATATTTTAACCTGCCTTAGCACGAAAGTTTGATCATCATTCATCACATTGCTACCAACTCAATTACCAGTACAATTTAAGTTAAAAATTAAGAGCACAATGCACTTTGACAGTGACATTACTGTCAAGTACCTTGATAGGCACATTTTAGCGTATGTCCTAACTCAGATCCCTACTATTCCTACTTCCATGGTCCTATCTCTGGCGAATACCCCCCACCAGGTGGACCGACGACATCAAACGAGTCGCAGGGAGCCGCTGGATTCAGGCGGAGCAAGACCGAAGCCTGTGGAGGTCCATGCAGGAGACCTGTGTCCAGCAGTGGACATCTAAAGGTTGATAATGATGATGATGATCTCTGGCGAATACGATTGTCATTCTGTCAAACTACATAGGATAAGCAATGTTTTTGATGCAATGCACCTCTGACCTTTTCGGAGTCAAGTGCGTTTAAGCAATTAACTATCACTTGCTTCAACGGTGAAGGAACATCGTGAGGAAACCTGCACATCTGAGAGTTCTTCATAATGTTCTCGAAGGTGTGTGAAGTCCACCAATTCGCATTGGGCCAGCGTGGTGGACTATGGCCTATAACCCTTCTCTGAGAGGAGACCTGCGCTCAGTAGTGAGCCGTTGATGGGTTGCTAATGATGATGATGATGATGTTGTTAATTTACTGAAGGAAACCCGCGCACTGAGCAGCAGTAGTCCCTCACTATCAACTAACGACGCCAAGACGGACGAAGTGGAGCTGAATATCGAGAACGTGATGTGCTACCAGGACTCGTCCTCCGACGAGTGTCTCAAGTGTCAGGCGGACAATGACGACTTCGAGACCCTAGAGCGTGAGGTACCTTCTCATTCTCACTACTAGCAGGGAACTAAACAGCGACTTGTACTACTTCAGCGACTTGGAATGGCATTGTCTTGACGAACTTTTAATTTTTTTTTAATTTTTTCATATAGCATCACATTCACGGGCCACGGCTCACGGCCCTCTCGGGACGGGGGCCCCTTCTGGCTGGGGCCCATGGCATTTCACCTAAATGCCACCCTGTATTTTAGTTACGACTTACGCCACTGGTTCAGAATCTAAGTAAAACACTCTGCTTTCAAACTTACACTAGCGGCACGCTATGATGGCCGGTTTGACGTTTGTCCGCTCATGAAGTTCCGTATTAATTGATAACGACTTTGAAGGAAATAATTGTATTACTTTATTGACGATAGTGATGTGCAGAGATTCATAAATTTTATCGAATGTAGTTTTAGGTTTAGGACTCAAAATTTATTTATTAAATTGATTTCTAAAATGTATACAAGTGTAGAAAAATCAGTTTGCACCATTTAAGGGGTGAATGTACTTGTGAATATGAACAATTTTCACTATGTGGACAAACCTCTGAAATCGCAAAAAAATATCAGCTGTTTCATACAAAAGGTAAAATTTTTATTTTTATATGATATATACCACAACTCGGCATTTGGTTTTCTAAATTGAAAATTTTTAAAAATGGAATCTAATAGGATCGCTGGCTAGCACAACTACTACCTCCGGCAAACTCGCGTCAATGCTCAATGCAAAACAAAGCAGTTTCGAATTGACGTTGCTTCGAAAAGTATAAACTGTCAGTGCAATGCGATTGTGATATAGTTTTGACCTGGCTTTGGATTTCAAATATTGATACTGCATTACTGTTGACCCTTGCTCGTTAATTTGGACTCTGTTCAAGCCCTTTGTTGTGGATTTCGTCGATATGACCGAACGTACGCAGAGAACTGTTCTAAATAGTCAGACACGTGAGTTCGTAATACGCCTTCGTAACTATTTCGATCGTGAAGCTCAAAATGGAGGGCCAATTTTACCTATAACGTCAGTGGTTGAACGCGTAGCTGATGCGCTTAATATTGGACAACGAACTGTTAGACGGATAACTAAAAAAAAATATGGCGAGACTGGCACAGAAGAAAATAAACTTCACACACCAAAAAAGAGAAAACGAGCAAAACCAGTCGTAGGCATCGATAGCTTTGATGCCGATGCTATCCGAAGACATGTTTACGGCTACTATTTACAGAAGGAGTATCCAACAAGAAAAAAGTTGGTGCATTCACTGAAGGAAGCTGGATTATTCTTCGGTGGGGAAAGTTCTTTAACGAAGATTTTGAAGACCATTGGATTTCGATACAAAAAATGTAACAAACGCAAAATATTGATGGAAAGATTTGATATAGCGATGGCAAGGTATACTTTTTTACGGCAAGTGAAAGAAATCAAAAATTGGCAAAATGTTGTGTTCTTGGATGAAACATGGCTTAATGCTAACCATACTGTAGGCCGTTCTTGGAACGATGACACAGCAGCATCTACTTCCAAAGTTCCTGTAGGAAAAGGATCGCGACTTATAATTTGTCACGCCGGAACCATCAACGGGTTTGTCGAAGGTTCTCTCATGGCTTTTGCGTCAAAAACCACTGGAGACTATCATGAAGACATGAATGGAGAAAAGTTTACTGAATGGTTTACCTCAATGTTGTGTAGCCTCCCTGAACCATCTATTATAATTATGGACAACGCCCCATACCACTCGATGCAAATTGACAAGCCACCTGCCCAATCCCAAAAGAAAGCTGATATCGTCGCATGGCTTCGTAAAAATGGCGTAGATGCAAACATGAATATGTTAAAAGCGGAATTAGTACGTCTTTTAAAAGAAAACAAACCAACCAAGATCCGATACGTCATTGACGAAATAGCATTAGAACATGGGCACAGAGTTATACGGTTACCGCCTTACCATTGTGAGTATAATGCGATTGAGTTGGTGTGGGCTCAAATTAAGGGATATGCTGCAAGACACAATACAGAACCCCCATTTACCACAAAAAAAATGCTAAAATTATTAGAAGAAGCTTGTGAACATGTGACTAAAGGAGACTGGGAAAAGGTTGTGAATAGAACTGTTAAATTAATAAGGGAAGATTATGAAAGAGATGTGAAAATAGATAATATGTGAAAACGAACATATAATTATTAATGTAGGTGATGATAGCAGTGACGACAGTGAAAATAGTAGTATGGACGAATCTGATTAATTATGGCCTTTTGTGGCACCTTTTTTGGTATCTTTTGTATTCATATGTTTCTTGTGTGCATATAAAGTATGTATATTCATTTTCATTCAAATATTCAGTTCGTTCAAATAAATTAAATAAACATATACATTTTTGTTTTATTAAACCTATTTAATCAGGTACAAAAACAAAACTTAATTGTTTTTTGTTCGAGAATAAATTGACATTCCACATCACTATTGTAATGTGTCAAACCGGCCATCATAGCGTGCCGCTAGTGTAATAAAGCTTATTTTGAACAGCGTAATCGCCAACGTCCATACCATGTTGAATACACCGGTTCTCGTCCGATCACCGAAGTTAAGCAACATCGGGCGCGGTCAGTACTTGGATGGGTGACCGCCTGGGAACACCGCGTGATGTTGACTTTTTATGGCTTTTTACTATTTCTATATAAGTTAGGTATTTGATAATCTATACTTATAATAAAACTGTAACTGGAAGATTTCTGTACATTTAATATATTTTGAAAATTTTAACTGGGGGATGCTTTACTATCGATACTGAACCCAAAACAGATTTTTATTTAATTTTTGTCTGTCTGTCTGTCTGTCTGTCTGTCTGTCTGTCTGTCTGTCTGTTCGCGCATCACGCGAAAACTACTGAACGGATTTAAATGAAATTTGGTATAGCTTTAGTTGATACTTCGGGTCAACATATAGGATAGTTTTTATCCCGATAAAACATAAGGTTACTCCAGGATAGGGGATGAAATTTATTGTTGATTTTACTCCATAACACAGTCAAATATGAACCGATTTTAATAATTCTTTCTTTATTTAAAAGTGTATAATATCAGGCATAGTTTGTCTAATTTTGATGAAGATCTGATAAATATTATAGGAGATAGAGGATATAATGCTTCACGGGTAGCAGCAAAAGTCACTCACGTAAAGGACAAAGATCGAATACAGGCATTCCATATTTATATGAGGGTTTTAGCCATAGACATAGACTTTATCATTAACTTCCAGGCCCTAGATGATTATACTATTGTGTTTGTTTTGTAGCCTACCCGTGCGAAGCCGGGGCGGGTCCACTAGTTTATTATAATAATATAATCTTAATTTAAATAAATTACGTGTCACGTTGTTTGTCCGCGATGGACTCTTAAACTACATAACCAATTTTGATCGAACTTCGTAACTATTTGTAATTTGGTCCAATGGAAAGATAGGATAGTTTTAGTAGTTATTTGTTTTATTTATATAGGTAAGTTGGCGGTACGAAGTTCGCCGAGTCAGCTAGTAAAATAATAAATTATCATTTAACAAATTACAACTCCAAATTAACTCCAATGCTAATTTATTATTTCGTAAAATCCTTTTGTTTTGTTACGGACATGTTTGTTAAGTTACGGATTCGCTTCTGCCATCTAGCGCAAAGAATGTGAACTTGGCAGTAGACCGTTCGTAAAGCTACGCATTGATAGGTACGCAGTCAAAGGGTCCGTGGTCGTTCCGTCGTACACTGGTAGATGCTGCTACTTGTCGTTACTGTACATTTATATCGCGCTGTGGAGACTCGTGCCCGCGCCACGACCACCCCGCGCGTCGGCGGCGAGAGCATACTTACCTGGCGTAGGGGACACCGTGATCAAGAAGGCGGTTCCCCCAGAGCGAGGCCCTTCCATTGCACTGCGGCTGGGTTGACCTCTGCGATTATCCCTAATGTGGATAACTCGGACGCGTAATTTTTGGTAGTGGGGACTGCGTACGCGCCGTCCCCCCATTATTCAAATTTCAAACCAACCCAAAATATTTAGTGGAAAGCTTTTAGTTTTAAGTATTCACGATTGAGGTGGTCGGTATTCGGTGATAAGCTTCAGCCGTTCCGTCAGTGCTGGTTAACGGTACCACAAAATACATATTATTCTGTCTATCTCTGTTCCTAGATCGAGGAGGACCTGGCTAACAACCTGTCTTCGCTCACTTGCGGCTGTCTCGCGAAGATTTCCGAGGAGAACCTCTCCGCTATGAACGAGGACACGACTGACGAGAACTGATTCTGTTGATTCATAATCTTCCTTAATCAAAAGTACAACTTGAAAAATCATCTACAATTTTTTGTGCCGCGTTGGATTGGCATTTATTTGTTATAGTCAAAAGTCGAAACTCTATTCGCAGCTTCTATGTTTAATAAACCTTTTTGGCTTTTGGGTCACAAAGTATCAGTAAAACAGATTGCAGACAGTATCTGTGTATCAGTATCTAAGTAATTGCTTCGAAATTCGCTACTGCCGACAACGCCAGTGCGTGCAGTCTAGTAGAACAGCTTCTAAAAATGGTTGTTACAGTGAGCCGATCGCAATCGCCTCTGATTTATGGAGTTCTTGCTGCATCAATGCAATTTGGCCAATACCGAGAGAGTACAGACCAATCAGAAGTGATTGGGATTGTCACACTGTAGCATAATTTTTAGACAATTTTTTCGGTCAAACTTAGAAGATACTCTGCAATTTGAATTGTAAGTCGTAGCAAAATTGCAGACAAGCGCTAATACATACCTCCTTCGCTTATCAAAATCTATCTAAAAGTGGTTGATATTGACTAGGAAAGGAATAAGAGGATAGAAGTTACGTCTTTTGACTATAACGTATCGCCAAAACTCAAGAAAAGCCCACATTAAAGGGCACCAGCCTAACAATTTCGCTCTGTTTTTAATTTATTCTAATTTATGTAAAAATATGTTTGGCAGTGCCCTATGAATGTTCGTCCAGCCTAAAAATAAGGCTATTCTCACACAAGGAGACATCAGAGGCCCTAGGGTAACTTTCAGCTTATGTTAAATCTGTCACTTGGAATGGACGGAAAAGAGAATAGAAAAATTCTCTGTCTCTCATTCATACTAAATGAAGGATTTAACCACAGTTAACGTAAAATCAATTTTTCCTAAGCAGTTTTAAAAGGTAAATAAATCGGAGAAACGCGTAACCGACGAAGGAAGCCGAGCGCTTACGACGTTCTTAACGACGTAAGGTAAGAAAGTCCTATGCGCTGTGATTAGCGCGTTGCTTACGCTTTTCTGCGAGAAACCACTTGTTGACCTTTTAAAAGGACTTTTACATTTCGCAGACCTCTCTCTCTCGAACATTCTAATATTTGCAATGATTGTAAGAATCTCAGATACTTTTGACTATACAATTACGGATATTTTAGATACCTATAGTTTTATTATGATATACCTAGATTTTGATAGAGAAAAATGGCGAAAAATACTATTAACTTTTATCGCTCTTATTCTCTATCAAAAACATTGAATCATTGAAAATATTACAATGTACGAGAGAGAGGGATGCGTGATGTAATAGTCCTCATAAGACAGCTAAGGAAAAATAGATTATAAACTTGATTTACATAAGGCACCCTATGTAGGTCGCTATTGAAACCTTTGTCCTTGTAAGAAAGGCCTTAGTAAATTGAATTCGTTACTCGAGTTTACCAGCGCGGTATCAATATATTTTGTTACTGTTTTTCTTGTAAGTAGTTATAGTTTTAATTCGGCATAAGATGTTGATTCTGTGGCTGGCCGTCCATTAATGAGTACAAAGAGTTTATAAAAACTTTCAATTATTTCTTTTTAATCGTGTTTCTTACAGTGGCGCGCATTTGACTATTTTCTATAAGCGAGGGTAATCTTTTGTTTTCTTTTTTCATCACTCTCTTAGAAACAACTGGCTATCGATCTTGTGAAAATGGCTTTAATTATAATTTGTAGCCTTTTTCATTTCTAGATAATCTGGGTAGGCATGGTTTTTCGCCTCTGCATTGCGCGCCACTGATTTCACGCCATACGGAATACCGTCCATTGTTGGCATTTAGAAAACCCAAAGATTTTACTTTTTTGAAATAGGTTTTCTTTTAAGAATTTCCGATTTTTGTCTATTTTTTTTAGTAATTATAGAGAAAGGCTATGTGATGTTAGATTAAGTAGCACAAGACATTCCACTGTTGTGATTTTAGATTAGTTTTTCACGATTTTATTATTTATAGTCTACTTTTAACAGTCGATTTTTATCATAATAATATTATGCCCGCTTCACATTAATCCATTCATATTAGTTCATCCTACTCATCGATCCAATCTAGCGTTAGATTGCTATTGGAACGAATATAGTTTTTATCCATTCATTCTAAATAGACACACTTTTTGTGAAAATTTTCATGTAACAAACGTAATCTTATTTAAAATGTTCTGCCCCCCGATTCTGTAACTCAGTGCCTATCAAAAAATGATACCACTGACATATATTTTTTATCCAAAGGTTTGCTATGTAGTCCATTGAAATGTTACATTTTTTAGGCCTTACCTTGCGTTTTTTAGAGGACGCAATTTTATTTTTTTTATGTGTAGGGGGGTCAGTGTAAAGCTAAAACCAATTTTGTGGGGTCGCCACCCTTGTCCCACGGCCGCCATCTTGAAAATAGGGGTTGAAATGGTTTTTACGATATATCTCTTAAACTATTTATCTGATAAAAAAAAATTTGGAAACATTTTTTGTTGCAAATTAAATTCTCTACAACTTTGGTCCAGTAACTTTTTGTCGTAGAACTATAAATAAAAAAGTTATAAGCGAAAATATTCAAAAATTCGAGAAAAATTTATATTATTCGATATAACTTTTTTTTATCATTTTACGAAAAAATTATATCAGACCATTTTTGTAGATCGTTTTTTGAGGAACAACTTTTATACGCAACATTTTTTCATTAACTCAATAGCTAAGGTTTTACAGCGCTCCGAAGTGAGTACTACTTTTCAGTACTCTTAACTATACATATATTTTATACGTGTGTACTAATAACGTGTCATCAGTTATTGTTTTTTTTTATTTTGTTATAATTTTTAATTATTAATTTTGCAATATTATTATTAATTATTGACTCTTTTCCCCCCACCCACGAGGTAGAGTCTGGAGGTGCGTTTTTTTTACGTGGTATCCCCAATAGGCATAATCCACGGTGATTTTCTAAATTAGAACTACTCCGTCCTCAGTCTTTTTGATGGCCCAGGCTGCGGCTCAGCATCTGATCGGCTTTCTGAATTAAATATCAGTGGGAGAACTGGAGAAGGAAGGGGTGTTAATGTCGGCGGTTCATCATCAAAGTCATCTTCATTTATTAATTCTGAGCAAGTCTCTCCAGAACAATGGAAGCACACTACAGAACATTTCAGCCCTGCTTTTCGACATCCACACATCGCTCCACAGTTTCCTTTGCATTTGCAAAATATCAATTTTAGAAGCTCAGGGGGTGCTGGAGGTTTAGAGTTCTGCACTGGCATCAATAATTTTCCACATTTTTCCAGCCCCAGTCTTCAGGATCATTATTATTACCAAGCCACGACTGGACCTGATGGTAGACTCGGAAAGTATGAAAGCGAGCTGTGTCTTGTGTTGGAGGAAGTGAAGATAAGTTAAATGTACTTTTTGTCACTGACTTGGCGAATTGTTTGTATCTTAGGATGTCAACAGAATTATCATCTTTATTACCACCGTATAAAAAGATAAAAAACGTTCACCAATTACAGTGAGCAAAGCAGGGTCAACTCTCTTGTTGAGAAACAAAGCCGTTCCACTTCCCGTTCACGTTCACTTCACGTTTCCAGGGTTTTCACAAATTTCATTTTACCGATATTGTAAGGAGCTGAAGTTGTGTCACATCCTGAAAAAAGAGTCAATAATTAATTAATAATAATATTGCAAAATTAATAATTAAAAAATTATAATAACAAAATAAAAAAAAAACATTAACTGATAGTGATGACACATTATTAGTACACACGTATAATAATATACGTATATTAAGAGTACTGAAAAATAGTACTCACTTCGGAGCGCTGTAAAACCTTAGCTATTGACTTAATGAAAAAATGTTGCGTATAAAAGTTGTTCCTCAAAAAACGATCTACAAAAATGGTCTGATATCATTTTTTCGTAAAATGATAAAAAAAAAGTTAGATCGAATAATATAAATTTTTTCTCGAATTTCTGAACATTTTCGCTTATAACTTTTTTATTTATAGTTCTACGACAAAAAGTTACTGGATTAAAGTTGTAGAGAATTTAATCTGCAACAAAAAATGTTACTAAATTTTTTTATCAGATAAATAGTTTGAGATATATCGTAAAAACCATTTCAACCCCTATTTTCAAGATGGCGGCCGTGGGACAAGGGTGGCGACCCCACAAAATTGGTTTTAGCTTTACACTGACCCCCTCTACATATCAGAAAAATAAAATTGCGTCCTCTAAAAAACGCAACCCCAAATGTAACTTTTCAATGGACTAATGAAATATTTTAACATTTACCTAGCAAACCTTCAATGTATAAAAAATATATGTCTGTGGGTATCACTTTTTGATAGGCACTGAGTTACAGAATCTGGGCCCTGTCGTAACTTTTTAAATAGGCCACTAATACAAGCCAAGTAACTGGAATGGCAGTCTAATCCAGTGCTCTTGGAATCATCCAAACGCTCAATCATGATGACGCCATCTATTCTGGTCCTCTCGCTATGACCTTACTACAAAAATATGAACCGGGCATATCTTTAATTTCTTGTACTTACTTACCATAATATATTGTTCATCTTTCGAGAACCAAAGGATACTTAGTTGAAACTTTTTTAATATTTACACACAGTTTTCTAAAAGTATAACAATTATAGAAGGTTTGATTTATTTATAAAGTTTAGGAGCATTGTTACTGAGGGAAACTAGCACCAAACTTGTGAAAACCTTGCTATAATCTCAATTATTGTAATTGTCTTCACTTACTTGTGATTTGTGAATCAGTATCACATGAAGGCGATAACGGTTGTCAGATTATAGCGATCCAACTTTGGCGCTGGGCCTGCAGGTGTGTATTGATTTTAGAAGACGTGATTGTTAAGACAATAAAGCTTCGTTACTGATCAAAATTGTTTTATTTCTTACTCACTAGGTATTTTTCTCGTAGAAATAACAACATTATGAAAACAGAAGGTATAAGAAATGCGTAACAGCCTCAAAATCTAAATATTTTACCTTGTTCTAGTAATGCGCATAGACTATAGAAAATGATAGACTGAACTCTCGTGAACAAATCACTGGTTCTTTTCAATCTATAGTTTATTAATGACTAGCTGATGCCCGTGACTTCATCCGCGTGGATTTAGTTTTTAAAATCCCTCGGGAACTCTTTGATTTTCTGGGATAAAAAGTAGCCTATGTCACTCTCCAGGTCCTCAACTATACCCATGCATAAAATCAAACAACTTAGGTACATGGTTTTCCTTTATTTTTTGACCGAGCGAAGCGAGGTCTCTGAGTCTACTAGGTGAATTTGCTCTTGTCCGTCCGTCCGTCCGTCCGTCCGTCTGTCAGAGCCTTATAACTTTTGAATTACTGAACGTAATTACTTCAAATTTAGATATAATATGTGAACTGATGGCCTTCAGCTGAATATTGCATAAAAAATTATAAAAACCTTTATTTCAGGGGCTCTCATAGAAGTGAATGCGAAGTAAAAAAATTTTTATCGCGTTATATAAAATTGAAACATATCATGTTAAAGATAATTTCGAACCGAGTACAAAAATATTAATTTTTTATTTTTTCCTTTAAAATTGACGAAATGGGGGGCTTTCAAAGTGGCGATTTTATATGCTCGATTGAAGACGCTCTCTAGCAAAATCCGCTACGTATTTTCAACCTGTTTTATTTTTATTATTTCACTTATATCCTGTACTTGAACAACAAATATTAAAATTATATGAATATTATAAAGAAACGAGATTATTTAATTTTTAATGGGCATCAGTAATTCATATAGCATCAACATAGCTTCACAATAATGCTAATAGATGGCGCAGTCATTACATTAGGCACTATTCCATGGAACTAGGAGATTACGACTACGACCTATCCCAAAAACAGTTTTGCGTCGACCATTATTATTTAGTTACATAATAATATAATACCATATTATTCAATTAAAATTATTTTTTAGTTAAATATCAAACTTCAATAAACTATTAATCACTACATTTTGTATATTTTCTATTTGCGTCGATAGATGACGATTTGTACAGATGCCCGTAACCCGGTTTCACTCGTTAGTACCTACATAATAATTCAATGTTTTCAGTAACGTTCCCTAACCTTTACGGGCTACCTATGATAAGTTAGGTGATGATTTCTGTCAACTTATTTATCACGATCCTGTACGGGACACCTAAAAGGACATTGGGACGGATGTTAGGACTTAGGATTGTATTTAGGAGCTACCTACGTAAAGAGACTCCTACTTAGGGGATGATTTAGGTATGTTTGGTGAAAACGGGCATAATAATAATGTCAGTATTGGTTATCATGTATCGATTGAATGAATAATCATGGGATACCGTTACCGCGAGGTCTCAGTTCGGGGCGAACCACTAGTTAAAGATTTATTTTACAATCTACGTAGTCTTGTGTAGGTATAGTATAGATTGCCTGCGAAGGTGAGATAAGACCTCTTTCATCAGCATTCCGGTAGTATGAAAAATAACACTAGAAAAAATAGTATAGTCTATGATATAAAAAATTACAAACTGGGTAGGTATTTTGTGCGTCAAAACTTCTAAAAAATAATGTTAATTTTTTTTTATTGGAATAAAAAAATATGTTATGACTAGCTGATGCCCGCGACTTTGTCCGCGTGGATTTAGTTTTTAAAGTCCCTCGGGAACTCCTTGATTTTCCGGGATAAAAAGTAGCCTAGATGTTGACCCGAGTAATAAGCTACCACGGTATAAAATTTTGTAAAAATCTGTGCGGTAGTTTTTACGTGAAAGGACAAACAAACAGACAAAATAAAATTTAGCTTCTGTTTTGATATCTGTATCTTGAACACAATTAGAAGCAAAAACCCTTTTTTGAATCTATTTCATGTACAGAATTGGTTTCGTTTCTGTTTTATTATATGTATAGATATTGGGCCCCTATTATACACAACCATTCCAAATTTCATGTCCATAGTTCATGTCGATTAAAATAATCGACTGTGACAGACGGACGGAGAACGTTTCACCATAAGGTTCCATTTTTACCATTTTGGTACACAGAATATATAATAGTACCTACTACGCCCACGCAAAAAAAATTAAGTACCTACAGATATTCGCTCCGACTCACTTCTACTTTGCGTCGTTGGGAAATCAACAAATGTCAATGTAGAGTGTTGCAGTTCACGAGTTCTTCTCGGTGAGCTTGACGACGACGGCGGCGTGTAGTTCATGCCGTAGGGCCCGTTCTCGCGGCCGAGGCCGGACTGAATAATGTTTCTAATTCTGTTGTACACAATCTCCGAATTAAACAGAATTGACAGGTCTTAACCTCGCGTTATCCATTTCACGCTCCTTGCCAAAGCTTATTGCGGTAAAGGATAGCACTTAATATTTAAATCTGTCAATTTTTGTATTGAGTGCATGAGTAGTGCAGCAGAATTAGCCAAATTATCAGCGAAAATTGATTACATATTTCGCCATTGCTCTCGCCAACGTCCATACTTATTAATTGACCGAGCGAAGCGAGGTCTCTGAGTTAACTAGAGCGATTTGCACTTGTCCGTCCGTCCGTCCGTCCGTCTGTCAGAGCCTTATAACTTTTGAATTACTGAACGTAATTACTTCAAATTTAGATATAATATGTAAACCGATAGCTTCCAGCCGAAAATGGCTTAAAAAGTTATAAAAATCTTTATTTCAGGGGGGCTCTCATAGAAGCGAATGCGAAGTAAAAAAAAAAATATCGCGTTACATAAAATTGTTACGTATCATTTTAAAGATAATTTTGAACTGAGTACAAAAATATTTTTTTTTAATTTTTCCCTTAAAATTGACGAAATGGGGGGCTTTCAAAGTGGCGATTTTATACGCTCGCTTGAAGACGCTGTCTAGGAAAATCCGCTATGGATTTTCAAACTGATTTTATGTTTTTAGGTCACTTATATCCTGTACTTGAACAACAAATACTAAAATTATATGAATATTATAAAGAAACGAGATTATTTAATTTTTAATGTACATCAGTAATTCATATAGCATCAACATAGCTTCACAATAATGCTAATAGATGGCGCAGTCAGTAACTATTCCCATGGAACTACGAGTTACGACTAACGACCTATCCCAAAAACAGTTTTGCGTCGACCATTATTATTTAGTTACTTATTATAATACAATAATTGTATTGTAATTTTTTTTGTACCATATTATTCAATTAAAATTATTTTTTAGTTAAATTTTAGTTAAATATTGTATATTTTCTATTCGCGTCGATAGATGACGATTTGTACAGATGCCCGTAACCCGGTTTCACTCGTTAGTACCTACATAATAATTCAATGTTTTCACTAACGTTCCCTAACCTTTACGGGCTACCTATAAGTTAGGTGATTGATGTTTTCTGTCAACTTATTTATCACGATCCTGTACGGGACACCTAAAAGGATATTGGGACGGATGTTAGGACTTAGGATTGTATTTAGGAGCTACCTACGTTAAGAGACTCCTACTTAGGGGATGCTTTAGGTATGTTTGGTGAAAACGGGCATAATAATAATGTCAGTTTTGGTTATCATGTATCGATTGAATGAATAATCATGGGATACCGTTACCGCGAGGTCTCAGTTCGGGGCGAACCACTAGTTAACTTTAGTTCATCAATTTTCACTATTTTGTCGCCAACGTCCATACCATGTTGAATACACCGGTTCTCGTCCGATCACCGAAGTTAAGCAACATCGGGCGCGGTCAGTACTTGGATGGGTGACCGCCTGGGAACACCGCGTGATGTTGGCTTTTTTACTATTTTCTTCATTTTGCTTTTGGATTTTTTCATAAATGTTTGGATTTTAGCATTTGAGTTAGCTATTGTTATATATATTATTGTTATATATTGTATATATGTTATTTTAATATTTCTTTTGACGTACACGTTTGTTATGTTACGGATTCGCTTCTGCCATCTAGCGCAAAGTATGCGAACTTGGCAGTAGACCGCTTGTGGAGCTGCGCATTGATACGCAGTCAACGGGTTTCGTGGTCGTTCCGTCGTACACCGGTAGATGCTGTTACTTGTCGTTACTGTACATTTATATCGCGCTGTGGAGACTCGTGCCCGCGCCACGACCACCCCGCGCGTCGGCGGCGAGAGCCACAGAACACTATTACTCCTAGCGGAGAAGAAGGACAACTTCCTACTCTAAAAAAGCTTACAAGTGCTCACTAGCGCTTCGGTGTATGCCACCGGTAACTTTCCGGTATCGCGGGAGATTTGAATAGGTACAGGATTTTTAAATTTTTACATTGTGGCTAATTCTGTTGTACACAATCTCATAACTAAACTAAAATGATAAATAGGTCTAGGTAAATCTAATGCATTAAAAAACGAAAAACAGTAAGACCTATCATTTTAGTTTAGTTTAGAGATTGTGTACAACAGAATTAACCACAATTTAAAGATTAATTACGCAAATTGAAGAGTTGATTTTTCAATCGCCAATTAGAATTTAATATTAATTGATTGAAAAATCGGCTATTTTTATGTTTTCAAAAATGCGTATACGATACCAAATAAAACAAGATTTTAAATGTTTTTCAATATATTTATTTTTCTTATTAAGGATTTTTTCGATGCTTCTTCAGTAAATCCCCTATTTTTTACTGTACAAAATCGTTTGAGGCATATTGTAATAGTAGCATCAATTATTTTTTTGAAATTTGCTTCCAAGTGCTCTTCACACCCCTTCAGCCAATTTTTATTCAAATTGCTGCAAATTTTCAACAAATTGAATTTAATTTTCTCCTTGTGAGAATTTTCTCTTAAATAATCGTTGATTATTATTGCAGCATTTTCTACCATTTTGCAGAAACTGGGCTGGATGTATTTTAAACTCTTTTTTACATCATCATATTCTTTAAATGATGTAAATAAATGACATACCTCAGAGTTTGGATCAGCAAGCATGAGTTTTTTACATTGCTCACAATGAACATGTAAATTTTTGAGAATAAAACCGCATACATATGCACATGCTTGCATTTCTCCAGAACATTGAGGTATGTCAAATTCTTCGATGTCATTATATATTGAAATTTCATCAATAAAATGTTCCTTATGATGAGTTTTTTGCTCAAACCCTTCATTAAGGAACACCTTAAAGTTATGTAAAACCTTGTTGTCATCATCCAGGCAGTTTCTGTTTTTATTGTTATTAATCAAATTAGTCAGTAAACTGGTCTTTAATGCTGCAATAAATTGAACTGAAGTGGGGTTTGGATTGCAACCACAATTACTTCTTATGCACCCAAAACAATTTTCCAGGGGATCTTGGTTTAGCCTTCGGACAGATAAAACATTGACATTATACTTTTTTAAGTTTTTGAATAATTTCTCGATGGCATTAATTGTCCTCAACCAGCCTTCTTGTGATGGGGGCTTACTTTTTGCCCCCAAAAACTTCATATCTTCAAAGAAGATTTTCATTTTATTAAAAAAGTCTAAATGACCACTGGTTGAGGACATATTGGTAAGGAATTGTTTTCCTCTCTTTCTGTCTGCGGTGTCTCCATTCATGGCATCAAACAATTTGTCCATATTTGAAATTACAGTAGCAGTCCCAGTGGCTTCTTGAGGTAACTCATCTGAAAGTAAACAAAAACATCTTTTAACATATTTTTACAAGTTTCTGTTTAATGCTTGTCTGATAAATAATAATAAATTCATGCATAGACAAATAATATATTTTGATAGATTTTCTTCTATTAAATGTGAAACATTAGTACTATAAGTTCGTCAAAACCTTCAACTAGTCAAGTAGCTGAAGTTTAAGAACTTCAGCTTCTTTGACCGTAGGAAATAAGTATCGCTTGTGGTAATTGAACTGTTATTTGGGTATAAATATGTGTTTAAAAGAATAAATCTTGAACCTTACTTTGGGCTACTTTGGCAAATATTCCTGCTGCAACTGAATGGCTAAGCACTTGCGCAGCTAAACGTACTTTCATTTTCTGTTTGCCATTCGGTTGCAGGTGTTGCTGTGTCAATGCTGGAGCAAACACAAAGTTGGGATTCAGCTGATCTATTTTATAAAACTCTTCGATGTGGTGCCATTTTGCAATGCCTGCAATTAAATTAGATTTTGAAAAACTAAAAAACTTAAACATTATTGCACAATATACATAATATTCTATACAACTAAGCAAACATATTAAAAATTATAATTATCGACCGAGCGAAGCGAAGATCTCTGAGTTTACTTGAGTGAATTTGCACTTGTCCGTCCGTCCGTCCGTCTGTCAGAGCCTTATAACTTCTGAATTACTGAACATAATTACTTCAATTTTAGATATAATATGTAAACCGATGGCCTTCAGCCGAAAATGGCTTAAAAAGTTACAAGAATCTTTATCGTAACCCGTTTTCACTCGTTAGTACCTACATAATAATTCAATGTTTTCACTAACGTTACCTAACCTTTACGGGCTACCTATGATAAGTTAGGTGATGATTTTTTTCAACTTCTTTATCACGATCCTGTATGGGACACCTAAAAGGACATTGGGACAGATGTTAGGTTTTAGGATTGTATTAAAGGAGCTACCTACGTAAAGAGACTCCTACTTAGGGGATGATTTAGGTATGTTTGGTGAAAACGGGAAATAATAATAATGTCAGTTTTGGTCGTCATGTATCGATTGAATGAATAATCATGGAATACCGTAACCGCGAGGTCTCAGTTTGAGGCGAACCACTAGTTAATTATTATTACTACACACAACGTTTTGTGTTGACCCCACATAGCGTGAAAAAGGGCAAGATGATGATGAAGGAGCACACATTATTTTAATTTGTTAATTATACAATCATTTTTTATAATGCTTAGCTTAATACTAACCTTGTATTTGTTTCCCTTCGGTTTGTAAATCTGATGCAAATGCAATGTCGTGTTTCATAAAATTATTTCTAAAACATTTTAATAAGTGAGGTGGATCCAGGATTGTGACAATTTCGTGTCCCTCAAAGTTTATGAAAGGTTGATCTCTTGATGATCCCAAGGAATTTATTGCACGTATATTGACACCATCTAGATCAGACACCATGCCAATAACTTCTAATCCAGCACTAAAACAAGCTCGCAGGACCTGTAAATTTATTTTGATTTATATTATAAATATTATATTATATAAGCTACTTCAAAGGCTCCACTTCAGAAAATCTTCCTATATAAGCTCACTTTAAGAGACCTATTAAAATAATTTGTTAAATGTTACAAAGGTCTTAAGAGTCCGGCGACCATCGTTCGCAACTCCAATTCAAGGCGCGTGCAAAAATCGGCCGGTATATTGCTATCTCTATTTATCTATACACATCGCCTCCATGCTTGGTGCGACAGCAATATTTAGCGTCTGAATTTGGTCTTTTTCCGTAAATACCAAAAATGATGAATGAAAATTTGTTGTGTTTTTCACTTTGTGTTGTTATTTTGTAACTTGACAATATAAGCTATGTTCCTGATCAATAATTAGCTAAGATATCGTTGGTTTTATTATGAAACAAATAAGAAGAAAACATGCCTTTTACGACGTAAATGGCATGTTTTCTTCTTATTTGTTTCATAATAAAACCAACGATATCTTAGCTAATTATTGATCAGGAACATAGCTTATATTGTCAAGTTACAAAATAACAACACAAAGTGAAAAACACAACAAATTTTCATTCATCATTTTTGGTATTTACGGAAAAAGACCAAATTCAGACGCTAAATATTGCTGTCGCACCAAACATGGAGGCGATGTGTATAGATAAATAGAGATAGCAATATACCGGCCGATTTTTGCACGCGCCTTGAATTGGAGTTGCGAACGATGGTCGCCGGACCCTTAAAATTATAAATTCCATGGTATAAATGAAATCCATTTTGGTGACTGAGATATAAGTCTTGTAGTAGATTATTTTTATAATAATAACAAATTACTGTTTCTCTTTATCTTTTCAAATTACTAGAAGCTAGTAGTTTTAAAAAGGATAATATTTACCTCCTTAATAAGAACAGCTAAACGATCTGCTGTAACACAATCTCCAGAGAAGTAGAAGGCTATTGGTTGCTTCCAAGGTTTGCGAAGTCCAATAGCCATAAAAGTCAAAGCATGGCTTGCGATTTCTGATGTCCGACCTTGAAAAGCATGATCCTGGTACCCATCTATTTGATCAAGCTTCACATTATAACTCAAATTTTTTCTTATTGACATCTCATCAAATGCCAATATGCATAACGTATCATTTGTAATTCTTTTGTTGGTAATTTGCTTTAATGTTTCAATGACTTGTTTATTAATACCACAGATTAATGGTATTTTGTTAAGTAAAGCCTTCAGAGAACTCACACTAGGCAAACACATTAATCTTTTCAGCAGTCTGTAGCATGCACTGGATTTTTTGTAAATGCTTAAGGCTAAAATTTTATCATCTAATGTCCATCTCCGGCCAGTTATTTTTCTTGGAACATTTTTTAATTGACTTTGTAGTAATAAACAAAATGAGCTTGACAGTTTGCATTCTATCAGGTCATTGACACAATCTTCATTTGTTAAGGCACTTAATATGGATTTCTTACATTTTTTCATTTCCTTAAATTTCCTACGAAGCCTCATTATTTCAGAAATATTTTTTCTGCATCTGTTGTACAGCTTCTGTTTTTTGGGTGAAAGTTCCATTTTTGTTTTTACATTAAGTTCCTTTAGGATGCCTTTCCTTCTTTTTGATTCCTTGAAATATAAAATAAGACATTTTTTTATTTGCAAGTAAATAGAAATGTTTTTTATTGAAATAAACTTTTACAAGTGCTTTTGAATTTGTCAATGAGTCTACCACTGGTTCGGAATGCCGTTCCTACCGAGAAGAACCAGCAAGAAACTCAGCAGTTGCTCTTTTCAAAATAAATTTACAATATACTTAATAGATATTATGCTATGTATGCAGAGTTTCCACAATGAGGGGAAGTTCCACAAAAGCATAACTAAATATATCTAATTATAATTCAACACATGTTAAGATGGGCAGACAGAAAGTAGCCCCATTTCCGCCGGTGGAACCAGTTCACGAGCATGACCCAGCCATTGCTTCGCTCAACCATATTTGAGGGAACGTAACAACCCACATCACACGACACCACTGCAGAAATGTTAAAGAGAGTGTGACATACTTAGGCTACCCATCTTAAGGCAGCAAATTGAAACTAAAAATAAATAAATGGGTAAAGGTAATCGTAATCATAAATGGGGAACATTTATGATTACGATTATTAATTCTTGCAGTCTGTACAATTGAACAGAGGGTAGTAGGGTAAGAGATAGCTTGAGCAATTGGAACTGCCTTTACAATCTGTTCTAGGTTTTTCTATGTGTGTATGCATTGTGCAATCAACTTTTCTAATAAGTGGTATATTCAATTACAGTAAAAAATCTCACAAGGTGCTGAATAGTTGACTCTGCAGTGGAGGTACTATTTTGAGATGTACTGGCTGCTTCCACTTTACTGTCTTGAGATGACCTGGCTACTTCTATTTTACTGTTTTGAGATGTGCTGGCTACATCCATTTCAAAATTGAACATAGGTAGCTGAAACATATCCAAGTTTATTGTATTATTCCTATTATAAATATAAAAATGGTGACCAAATAGTCAGGATGACACCCTCACACATTGGTCTATGTGATCATTCATCAATGAAGTCACTGGGAGCACCTGGATTCAAGGTTGCACAAGACAAGGGTACAACAAGGGTAGTCTACAAGATACCTGTTCAAGAGATATCAAGCAGTAGACGTTTATTAGTTGAGATAGAGGCAGAGAAGTATAAAAGTTAAATTATTTTAGGTCTCATGAAGTTTTTAATTTTATAAAAAAAAGTCAAAAACACTACATCATCAGTAGGAGCAAAGGAGAAAGATTACTCACTTGAGACAGTAATGATGGTTGAGGTGGATTCTCCTCCTCATTTCTTAACTGAGCTAGTATCGCTTGAGCTTCACTAGGAATAGCAAACTTATTTAATCTTTTTCTGTCACTGCTAGTAAATGAGGAATCATCAAAATGATTGCCACAAAGCATCTTATGCTGTTTATATAACTTCACCAATGATTCATCTGAGGTCCAATTATCATTGGGAAAACAGTATTTTGCCCAAACTTTAGCCCTGAAATTATTTATTTATTAGATTAGATTAAACATGATGTGATAAATATTTAGTTTTATAACTACCTATTTCCAGCCAATGTTGCTGGGTTTATTAATTATTTGTATAAAAAAATTATATTGCCTTGCCCTATTAACTTTGTACTATTCATTTCAACTTTCAAAGATATTTGTAGAATTGTGAGGTAATGTTTAACAATTTTCAAGTTAGCAGAAAGAACTTACATAGGTACAATCAATATTAAAGGCAGTAAAGTGTATTCTATTCAGAAAATTTACTTACTTCAGAGATCCATGCATGGACGGGAGAGGGAACCTATGGAAGGTCAACGAAGTATCTTCCTTTGAAGTTATGCCGCATTTTGCGCATTTAATATTAGCTTTTCCAACCATATTGGAAAATAACACAGCACAAAATATTGAGTCTATATCTCGAAAATTTACAATATAAAAAAGCGTCAATTTCGCACTGGAGTCTCTATCTCGTAATTAGTGATTTAAAAAATTGAAAAAAATAACACAGCACAAAATATTGAGTCTCTATCTCGAAAATTTACAATATAAAAAAGCGTCAATTTCGCACTGGAGTCTCTATCTCGTAATTAGTGATTTCACAACACAAAGCGTTAATTTCGCACTATTTGAAGATAAGCGTATATATCTCGGAGTTTTTTAAGTAACATTCACAAAATTAACCTTTTTCGTAACCAAACCGCCATGAACGCAAAATTTAGAACAAAACAACATTGTTTTTTTTCTACCAGCTTACCACAGAATAGATAGAAAAAGTTGCCATTTTATAAAAGCAAGGACCACTCTATCCTAATTCGGTTGTAATATTTGATAAAATATGATGATTTAAAATAACAGAATTGTAATTTCAGGTCATTTCAATGTTTCAATTTTTTCTTTTCAAAGTCATAAGTCCGTTGTCTGTAATAAATTAATTCTAAAATCTTCTAAAATGGTAGATATATATTCAGTAGGGCACGGCTATTACTATCTCATTCTTATATAGAGCATTATCCCATTTTCGCAAATCCTGCCATTGCTGGCATTCGTTCCTTAGAAAGCTGACCCCCCCTGGCGAGAGCATACTTACCTGGCGTAGGGGACACCGTGATCAAGAAGGCGGTTCCCCCAGAGCGAGGCCCTTCCATTGCACTGCGGCTGGGTTGACCTCTGCGATTATCCCTAATGTGGATAACTCGGACGCGTAATTTTTGGTAGTGGGGACTGCGTACGCGCCGTCCCCCCATTATTATTCAAAATTTCAAATCAACACAATATATCGTAGAAACCTTAAAGTATTCACGATTGGGGTAACTATTGAGGTGGTCGGTATTCGGTGATAAGCTTCAGCCGTTCCGTCAGTGCTGGTTAACGGTACCACAAGATAATATATTAATCTGTCTATCTCCGTAGTCTGTTCCTAGATCGAGGAGGACCTGGCTAACAACCTGTCTTCGCTCACTTGCGGCTGTCTCGCGAAGATTTCCGAGGAGAACCTCTCCGCTATGAACGAGGACACGACTGACGAGAACTGATTCTGTTGATTCATAATCTTCCATAATCAAAAGTACAATAATAATTTTATCTACACTAATGTTATAACATTCTACTTATGTTTCCAATACTTGACTTATAATTACTATGTACTATTATAGCGCAGATAACAAAACACTCAATTTAAGCAATTTCACATGATGGTATAATATCCACATCGATATCGTAAAATCTCATTATTTTATTATCGTAAAACATCAATAAAACGCGACCAATTAACCTGGCGAGCCTTATGTCAAAATCCTCATACAAGTTGTATAAAATTTTGATATTAGGCTGGCTTTTGAAAACAGTTGGGTTATACGTGAAAACTTCGTCGAAACTACTAAACTTACATACACAAAACTCTTTGGTAAGATCTTGTGCCAATTAAATAAAAAACGAATAGCGCGCGCTTGCTCCTGATTGGCCCTGCGCGCGCAGCTGCGCTCTCATTGGTTAGATTTTAATGGCGGCAAGTTCACTGTGACAATACACGCGTGAATTTAATGTTTCGCAATGTGTTTTGTTTTTAAAATACAAATTAAAAGTTAAAAATATTCCGACTCCGTCTACGAACTCTACTGCTTGCCCCGCGGCCGCTACAGCTGCTGGATCAATAATTAACATTAACTTTCAAAATTGCACCATCCAAAATTTGAACAATTATTATAAATAAACTATTGTCAGCTTTTACTCTTGTTGTTTGATAAATTGCATTAGTGAAGATAAAGTAGTGTATGCAACTGCATATAACACGGGTATTAAAACACTCGTTACTATTATGAAACTCGCTGCGCTCGTTTCATAAACTCACACTCGTGTTTTAATACCCTTCATTATATGACAGTTGCATAAACTACTAATACTTGATAATGATAAATCATTTAATACAATTTTTTGTGCCGCGTTGGATTGGCATTTATTTGATATAGTCAAAAGTCGAAACTCTATTCGCAGCTTCTAAGTTTGCCAACTCAAGTCTTTGTTTTGGCAAGCTAAGGGCCTGTTTCACCACTTGCTGATAAAGGTCTGATAGCCTATCCACAACTTATCTGACGGATAGCGTTTAAATTTCTGTTTCATAAGTATCTGATAAGTCAGTCTGACAGTTAAACTCAAAAAGATATCACACAAACTTATCCAGTAAGTATTTTATCTGTTAGATATATATCAGGCACTTTATCAGCAAGTGGTGAAACAGGCCATAATCAAATAGTAACCATATAACCATAACCATAGTAAAACAGATAGCAGACACTGTCTATCAGTAGGCTTAGAAACTGCGTCGAAATTCGCTACTGCCGACAACGCCAGTGCGTGCAATCTAGTAGAAGCTTCTAAAAATGGTTGTTACAGTGAGCCGATCGCAATCGCCTCTGACTGAATTTATGGAGTTCTTGCTGTCATATAATAATAAAACTATAGGTATCTAAAATATCCGTCATTTTATAGTCAAAAGTATCTGAGATTTTTACAATCATAGAAAATATTAGAATGATGTTCGAGAGAGGGATGCGAAATGTAATTGTCATCTTAAAAGGTCAACAAGTGGTTTCTCGCAGAAAAGCGTAAGCAACGCGCTAATCACAGCGCATAGGACTTTCTTAGCTGACGGCGTCGTTAAGAAAGTCGTAAGCGCTCGGCTTCCTTCGTCGGTTACGCGTTTCTCCGAAACGTTTTCTCCGATTTATTTACCTTTTAAAACAGCTTGAGAAAAAAATGTGTTTGTGTTAAATCCTTAATTTAGTATGAATGAGAGAGACAGAGAATTTTTCCATTCTCTTTTCCGTCCATACTAAGTGACAGATTTAACATAAGCTGAAAGTTACCCTAGGGCCTCTGATGTCTCCTTGTGTGAGAAGAGCTTTATTTTTAGGTTGGACGCACATTCATAGAGCACTGCCATACATATTTTTACATAAATTAGAATAAATTAAAAACAGAGCGAAATTGTTAGGCTGGTGCTCTTTAATGTGGGATTTTCTTGAGTTTTGGCGATACGTTATAGTCAAAAGACGTAACTTCTATGACCTTATTCCTTTTCTAGTTAATATCAACCACTTCAGATAGATTTTGATAATCGAAGGAGGTATGTATTAGAGCTTATCTGCAATTTTGCTACGGCTTGCATGCAATTCAAATTGGAGAGTATCTTCTAAGTTTGACCGAAAAAATTGTCTAAAAATTATGCTACAGTGTGACAATCCCAATCACTTCTGATTGGTCTGTACTCTCTCGGTATTGGCCGAATTGCATTGATGCAGCAAGAACTCCATAAATTCAGTCAATCAGAGGCGATTGCGATCGACTCACTGTAACAACCATTTTTAGAAGCTGTTCTACTAGATTGTCTTTCTCATGCAATACACAAAATATATTTAAAATTAATTATAAAATTGATTCTTTACCTTTCAAAAACCTTATTAGCACATTTCTGAAATTTGAGATATTTTTTACCTACCTTACACCTTCTAGTTTTCTATCGATACTTTAATGAAAAATAATAAACATTCTTCAAACTCAGACCGATTTGGACCATGCTGAAATTGCAAGCTCAGTGCAGTGTGATATCACAGATATTTCTAAGCACTTAAACATAAATAACAAAGGTATTACTGTCATTACTCAAAATATCCGAAGTATTTTTAGGGTTCCCTACCAAAATTGTAAAAATGGAACCCTTATGGTGACCGTCCTCCGTCCGTAACTCCGTCCGTCCGTCCGTCCGTCCGTCTGTCACAGTCGATTATTTCAGTAACTATTAAAGCTATCGACATGAAATTTGGCATACTTAGTTATGTAACTATACCGAGTGGGGTATCATATGAAAGGCCTTTACTTGTGCATTCTAAAACAGTTTTTTATTTATTTCTATATATAATAGTTTTTGAGTAATCGGCCAAAATGTCGAAAAAAATACCGTTCCCTTATCTCCGAAGTTTACCAATCGAAAAATCTGTAATAATTATGGTCAATAGAGGTTAATGTATATTTTACAGGAAAAATAAAACCAACGCTCTAACTAGCATAGTTTTTTTTTTATATTAGCAATAAACCTCTACAAACAAAGTTAACGATAAATAATCAAATTAATATAATATTATCGTTTTACTTTTGGAGTACGGAACCCTCGGTGCGCGAGTCCGACTCGCATTTGGCCGGTTTTTCTAACTTTGATGACTTTCAACTATCTCTATCACTATTGACCTTTGACGCCGACATTTTAATTTTAACAGAGTGTTGGCTAAGTCAAGAAAAACCTATCCCACAACTCCCGAATTATAATGCTTACAAATCTACTTTAAACTTAAATCAAAATGACGGAGTTGTTGCTTATATTAAAAATACTTTAAATTCTAGTGTAAAAGAAATACAACTGATGCATGCATCTTGTCTGCAGCTTACTATATGCAACTACATTACTATTGTTGGTATTTATCGTTCGCCATCGAATAGTAATGCTGACTGCTTCATTGAATCTCTTAATTCATATTTGGATAAAATAAAATCGCACCGAAATATAGTTATAACTACAGATATTAACATATATATTTTACCTAAACCTACTGAACACTTTCAGGAACGTAATAATAGAAATAATTACCTAGATATGATGTCTCTACACGGACTAATTCCTGGACACTTTTTAACTACAAGAGAAGGTAACTGCCTTGATCATTTTCTTTTAAAGCTGGAGAATACTAAACTCTGCGCCTTTATTGCGGTTCTCAATACCTCGATTACTGATCACAATATGATACTTTTAAATATATCAAATATAAATATAGAATTCAAATAGGTCAAAAAATAAAACTATAATAGATTATAATGAAGCGTTAAAATCTCTAGCTAACAAAAATATTGAATTACTACTCTCTTGCAACTGTCCGGACTTGGTAATTAAAGAAATGACAAATAAAATTAAACAATCGCTTGATGAAAACACCAAAACAATTCTTCAGCCTAAGAGTAAGCGAATAATTAAACCATGGATGACGCCTGGCATTTTACGTTGTATCAAACATAGAAATAAATTGCAAAAAAATCTTCGTTCTGATCCCACTAATGATGTACAAAGGCATATTTACAAGAGGTATCGTAACCATTGCAATAATTTAATAAAAAAACTAAAACGCAATTATGAAAAAGAACAACTTGCAATTTCAGCTAAGAACTATAAATGTCTCTGGAAAAACATCAAAAACTTTACCAATTTGAACAACTCAAACAACAAAAACTCTGAACTCTTGCACATAAAGTCATCTCCTATCGAGTCTCTTAATCATGTTAACTCATTCTTTGCCGGTATTGGAAAACAATTGGCAGAAAACATTCTGCAGAATAAACAACGTCAACCACCTATAAAAACCCCTGCAACATCATCCTATACAGTATACACACTATTCATCATTTGGCCTGCTTGATACAGACCCTGAAGAAGTTAATAGTATCCTTATGAATCTAAAATCTAGTAGTGCACCGGGATGTGATAATATACAAACAGAATTTTTAAAACTTTCTAAGCATCTAATTTCTCATGTCATTGCTCATCTTGCCAATCTATGCTTCAGACAAGGTATATTTCCGGCTATCCTAAAAAAATCGATTGTTACTCCAGTATATAAGAGTGGAAACAGCGACGATGTTAACAATTATAGACCTATTTCAATTCTACCAGCTATATGTAAAATATTAGAAAAATTAATTAACAATAGACTTATTAATTATCTTGACCAACGAAGTATTATATCAAGCTCTCAGTTTGGTTTTAGAAGAGGAAAGTCTACCGAAGACGCCGTCTTAGCTCTCAGTGATGTTTTCGTAGAATACTTAGATCAAAAAAGTAAATGTCTAGCTGTATTCCTTGATCTTAAGAAAGCTTTTGACACCGTTTCTGTTCCCATTCTTATTTACAAACTTGAATCAATAGGCATTAGAGATATACCACTGTCCCTATTCCAAAGTTACTTACCGGACGTTCACAAAGGATTAAAATGGAAAATTATGTGAGTGAGGACATAAATGTTAATTACGGCGTTCCTCAGGGAAGTGTGTTGGGACCAACATTGTTCTTAATCTTCATCAATGAGCTCTGTAATCTCAAAATCCAAAATGGTCATTTATTTTCTTACGCGGATGACACAGCAATTGTTTTAGTGGCACTTCCTGGAATGATGCCCGTTTACATGCGGAAAAAGGTCTATCAGAAGTAGCTAATTGGCTTAATTCTAATCTCTTGACTTTAAATACAATGAAAACACATTATATTTCTTCTTCTGCTGCTTCTCCTTAAGAGAACAGCAGCAACCCTTGCGAAGCTATGAAATTAGAATTCATACATGTTCCCAACTACAGAGCGCCGAAAGTTGTAATTGTCCAGTCTTAAACAAAGTTTCAACTATAAAATATCTCGGAATAATGTTGGATCATAGACTAACTTGGTATTCACATATAGATCTGGTTTCGAACAGAATAAGAAAATTAATATGGATATTTAAGAATTTAAGAAATATAGCAACTAAAAAAATATTAAATACAGTCTATGTAACTCTTGTACAGTCCGTCATATCGTATTGTATTACTGCTTGGGGTGGGGCTGGCAAGACCAAATTTCTTGAAGTAGAGAGAGCACAACGATCGCTTCTGAAAGTAATGCTATCAAAATCATATAGATTCCCCACGACTCAGCTTTACTCTTTATGTGAACTTCTTTCAGTTAGAAAATTATACATTTTAAATGTTATTTTAAGAAAGCATAAATCACTGCCATTCTCAGTACCAAGTACTCGCAAGCGAAGAAAATATATTGCTGCCGCAACACGACATGCTAGAACTAAATTTGCTAGAAATCAATATGTTAGACTTTCATCTTATCTTTATAACTTAATAAACAAAACACTCGATATATATCTTCTTAAATTACGAGATTGTAAAAAAGTTCTAACTAAATATTTATTTACATGTGACTATGAAAAGGTTGAATCATTGTTTAAATCTACTGAATAATTGAACTTAGCACTTTGACCAATACACAACACTCACGCACACACGCCCGCACACAAGTTCACATACACACACACAGACACACTCATACATACTCACACACACACTAACCATAAACACACATACACATACGCGCAGACACAGAACTTAATTTACGCGCAATCACACAGCATTATTAAATTAATTAATTTTACTGTAAAAATATTATGTAGTATTTTATAGTAATTTTTATTGTTAAACATATGTGTGTAGCTATTGTTTCATAATACATCGACGGATATTGTTATGGAAGAGCCGTGTCTTCTGGTATATACAAGTGTACTATTACACTTAAAAGAGGGCTCCAGCCTTACTTGTGTTATAAATTGTACATAAATTATGTTTAATAAACGAATTTTGAATTTTGAATTGCACGCACTGGCGTTGTCGGCAGTAGCGAATTTCGACGCAGTTTCTAAGCCTACTGATAGACAGTTACTGTCTGCTATCTGTTTTACTGATACTTTGTGACCCAAAGGCCAAAAAGGATTATGGCCTGTTTCACCACTTGCTGATAAAGTGCCTGATATATATCTAACAGATAAAATACTTACTGGATAAGTTTGTGTGATATCTTTTTGAGTTTAACTGTCAGACTGACATCAGATACTTATGAAACAGAAATTTAAACGCTATACTTCAGATAAGTTGTGGATAGGCTATCAGACCTTTATCAGCAAGTGGTGAAACAATCAGTTCTCGTCAGTCGTGTCCTCGTTCATAGCGGAGAGGTTCTCCTCGGAAATCTTCGCGAGACAGCCGCAACTGAGCGAAGACAGGTTGTTAGCCAGGTCCTCCTCGATCTAGGAACAGAGATAGACAGAATAATATGTATTTTGTGGTACCGTTAACCAGCACTGACGGAACGGCTGAAGCTTATCACCGAATACCGACCACCTCAATCGTGAATACTTAATTACTTAAAGCTTTCCACTAAATATTTTGAGTTAGTTTGAATAATGGGGGGACGGCGCGTACGCAGTCCCCACTACCAAAAATTACGCGTCCGAGTTATCCACATTAGGGATAATCGCAGAGGTCAACCCAGCCGCAGTGCAATGGAAGGGCCTCGCTCTGGGGGAACCGCCTTCTTGATCACGGTGTCCCCTACGCCAGGTAAGTATGCTCTCGCCGCCGACGCGCGGGGTGGTCGTGGCGCGCGCACGAGTCTCCACAGCGCGATATAAATGTACAGTAACGACAAGTAGCAGCATCTACCGGTGTACGCATCTCTGGTAAATATAGTGTATTATCTATGGGTGTACGACGGAACGACCACGGACCCGTTGACTGCGTATCAATGCGCAGCTTCACGAGCGGTCTACCGCCAAGTTCGCATACTTTGCGCTAGATGGCAGAAGCGAATCCGTAACATAACAAACGTGTACGTAACAAAACAAAAAGCATTTCAAGAATTAATAATAAATTATCATCTAACTCAAATGTTAAAATCTAAACATTTATGAAAAAATCCAAAAGCAAAATAAAGAAATAGTAAAAAGCCAACATCACGCGGTGTTTCCCAGGCGGTCACCCATCCAAGTACTGACCGCGCCCGATGTTGCTTGACTTCGGTGATCGGACGAGAACCGGTGTATTCAACATGGTATGGACGTTGGCGTGAGCTGGGGCGAAATACATTATCATTTTTCGCTGATAATTCGGCTAAGTAATAAGTGGTTGAACAAAATATGTTGTTGAATACTATGCATAGAAGTTACATGTGGGAGGTTGTTGGTGAATTAAAATTAACCCTGTATAAGTTATCTTAAAATAGTTATATAATATAGGCAATCTACGCGAGGGTCTGGGCCTTACTGCCTGTTATTTCGTATTTCGTTTCTGAAAATGCGCCGGATATTATATACAGTTGTGGTTATATAATTAAGAACGCTTATGTAAAGATATTTTTTTCATAACAAACTAGTATAACTTAATGCATGTATCATTTTTTATTTCTCGTGGTATCCTTAATACTTTTCTATACTATTAGTGTATTCATTTATACACAGTATTAATAAATCAATAAAAAGATAAATTTATTACATTAGATCTGAATCTAGTACTACCACTAACTGGCTGGTCACATAATTAAGAACACTGTACAGTTAATTTTTTTATTCAAATTCAAATAGAGAACACTCTTTGGCAAGGTCTTTTTCGAATAATTTTTGGCGCCATTCAGTGCTGTAAAATTTTAAAACTTGATTACTTTAACAAAAAAAAATGGGTAAAAATAAAAGTTGTGATAAATCTACGAGGGAAGTCATAATAAGACTTAGTGAGAAGAATTGGTCGTATAAAAAGATAGCTGATCATTTGCAATGCTCGAAAATAATGGTTTTCAATGCTGTGAAGCATTTTAACAGGTATCAAACAACTTCAAATATTCTGCGCGCACCTAAACCGAGAAAGACATCTCGTCGAGATGATAGGAATATCGTTCGTTTGGCAAAACGAAATCCTTTTAAAGGTTCTAACGAACTAAGAAAAGAATATTTTGGTGAAAACAACCCTTCACCGATCTCGGCACGCACTATTCGAAGGCGTTTGGTAGGTAGAAAATAATTTACACGGTAGGATAGCAAGGACGGTACCTATGCTGAAGCGGTGTCATAGGCAAGCCCGTCTCGCATTTGCAAGAAGGTATGAAAACTGGACTGTCAGACAGTGGAAAAATGTCTTTTTTTCTGACGAAACAAAAATAAACAGAGTGTGTTCAGATGGAAAACGATACGTCAGACGACCTCCGAATAAAGCATTTGACTCTAAGTACACAAAAGTGACATTAAAGCATGGCGGAGGAAACATAAAAATTTGGGGGTGTTTTTCTGGTCATGGAGTTGGACCTGTTAGTTAAACTGATAGAAGGAAACACGGATCAATTCCAATACAAAAACATACTGGAAGAAACAATGTTACCGTATGCTGAAGACGTGCTTCCAGTTATTTGGACATTCCAGCACGACAATGATCCGAAGCATACATACTGCACGCACCGTTAAGGAATTCCTTATAACACAATCAGTTTCTGTCTTAGACTGGCCGGCTAACAGTCCAGATCTAAATCCAATTAAACATCTTTGGTGTGAAGTCAAGAAAAGTGTATCGAACCGACATTGTAGCAATTTAACAGAGCTTTACGATGTTTTCTTACAAGAATGGAACTCTATTTCTCTTGCAAAATGCCAAAAACTGATAGAGTCAATGCCTCGCCGCTGTAAAGCAGTACCTAATTAAAAACCGTGGACATACCACTAACTATTAATTCTAGTTTAAAATTACTATTTTTTCACATTCATGTAATTTATTTAATGTAGTTTTCATCTGTAATAATTTTCGATTCAGTTTAATAATCGTTCTTAATTTATTTGTCCAGCTGCGGTTGTGTTTGAATTTGTTACTATTAGAAATAAAAGAAAGGACAATGGGCAAAAATGTATGGAACTTGGTCCAAGAGCCTCCACTGATGAGACTTGCGGGAAATGAAAGGTCAAAGTTGTCGTATGATTCTGGCAAAACTCTATTAAATTCTGTCCGGGGGTTATTTTGCTACGGTCATGTTTGTTATGACTAAATAATATGACTCGTGTTAAACAATTCAGCGTGTATGTTATCTTTTTATTAAGTCATTCGATCAAAAGCGCCAATAGATTTAAGATTATGGAACACTAGCTGATGCCCGCGACTTTGTCCGAGTAGATTTCGTTTTTAAAATCCCTCGGGAACTATTTTTTTCCCGGGATAAAAAGTAGCCTATGTCTCTCTCCAGGTCCTCAACTATACCCATGCAAAAAATCCGTAGCTCCGTTACAGCGTGATTGAAGGACAAACCAACAAACACACTTTCGCATTTATAATATTAGTATGATGACCAAGATCTTAAGCAGCGAACACAGTGAGAGTTAGTCGAACACTGTCGCGACGATGTTCAGAGCACAAAGTATGTATTCTGTGGAACTTAATATGTGGGTAGAATCATAATTCTGATATACGAAGTTAGGATTGGTTAGATATGGTCTATGGTATGAAGATTAGGGAAGGTGAAAAAGTTCATCACCGACATGAGCCACCGCCGTCATTAACCTTGACGACCGCTCCATAAATCCCCCATGAATAAGTACTCCCACAAGAAGCTAGAAAGAACTTAGCATAACACGGGGCGGTCGCCACAAAGACTGCGCACTCGCTTGCCGGTTGTTCGACCGGGCCGGTGCGGTGCATGCATTCACAACAGGCTAGGACTGCGGGAGGGGGACATGCACAATGATAATCCCACCCCCTCTGACCTTCCTTACCTTGTTTTGTTTACCTGGACGCGAGCCGAGAACATAAACGTACTCCATAGTCACATTATATCTGCGCCTGGTGTCGGCGACGTCATATCGGTGTTCTGGTAGGTGTCTGATGGGCGAGGGAAGTGTGGTGAGGTTAGAAGCGGAAGGGGCATCGAATTAAAGATAGATAAAGAGATTAAGAGACCATGTCATAATAAAGACAACGTTATGTACGTAAAATCATATTATTTAGGCGGAACAAACATGACTAAGTATAACAAAATAACCCCGGGACAGAATTTAATAGAATTTTGTCAGAATCATACCATAACTATGACCTTTCATTTCCCGCAAGTCTCATCAGTGGAGGCTCTTGGACCACCTTCGCCCATTGTCCTTTATAAAAAAAATCGTCAGCGATTTTATATTTCTATTCCTAATCCAGTTTACTTATCTATGTGGCTATATCAAAACATAATTAATTACTTGTAAGAAGAAACACAAAGCTACACATAACATGATATTGAAAGAAAAAAACTGAAACTACAAATCGTTCTTAATTATATGACCACCATATATTTTACACCATCAGAAAGTAGAGATTTCAGTGAACAAAAAGCTCACCGACTTTTTTAAAAAGCAGATAATTTGACGTGAGAATTTCCGATTGAAAATTAGGATGCTTTTTCAATATTAAGTCAGAAAAAGGTGAAAAAATAAATATTTTAAATCAAAAAAATCACAGTGTGTTTGGGAAATAAAAAGGTAAGTTTTTACCAAATGTCATGAAAAAAAAGAAAAATTTGTGAACGATAAAAAAAAAACTAAAACTTGGTTATTTGACTTTTTCATATACATTTTGAGGTTATGTGAAAAAAATGTAAATACCTACAAAAGTTGTAGATCTTATCTTTTTATTACCTACAACTTTGCCATTTAACTTTTTTCTTTAGGACTTGCAGTTTTTTTTACCCTTAAACCCCCCCACTCCCCGACCTCAGATCACCCGTAAATTATTTTTCCTTTCATTTTTGTTACATGAAATTTAATTCCTTTTCCAATAGGTTTCATCCTACTATAGTTTTTTTTAATTTTTCACCATTTTCAAAGGTCTACAGGTGCACAAAGTATTCGTAAATGTAGACAATTTGTGTATAATGTAAAATGTTGTAATTTGAAAACATAAACTTCTTTATCTTTATTGATGTCAATAATTAAGATAAAAACTGTCCTATCTTTTAAGTTGGACCAAATTACAGATAGTTACGAAGTTTGATCAAAATCGGTTCAGTACTTTTCGAGTTTATCCCGAACATACATAGTGACACGAGATTTTTATATATAATAATATTATATTATATAGACATAGATATACAAGATGGAGTCTAAAGGCTGTGAACGCGTCGAAAATCAGTGCTGCCAACTGTGGCTACACGCCCTTTTCCCGCGCTCAGTTTGAATTAGGTCATCACCAGATATGGAGCTCGCGAGCCAATATTCTGTTTTTTTAAAATGGCGGTTTTTGGTAAATAAAATGTGAAAAAACTAACACATTACCTGCGAAAACCGCATGCGTTTCGTTTTTACATTTATCAGTCACGCGTCTAAATGTGTTAAACAGGAAGATCTAAAATAACCAATAACATAACATCACCTACCATCAGCAATTATTATAACATTAATTCACATCAGTTCCTGCAAAATATGAAATTGAAATTTTTAGAAAATAATTTTAATTAATTAATAATTATTTAGAGTTCGCCATTTGTTGTGTGTTGCCAGTTTACGAACCCAAAATTTCCCTAATATATAATGAAACCTTAGTATGTTATACCGATAATTTTCGAAAAGCGATTGCAGATGCCATTTAATTTTCTTTCCAAGACAGTCCTAGTTCTACGATCTCACCTGATGGTAAGTGACGATGCGGTTTAGATGGTAACGGGCTAACTTGGAAGGGGATAAGCTAGGATTTATTACATTTTTACTCGCTATCGTACCGGAACGCTAAATCGCTTAGCGATACGTCTTTGATTGTAGAATGGTAACTAGCCACGGCCGAAGCCTCCCACCAGACCAGATCTGAGATATTTCAGAAATTATAAATTTCGAAATTGTCCCCATTGGTAATCAAACTCAAGAATTCCCCTCTTATTTTTTTTTAACTTTTTCGTTTCTGATTTTCTTTTATTTATATTCGTCTTAAATTTTATTTTTTATTATTTGTTCCGTCTTCGATATCCGGAATCCATGTTGAATTTAGCGTGTCTTTTTCGTATGTTCTGACTTAGCGATACCCTCGCTTCGGGTCCCCACCCTGTATCCGTTTCCGCTTTGTGTTCAATATGGCGACGCCGCGGGATCGCGGGTGAGGCCATCTTATTTTCTCATTATAGCGTCGTTTTTCGTATTGTTCGGACGTGTTTCTAAAAATTTCTTAATAATCCTAAATATAGTGATATATTATATAAAAGTATATCAAGTGTTAAGATTTCTAGCAAGAATAGAATCCCTCGCTTCTGCGATGGAGAATAACGACAGCAGTAGGAGACGGCTGCCATTTTGAGCTCATAGCGTTGTGTATTTTCGCCGCGTGCGCGTCAAATCTAAGATTATTTCGTTAATCCGTCTCTCTTGGCAAAAAATATTGCAAGCAAAGTGTTAAAAATATATAGTATTAGTGTTAATAGTGCATATTTTCTATCACGGGGAAATTTCGGTTACGCGTAAATGAACCCCACGTGCACAGAAGAAGCTCAAGTTTGCAGAGGAAAGAAGAGGCAGGAAAATGGTTTTTCGGGCAGTTCATCAGCGAGCAGGAGCAGCGAGCAGCAGGAGTCTGATGATATATCCAGAAGTGGTTTGTATTTTAAGCAAATCGGTAAGTTCAATTTTTATTTTTTCTGGTCAACAAGAAGCCTTCTTGATAAACAACGTGGTGAATATATTTTCTAATAAGAATTCACTTTGCAATCACCGCCTGACAATAAGGTGGAGAAGGCTCAGATAAATAAATCGAAATTATGCGTTTCATTATTTCGATTATATTAAGTCCACAGAAATAATAACGATATTTTCAGATTACTCCTAATTTTCATTGAAATCCCTCAGACAGGCCTAGTTCCTATTGAGGAGACAACTTTGCCTAAGTATACGCTGTATGGTGTACTACATAGCCGCTAAGGAGTTAGAATTCTGGCGTCTATTGCTATATAACGATTGAGCTGCGAATGGTCAAAATATTTATGCGAGTCATCAGCTGGTAATGTCGAATCTAGCAACAAAATATCTGCTTGCATGTCCCGGCAAATCATGTTAAGTAATGCATGTCAGATTAATACTGAAATATATGATATAAAGGAGATGAGGCGATGGCATCCTTTGAGGAGCGTCTAAAAGAACTCGACGCCAAACGCCATAATAAAAAGACCCAGCCAAGGACCTCCTACCTCTACACGTATAATAGGTCGGACCAGTTACACTGTGCGCCGTGCAACAGTATTTGAAAAAAAAATTTGGTTTCGCGATCCATATTTGCTCCCATAACCGGTTCTTGCCAAGACCGCCGTAAACGGATACGTCATGGAGGACATCATCATCAATCATCATATGATACAGTAAAATGCTCCACACTACGCATGGCATTACAGAATTAGTAGAAAGGCAGTTAGTCTCCCAGACAGGCCTAGTTCCTAATGGGAGACACAACTTTGCCTCGTCTATTATTCGCCAAGGATGGTTTCAGTGTCGAACAGTGCAGCAATACAGTCGACATCTGCTGATATCCATCCCCCAGTCCCCCTGCAATACATATTCCGAAACCACCAACGACTTAGGTCAGGTTTTGAACGTGGGGAATACCAGTGTAGATCTGTTTGCTTACACACGGCTCATATTTGCTTCGAAATACGTGTCAAAGGATTCATAGAACGAGAAAGCCTTTGCTTACAATGCCTTTCTCTGTCACTGGAACTAAAACCCGGGCTGGCTGTAAGCACCACTCAACCTATGGAAGGGTCGATATGTTCAAATATTTTGAAATGCAGAAACTATATCAGATACCAGCTCTTCCAATAATACTGATGAAGACTTAGACTAAAGTTAGCACTCATCGGAGGTCCAGAAGCATATTTTAGGAGGCATAATTGATTTGTGCCGGATAGACTTGGCTTATACAATTTATAAATCCTTATAACTATCCTCTTGAAAAAGAACTGTACATCAGTTTTTTGAAAAGTATAACAAAGTTTACACAGATTTCAAAAGTTGGAACAGCATTTCGAAGGCATGTTGAATGCACTTGAATCAAAGGAACTTTATGAGCGTTTGCTTGAATAGACTATTCTTTTCTATTCCATTCTATGAAATCATATCTGTATAGTCATTCTAATTATTGTTTGAGTTTTCAGAACCTGATGAGGAAAACTTGTTTCAAAACGTACTGCCATTTACTTCTACTTGCGTCGGATAGAGAGGCTTGATCTTGCTTTACCAAAGATTGACATGGAGCACATGATGGTTTATGGTGATCATAAATTATAATAAAATAATGTTTGGTAATGCCACATTATTACGTTTGACCTTTGTTTGCAAAACAGATACTGCTCAATTTGGACAATCTAGTTTGAAAGACACATCACCCTAACAAGTATTAAAATGAGTTTAGTATACTGAATCCTTTGATTTTGTTCAATTTATAGGAAATACTTAAGATATGTAAAGGATTGCGAGCGCAGCGATGAGTCCCTCGCTCGCAGCGAGGAGTCCACTGACGAAAAGCCTAGCCAATAGCCATGTTGACCCCGTCCCTTGATGGATATAAGAAATTGGGTCTATTATCCTTTCTAGCAACTGGCAGTTGGACCCTTAAGCAGGCCCTGTCCTCTTAGGGTTTTCTCAACTTTGCTACCTTCATCACCCACCGGGTAAGGTAGCAGTGCCGAACCATTCATCGACGTCATAGCAGTTGTCTGCGTCAACATCCTCTCAAACCCATGCGTTTACCGAAAGAGGTGTGTGTCGAACTAGAATGGTGGCTAGAAAATCTGATGCAGACGACTCTAATTCAGTCGAAGGGAAATCCCATGAATTATGTTATCACGGATGCATCAGATATACATTACCAAACATTACCAGGAAAGTGATCTTCCTTGTGTCTTAACCGGTTGGGAAGCCTGTGCCCCCGTGGGCTTCACGGTCAGTGGCGAGGTCTCTCACTATAGCGTTGTTTTTGGTGGTTTCATCATTACATTGGTAAGAAGATGATTCAATTCTGGCTATAGAAATATAGTCATCTAATACGTAATTATTTCTTTTTGCATGCCATAGCATTTTTGAACACATTATAGCATCAACAAAATAGTACCAGGAGAAATCAAACACATCACTCAACATGGATTCCGGATATCGAAGACGGAACAAATAATAGAGAGTTTTACCTACCAATAAAACTTAACCTATTATTTTTCCTGAGATATCCGGAATCCACATAATTCCTACCTGGTACTTACGCTTATAATGAGAAAATAAGATGGCCTCACCCGCGATCCCGCGGCGTCGCCATATTGAACACAAAGCGGAAACGGATACAGGGTGGGGACCCGAAGCGAGGGTATCGCTAAGTCAGAACATACGAAAAAGACACGCTAAACTCAACATGGATTCCGGATATCTCAGGAAAAATAATAGGTAAGTTTTATTGGTAGGTAAAACTCTCTATTTTTTTAAACGAATATTTTACCGGGAGAGCGTTTCTATGACTTTTAGCGATTTAGCGATTCACCAATCGAGTTGGAAATAGGGTTTAGGGTTCCCTCGGGTCAAAAATAGGAAATGGTTGCCAAAATTTTTAAAAGTCAGCGCCATATCGTCAGTCATTCTTTGTTATTGCACCGATGTCGTTTAAAAACGATATTTAGGGTCCTCTAGCGTCAAATGAGAGGAAATGGTTGCCAATATTTTTTAGTATAACAATTATTATTATAGGTTTGATTTATTTAAAAAGTTCAGGAGCATTGTTACTGAGGGAAACTAGCACCAAACTTGTGAAAATCTTGCTATAATCTCAATTGTAATTGTCCTCACTTACTTGTGAATCAGTATCACATGAAGGCGATAACGGTTGTCAGATTATAGCGATCCAACTTTGGCGCTGGGCCTGCAGGTGTGTAGTTGATTTTAGAAGTGGTTGTTAAGAAAATAAAGCTTCGTTACTGATCAAAATTGTTTTATTTCTTACTCACTAGGTATTTTTCTCGTAGAAATAACAACATTATGAAAACAGAAGGTATAAGAAATGCGTAACAGCCTATATATATATATATATATATATATGTATATTATTTTATATTTTACCTTGTTCTAGTAATGCTCATCATAGATTATAGAAAACGATAGACTGAACTCTCTTTACTAATAATTTCTATAAAAGCACCGTATTCTTTTTTATCTAAACTGTATTTAAAAATACATTATTATAATTACTTACAGTAAGTCTTTATACAAACGCAATGTTATTCACTTATAATTATACCAACCAGTTATTCAGTTGAAGGACTAAGTTTATATAAACGTACAAAAGTATATTTTTTTGTTTCAAAACAAAATATTTACGGAAGGACTTAACAAGCAACATAGTCTTCCTAAGTTTTAAACAAATCTTATCACATACTTATAAAATATTATTAAATAATCGCAGACCAGACTTAAGAAAAATTTTAAGTATTTAAAGTAATCGGCTTCTTTTAATAGTGAAATCGATTATAAAAAGAAGCCAATGACATACTTTTATTTTTTTTAACAATTTTCACGGTTTTTTATTTATTTATTTATGTTAGTTGCAGATTGTTTACACATACCCCGTTAGGGTGTAGGAACTTGGTCTGAAATCGACCATTTTCCTTTATTTTTAAAAGATTTCTTTTACAATCTATGTAGGTGTATAGATTGCCTGCGAAGGTGAGTTAATAACTGTTTCATCAGCATTCCGTTAACTACTTAGTAGTATGAAAAATAACACTAGAAAAAATAGTACATATACAAAAAAATAAGAAACTGGGTATTTTGTGCGTCAAAACTTCAAAAATATTAGCGGCTGGTAAATTAGCATTTTTTTAGAATAGTTTACCACCCATTAGTTTTCTGATTCAAGTAGTCTGATAGTCTTAAACCTTCGTTCATTATGATGATGATGATGATGATGATGATGATGATGTTTTTACAACCCGTCCAGTATACTACAACACAAGAGGTCTGATGGTCCTTTAAGAAATGCGTTAAAACCTGCACATATCGCAAGGATAAAATATATACGCATCAATATGGGGAAGACTGGTGATCGATTCCCACTGAACTTGAGTCGAAGCGAAAATCCAATTTTTTAAAGAGGATACTTATTATGTTAATCCACATATTACTATGAAGACAACAAAAATACAATACAATCTAAGTTTCGTATTTTCGAAATTACACTGTTACATGTCCCGTGATATTTTATGAAAATATCACGATTTTACGATAACCATACGAGTCCTGCGACATATCATCAAAAACAAGAAATAATAAAAATGGAGTGTATTAAGGTGGAAGACACGGGTCTGCCCGCGAAATTCAAATTTAATTTGGTTTTTCGCAATTTGTAAACTAATACGACAAACTAGGCTACTGGCATTCTAAGTGTGAGTCTCACAAATTAGTCAGTATTTTGATTAATTTCTTAAACTGGTCACTTTCAAGTAAAATTTTTTATGTAAACCTGTGAAGATGATAATTCTACTGGCGCAATTGGAACGCCATAAGCCTACTTTGTCGTATTAGTTTGTGGCGTTATCGATGCAACACTACCGCACAAAAACACTGTCTATGGTTTTATAAGCGTATCTTAGTCTATGGAACTGTCAACGCACAACACTTATTATATAATTGCGCAGAAAGATCAAGACTAGATAATTGATGTAATATCGTAATAATTATTGTTTCATTTTATTTGCATCGTAACTGCATAGTGCATACCAAAATTACATTATATTTCCTGTGTAAAAACAGTGCAAGTAAACCGTGATAAAACGAGTGCGAAAGCAATATGGGGAGTTTAATTGTGATACCTAACTTCCTCACAATGGTGACGCCGACCTTTCGACACTGAAGGAATTTACACTGGGTGGAGCCCTATTACCCCATTGTAACTACGCTACATGTTACGAGCTAGTGAGCGTGCCCCCGGATTGTTCCGCTTCGTTCTTCGCTTCTTCTTTTGTTCTTCGTTTTTTCTTCGCTGAGTTGGTGTTATGTGCCTTTGTTGCGAACTGTGAAGTGTAGTAAATAAAACAAACAAATAGACTAAACTCTTGCAGACTAAACTAACTTAAGTGCTATAGAGACTAGCAAACTTTATTAAAACTTTAATCAGTGTAATAAGGGAACAGAAAATGTGTTAAAAATAACCCATAGATTGGTAAGTTAATTTGTATATTGTTTGTTAGGTTTTCTTATATTTTTTTACAACTATTGTATTCTAGTTACTTTTTTAATTGTGTTTGTGTTTTTCATACTAATCCTTAGCCTAACATTGTCTACTATATGTGATATTTTATGAAAATTATTTAGTTATTTTAACAAATGATTATTATTCATTTGTGCTGTATATTTGTATCTTTGTTCTTTTAACAGATAGTATTATTGATTTGTTTTGTATATTTGTGTTCTGTGTTGCTTGTTCAAAATGGTTGAAGAACAATTGCACATGAAAATAAAAGAACTACAGAGACAGTTGACTGAATTGCAGTCTTTACCAGGTACCGCTTCTGTGAATGGTGTAGCTGTGAAGCTGCCCACCTTCTGGCAGGACAAACCAGTTATTTGGTTTGCCCAGGCAGAGGCGCAATTTGAGATTGCCAATATTAAGCAGGACTCTACCAAATATGGCTATGTCTTATCTATGCTCGATGCAAGAATGGCTGAGGAGGTGGAAGATGTCATTGCAAGTCCTCCAGCTGAAAATAAGTATGAAAACTTAAAGAGAGAGCTCATTGCTCGATTCTCTGCTTCAAAAGAGCAACGTGTGAGAAAACTTTTAAGTGAAGTACAACTGGGGGACCGTAAACCTTCTGCATTCCTTCGGCACCTGCGTTCCCTTGCAGGCTCAAACTGTAGTGACGAGGGTATCATCAGGGAACTGTGGATGCGCAGGTTGCCTCAGGAGGTACAGAGGATTCTTATGGCACAATGTGATTTGCCTCTAGACAAGGTGGCTGAAATTGCTGATACAATTGTTGAGGCACCTGCATCCTCTAACTGCCAGCCCAGTTCAGTTAATGCCGCTGCCGCACCCACAGAGTTGCAACTACTAAAACAGCAAATGGATGAGTCGATGAAGAGGATGGATGAGTTATGTAGACGCCCTAGGTCTAGATCTCAGTCGAGGCAAAGACAGCGGTCATCTTCTCGTTCTGGTCCCAGAGTATGCTGGTACCACAAGAGGTTTGCTAGCAAGGCCAACAGATGCATCAGCCCATGTGAGTGGAAACCGGAGCCGGGAAACGAAACAAGCAATCAGTAGTGGCGGCTACTGATTGCGATCCCGTTTCACGCCGGCTGTTCATTACAGATGCCCAAACAAATATCAAATACCTGATTGATACAGGCTCTGACCTTTGCTGTTTCCCACTAAGGATGCTTAAGGGCCCAGTCATTCAGACTAACTTTGATGTACGAGCAGCGAATGGCACCCCTATAAATACCTATGGAACCATTTGCCTGCATTTAAATCTGGGCTTGCGCAGGGACTTTAAATGGAATTTTGTCGTGGCAGATGTGGGCATGCCGATCATTGGCGCTGACTTTCTAGCTTATTATTATCTTCTACCAGATTGCCGCATCGGCAAGCTGATAGATGCCACCACAAATCTTTCCACAAAAGCCACCATTGCAAACATTACACAGCCCAGCGTCAAAACTGTCATTTCAGGAAGTTCACCTTACTTAGAAGTATTGAAGCAATTTCCTGATATAACGCGTCCACCAGGCATGCATAGGGAAATCAAACATAATACTGTGCACCATATTTTGACATCCGAGGGACCACCAGTGTCATGTCGACCTCGAAGGCTCGCAGGCCAGAAATTACAGGCTGCGAAGAAGGAGTTTGAAGAAATGGTTAGTTGCGGCACGGCGCGCCCTTCTACTAGCCCTTGGTCTTCGCCACTACATTTGGCCAAGAAAGGTCAAGATGGCTGGCGGCCGTGCGGCGACTATCGCGCATTAAACGCTCGCACCATCCCAGACCGATACCCCGTGCGTCATATTGGGGACTTTAGTCAGGAATTGGCCGGGTCTACGATATTTAGTACTGTGGACCTAGTCAAGGCATACCAACAGATTCCCGTACATCCGGATGACATAAAGAAAACTGCCATCACCACGCCATTTGGCTTATTTGAGTTCCCCTTTATGACGTTCGGGCTGCGAAACGCAGGACAAACCTTTCAAAGGTTTATAGATGAGGTTGTGCGAGGCCTAACTTTTTGCTTCCCCTACGTAGATGACATTCTGGTGTTCTCTCGTACTCCTGAGGAGCACGTTGAACACCTGCGTGTATTATTCCAACGGTTGTCACAATATGGGGTCGTTATTAATCCATCAAAATGTGTTTTTGGTTCTGACGAGGTGACATTCTTAGGCCATCGGATCTCCAAGGATGGAACTCGCCCGCCAAACGAGAGAATTGAAGCCCTGCGGGATTTTCCTTTACCGAAAACGGTTGAAGGCCTCCGCCGGTTCCTCGGCATGGTAAATTTTTACCGCCGATTTCTCCCGAAAGCAGCTGAGTTACAAACCCCGCTTATTAACATTTTAGCAGACTCTAAACTCAAAGGCGCCAAACCCGTTCCTTGGACACCCGAAACAGAGGTGGCATTCCAAAAATGCAAAGACCATCTGGCTAACGTCACCCTTTTGGCTCACCCTGACAACACTGTCCCACTTGGGCTGTTTACTGATGCTTCCTCGTCTCATGTCGGTGCTTGCCTGCAACAACGTGTCGGAGACGATTGGCAGCCCCTTGTTTTTTTAGCAAAAAGCTCACGGAGCGGAAAGCTTACTATCGTGAGTTGCTCGCAGTCTACGAGGCTGTCCAACATTTTCGGCACGTTTTGGAGGCCCAGCATGTTACAATTTACACGAACCATAAGCCCCTGATATATGCTTTCACTCAGAAGCGCGAAAAGTTGCCTCCTCCGCAGCTAAACCAACTTACATTTATTTCCCAGTTCACCACGGATATTGTGCACGTAAAGGGAGCAGATAATATAGTTGCAGACGCTATGTCGCGCGTGGAGGCAGTCCACTTGGAAGAGGATTTTGCTGCTCTCGCCAAAGAACAGGAGACTGACCTTGAGCTCCAAGAGGCCATCAAAAATTCCTCACTTAAACTAGAAAAGGTGCTTATTCCGGGCACGGAACTGGAGGTTTTTTGTGATGTGCCCACGGGCAAACCGCGGCCATTTTTGACCCCTTCATTCCATCGAGCATATTTTCAAAAGCTCCACAACCTCAGCTACCCAGGCGCGCGAGTTTCTGCGCGATTGGTTGCTGAGCGTTTTGTCTGGCCGAGCATGCAAAAGGATTGTCGGAATTGGACTCGATTTTGCACCGCTTGCCAGCGATCCAAAATTAATCGGCATACGTCATCCCCTATAGGTGAGCATCATCCATCCTGTCCATCTAAGCGATTTCGCCATGTGCACATTGATATCATTGGCCCTCTCCCGCCCAGCAAGGGGCATCAATATTGTCTCACTGCCGTGGACAGGTTTTCTCGGTGGCCTGAGGCCTGGCCAATGGTAGGGATAACTGCGGAGGAGGTTGCCGAAACATTTTTCCGGGAACGGATTGCCCGTTTTGACGTTCCTCAGCTCGTGACAACAGACCAGGGGAGACAATTTGAATCTAGCTTGTTTCAGTCCCTCATGCAGCTGTGCTCCATCAAGCGTGTTCGTACCACGAGTTATCACCCGTGTGCGAACGGGCTAGTAGAGCGGATGCATAGAACCCTTAAGGCCGCCCTCATGTGTCACGAAGACACATGGACACATGCTCTCCCCGTTGTATTACTCGGGATGCGGGCAGCCTTAAAAGAGAACATGCAGGCTTCCGCTGCTGAGGTAGTGTACGGGGAGCCACTGTGCCTACCCGGCGAATTTCTGGCCCCAGCGCCGAAGGATGATCTCAACGATGAACCTTCCAGGTTCATCACACAGCTGAGACGGCATATGGCAAGTCTGCGCCCAACGTCGGTATCCAAGGCACTGGCAGAGATCATCTTTCGTATTCAAAGATCTTTTGACCTCGACCCACGTCTGGCTGAGGGACGACACCGTACGACCTTCACTGAGGCCACCTTATAACGGTCCTTACAAAGTGGTTCGCAGGGGTGAAAATACTTTCACCATCCTAATAGGCCTAAAGGAAGTCGTGGTGAGTATCGACCGACTAAAACCAGTTACATCGATTCAGAAATATATCCAGCTCCCGCAACCAAGGAACCAGTGGGGAGAAAGGTCCCGGAGTTTGATAAGGAACAGCTTCCAGCTGCCAGCCGTCAGCCATTCACAACTCGGTCTGGTAGAACTGTAAAATTCAAAACGCCTCTCGACGTTTAACTACCACGTTTTTCACTCCGTAGGGGGGTGGTGTGGCGTTATCGATGCAACACTACCGCACAAAAACACTGTCTATGGTTTTATAAGCGTATCTTAGTCTATGGAGCTGTCAACGCACAACACTTATTATATAATTGCGCAGAAAGATCAAGACTAGATAATTGATGTAATATCGTAATAATTATTGTTTCATTTTATTTGCAACGTAACTGCATAGTGCATACCAAAATTACATTATATTTCCTGTGTAAAAACAGTGCAAGTAAACCGTGATTAAACGAGTACGAAAGCAATATGGGGAGTTTAATTGTGATACCTAACTTCCCCACAAGTTTACAAAATGGGGAAAACCAAATTAAATTTGAATTTCGCGGGCAGACTCGTATAATCCACCTTAAGATAAAGGCCAATATCCTACGCAAAAAAAAAATACAGACATTCGCTCCGACTCACTTCTACTCTGCGTCGTTGGGAATCAACAAATGTCAACGTAGCGTGTTGCAGTTCACGAGTTCTTCTCGGTGAGCTTGACGACGACGGCCTTCACCTCCGTGTAGTTCCTGATCCCGTAGGGCCCGTTCTCGCGGCCGAGCCCGGACTGCTTGTAGCCGCCGAACGGCACCTGGTTGCCGAACACGTTGTAGTCGTTCACCCACACCGTGCCCGCGCGGAGACCCTAGAATAGAATAGAATAGAATAGAAATATTTTTTATTCAAATAAACTTTTACAAGTGCTTTTGAATAGTCGATGAATCTACCACTGGTTCGGAATGCCCTTCCTGCCGAGAAGAACCAGCAAGAAACTCGGCGGTTGCTCTTTTCAAAACAAATTTACAATACAGTAAATACTTAGCTATATATACAGTGTTTCCACAATGATCGAAGTTCCATAATGCATACCGACTAACTTCTATATCAAGATGGGCAGACATAAAGTAGCCCCATTCCCGCCGGTGGCACCCGTTCACGAGCATGACGCATGACCCAGCCATTGCTTCGCTCAACCATATTTGAGGGAACGTAACAACCCGCATCACACAATGCTCATGGATACAGTTCATATCGATGGCAGGGGGCCATTCAAGTACGTATTACGTAAGCAAAGCACTTCCCTCCAAACGTTACGTAAACATTGGTATATATATATATATGAATTTTAAAATCTTTTCAAGTTTTAACGAACGAACCAATAGCATATGGTGGATTATACGGGTCTGCCCGCGAAATTCAAATTTAATTTGGTTATTCGCAATTTGTAAACTAATACGATAAAGTAGGCTATTGGCATTCATTTAACACCAATAGCAGCATCATCTTCACAGGTTTATATAAAAATCTGTACTTGAAAGTGCCCAGTTTAAGAAATTAGTCAGAACATCGAGTAGTTTGTGAGTAACTCACATCCAACTCGATACTCGGACTAATTTCTTAAACTGCGACACTTTCAAGTAAATATTTTTATATAAACCTGTCAAGATGATACTACCATTGTCGCAATTAGAATGCCATAAGCCTACTTTGTCGTGTTTTACAAATTGCGAAAAACCAAATTAAATTTGAATTTCGCTGGCAGATTCGTATAATCCACCTTAACCATAAAACACCGTGTTAAAACTAGAGAGCAATATCAACAATTTGGGGAATCTCTGAGCATCCTTTTCGCTTTCGAGCATAGTATGGGCGGTTGCCCTGCTTGCCACCTCGGCCGCTACTGATCATAGACAAGTAGGGTTGCCATATTTGCTTGAATCAAAATCAAAACGCAGATCCCCCACCCATCCCCATTTGGTGCTTACTAATTCAGGCCCAAAAACAGAATTCGCTTTATATGGGAATGAATTCATTAATTATACATTTATATAGTGGCCACTAAATATCGCATTATCTAGTATCTACCTGCACGAGGTAGTTGACCCTGTCGAGGTCCTTGCTGAACACAGCCGCAGCCAGCCCGTACTCCGAGCTGTTGGCGCGCTCCAGCAGCTCATCCATCTGCGAGAACTTCAGGATCGACTGCACCGGCCCGAAGATCTACAAAATTAATCAATACTTAATTTAGACTTAGTCAAACAAAAAGCCTAGGTTTTTCTACTACTATGGAAAGGTGCCATGTGCTGAGAATAGTTCTATTTATTTTATCTTATTTATTAGACACACAACAGATAATGACAATAAAAGAACAAAAATAATACAGCCATGATTAAGAACTAGCCACTTTCCAGTACTAAATGTGTCTACAAAAGCAGCAAATAATCGGACGTGTCTTAAATCTTCTATACATATAATAAAACAGAAACGAAACCAATTCTGTACATGAAATAGATTCAAAAAAGGATTTTGCTTCTAATTGTGTTCAAGATACAGATATTAAAACAGAAGCTAAATTTTTTTTTGTCTGTTTGTTTGTCCTTCTTTCACGTAAAAACTACCGCAAAGATTTCTACAAAATTTTATACCGTGGTAGCTTATTACTCGGGTCAACATAAATAATAATAAACATAAAATCGGGTCAAAATAATAAAAAGACATAAGTATTTAAAAAAACTCTTGTAAACTGCTAAATAGAGTAACTTCCTAACATTTGAATTATAACTAGAAATTGTTATTTTAAATTATTGGAGCCAGAATTCCATGTTCCATGATCAGCTGAAATGAGCGAAATTAACTAATATTATCATGTCTCATGAATGGCACATAGATTCAAATGTAATGTAGGCTCATTTGAAAGAACCATGCAGGATAGGCACAATAAGATCCATACTCATTATCCTTCAAAAATATGATAGTTCCCCGTGAAAATAGTAACAGTTGGAAACACGAATTCTACGTGGGCAAAGGTAAGGACAACGTACCTATCGGAGGCTTAAGCCATCACATTAATGGTATTGTGTATTTAGTAGCTAGATCTTAAATTTAGTTTTAACCTTAACTTCATAATATATTTTATTTCGTCTCTTGTTTTTCGTGATAAACTGAATAAAGGTTTATTTATTCATATAATACGTATTTCGAACGTAATTGTACGTTACATCTCGTGCCATTAATAAAACGAATCTAAAATAGCGGCACTAAGGCTCTCCCTGGACCACTTGCATATCGGAACAGGTAATAAAAAAACGAGTGTGCTTTTGACACACACACGACTGAAGTAAAACCACAGAGTAGGTATTAAAGTAACAGAGCGGAAGCTACATACAAACGGCTCGCGGCGGGCTCACTCATACATAGCGCAACGCTGTGTGCATGAGCTCTCACCGACACATTCACCGACACGCGGCGGCGCGCCGCTCAGGGTAACTCAGGGTCTGGACGTAAGGGCTGACGGTCATGCGTTTAGTGGAAATAAATAGACGAAGAGTGAGTGTTTGTTTGTTGTGAGTTTAGATTTATTTGTGTACTTAATATGTATGTAATAGTGTAAAAATGCCAAACTCTTTCACAGTTTGCTTAAAACAAGCCAAAGACAATAAGGACATTTCCTTTTTTTTATATCCGAGAGATAAAGAGAAGTAGTTTTTATACGTATAGGTACGTATTAAATTAATTAATAAATAATATTAAAATTCTTTGTTATTCGACCGATTTCGTTCAAAATCGATATTTAGGATTCCCTGGGGTCAAGAATTAGGAAATGGGTTCCAAAATTTTAAAATGTCACCGCCATATTGAATTCTTTGTTATTCGACAGATTTCGTTCAAAATCGATATTTAGGATTCCCTGGGGTAAAGAATTAGGAAATGGGTTCCAAAATTTTAAAAAGTCACCGCCATATTGAAATTCTTTGTTATTCGACAGATTTCGTTGAAAATCGATATTAAGGCTTCCCTGGACCATTATTTGTGAAACAACATTAATTGTGAAGTTATGGCAAAAATACTGATGTTCATAAAAAAAATCGTTTCTTTATATTTTTGTTAATTTAAGTATTTTTTGTTCAAGTTCAGAATATAACTGAAATTATACATAATTATACAAACTTTAAAATATTTTTATTTTTTCCTTAAATTGTTGACATGCATCAGGTGACAACCCTAGCAGAATAGGTATACTTCTTCGACCTTGGTAGGAAGCTTCCTCTCTGTTCGGAATATTTACTCCTGTGGTAAAACTTACGAAACCATAGCCGTCTCTAATGACGAAACGCAACTGGCTATGAGAGAAAGAGAGAAAGAAAATGTGCGCTCGCACCTCTCTCTCTTGCTCCTACAGTAATATACGAAACGTAACTCTCTCGCTTTCTATCTTCACTAACTTATATCTCCCTCTCAACTTCCGTTCGCCTCGCCCGACCACACTTTTCGTAACGCATTCGCCAGCTTACCCCCCAAGTAAAGCGTGCGCAAAGCAGTTTTACTTCAATAAACTGTACAGTACCCGGCGATATACATTGCACATCGGCCTTTGGAATAAAACGCTATTCTATTGTATTCACAGTTCGATTGCATTTTTATTATATATGTTACGTGATGTGCTCGCCGATTGTGAAGAGATTTCAGTAATTACTACGTGAATTTCTGGCTAGCTTTCCTTGCAATAGAATAGAGATAGCGTTTTATTTCAAAGGCCGATGTGCAATATATATCGCCGGGTACTGTACCTCAGTTTTGGCAATATCCATATCGTCCTTGACATCCGCGAACACGGTGGGCTGCACGAAGTAGCCCTCCTTGCCGTGCCGAGAGCCGCCCGTCATCAGCTTGGCGCCCTGCTTTTTGCCCGACTGGATGAGCCCCAAGATCTTGTCGTATTGTTCGCCGTCGATCTGTAGTAAAATATAGTTTTTACTTTTTTTAAAGTGATAACGTCTTATTAATCAATGAACACCGGCTGCACGCACGAAAAAGTGGCACGTTCCGCCTGAGCCTGAGCGTGCAAGCGAGAGCGCGGAACAAGCGATAGAGAGGCACGATCGGCCCAAGCGTTGGCTTAGAGAGCGGCCCACCAGTCATCGTCAATGTTTCTTTATGACGTTATCACTTAAAACTATCGTCCGTAAACCGACTTTACAGACAACCAATTTAAAAAAAAAAAACAAAATTATTTGTTTCACGTAGGCCAACCTGTGGGCTGTGGCTCTTATAACATGTCATGACTCTAACACTGGTTCAGAAAGCGGATTCTGCTGAGAAGAGCCGCCAAGAAACTCAGCAGTTGCTCTTTTCAAAATAATCATTTTACAATATTATTATGTAGCTATTACATTGTAATAAGTTTTTTATACTATCTTGTGGGCAGCTGGATGACAAGCCGATTTAACACATGCAACTCCGTAAGAATAGAACATAATACTTCCACAATGAGGGGAAGTTCCAAAAAAGCGTACTACAATTCAATTCATGTTAAGACGGGCAGATAGAAAGTAGCCCCTTTCCCGCCGGTGGCACCTTTAAAAACTCAATAAATCCTTGGGAAAAATCGTCATCGTCGCCGTGTCGTCTCAATCGAAAGATCGTTCACAGCTGGATATAGATCTCTTGCAAGGAACGCTAGAGAACACGATTTTCCACTTCCACGTATAAATAATGGGGGTCTTCCAATGCTGCATTTCTTGGTTTGAGGTCTCCATCCAAGCACCTTGGGACTTCAATGACTATCTTCTTCACACTGTGCCCGCGTCCATTTTCACTTGAGATTAACGACTCGATGAGCTATGTAGCTTTTAACTCCCACGGGTCGCCTCTCTCTATCGGACGCTGAGTGATCCTAAATCTTATTATGAAGCTCAAAGTAACGACAATGTAATCTGATCATCACTGGCAAAGCGCATTGTTCGAAGACTAACGTCTCCAAGCACTGGGGGATTTGAGATGAGGGGACGTCTCGAAATTTCGCTGCCCAGCCTAAATTGGACCTGAACTGATCTCTCAAAATTGGACCTACATATTCTATAATTGGACGTACCCATGTCGAGTGGAAATCATTTACCTAGTAAACTAAAATAAAATGAGCAGTGATAGCCTATAAGTGGTTCGGACTGTGATCTCCTGTTCGGGAGGTCGCAGGTTCGATCCCGTGCAAGCACCTCTGACTTTTCGTAGTTATGTGCGATTAAGCAATTGAATATCACATGCTTCAACAGTGAAGGAAAACATCGTGAGAAAACCTGCACACCTGAGAGTTCTCCACAATGTTTTCAAAGGGGCGTGAAGTCTGCCGAGTCGTATTAGGCCTGCGTAGTGAACTATGGCCTATAACCCTTTCCTGAAAGGAGACTTGATGATGATGGTGATGTGTAAAATACAATGTCATTGACCTGCGGCCCCTGCTCGGTGTCGGGGCGGAAGGGGTCGCCCACCACGCGCCGCGCCGCGCGCGCCGCCGACATCTCCACGAACTTGTCATAGATTTTGTCCTCCACGAACGTGCGCGAGCCTGGAAGCACAAGAATATATACATTTATTTTATATAGGAACACCGAAACATAATATATTTTGATTCAGAATCGGTGTCTTTTCCCCTAAAATAAAACCCTGCTCCACCGCGTAGGGCAGGTCGGCGTCCGCGAACACGATGTTGAGGGACTCGCCGCCCAGCTCCAGCGTGACCCTCACTCACCGGCACAGCAGCATTGCCCCATGTTGTAGAACAGCGCCATGTGCGCCTGCTCCACCGCGTAGGGCAGGTCGGCGTCCGCGAACACGATGTTGGGGGACTCGCCGCCCAGCTCCAGCGTGACCCTCACTCACCGGCACAGCAGCACTGCCCCATGTTGTAGAACAGCGCCATGTGCGCCTGCTCCACCGCGTAGGGCAGGTCGGCGTCCGCGAACACGATGTTGGGGGACTCGGCGCCCAGCTCCAGCGAGACCCTCACTCACCGGCACAGCAGCATTGCCCCATGTTGTAGAACAGCGCCATGTGCGCCTGCTCCACCGCGTAGGGCAGGTCGGCGTCCGCGAACACGATGTTGGGGGACTCGCCGCCCAGCTCCAGCGAGACCCTCACTCACCGGCACAGCAGCATTGCCCCATGTTGTAGAACAGCGCCATGTGCGCCTGCTCCACCGCGTAGGGCAGGTCGGCGTCCGCGAACACGATGTTGGGGGACTTGCCGCCCAGCTCCAGCGTGATCCGCTTCACCGTGCCCGCCGCGTTGCGCTGTATCAGCTTGCCTACCTCGGTTGATCCTATTGATCCAAAATAATAAAATTTATTTTCTTCATTCATATTCAGACTTTATTCGTTTACCGCCACGAGCTGGCTGGGTAAAGTTAAGAGAATAGATTTTATCATATACTGGAAGAAGTCATCATAAGAGTTCCTAAAATTATAAAGCACTATGATTAGATCGAATGCAGCTCAGAACAAAATCTGATTACCCTTACTCCACGCAGCCTTGTCTATCCTCTATCCCATCATTTAAATCGCTAAGTCGGCCCGTGAAGGAGGTATTGGATAAAACGAGTCTATGCTTTAAAGAGCAAGTCTATGCTTTAAAGAATATCAACTGAAAATTTACAGCCAGTGTCACTGGTGATGATGTAAGGATTCCAACGATACCACATACTTAGACTAATAACGTATAGACCGATAGTTCCATACGAGACCAGCTGTCCACTTTTCGAACTATGTGTGCTAAGATGCGTCGTTTATTTACGCTCGCCGACTCGTACGCTACTGTGCGTGCCGGTAGGCGAAACTAGTCTTTAAAGGCTACCATGAAAGGGTTTATTTTCGCTCGCTGACACGTGCGTGCCGATAGGCGTATAGAGCCTTTGAAGGCCTCCATGAAAGTGTTACACTCCGCGTGCGGCTACTATATTTCTATGCGTTATAATTCTATGACCCGTAAGCCTCATCCGCACGTTTGGCAAACTTCGGCAAGCCTTCAAAAGTTCAAACGTGCGGATAGAGCGTTTGGCATGGCTTGCGTAGGTTTCGCATGGCAATAATTTACTGCTAAATGACAAAGCCGACACAAGCTGGACGTCCGTCATGCTTGCCTCTTCAAAACATACTAACGCACTCACACAACGTGTGGATGGCGGCGTTTGTTTTGCAAATTCAAGGCAAACGTTTGTAGAGGTTTGGAGTTTGCGGCAAACGCCAAACGTGCGTATGAGGCTATACATCACACTCTGTTCAGGCATTCAGAAGTTATGGTGGAAGAGAACCAACGCAAGAGTCTCGGTTGCGTTGGTTTGGCCACTTACTGCGCCGTCCTCAAAACTATGTGGGTCACAGGTGCCTAAATATGCCCGTCCCTGGACAGCGGTCCCGAGGCCGGCCAAAGAAACGGTTGATTGACATAGTACAGGCAGATGCACGTGCCAAAGGTCTTCGTAAAGAGGATGCTTTAGATCGTGCAAAGTGGAAGAAACTTAGCAGGAAAGCGGACCCTGGCGTATGCCGGGACAAACGCTAGGAAGAAGAAGAAGAAGAAGGTGGAAGAGAGAAGCTCACATACATACACTCCTTATGTGTAAAGCATACCAGTGAAGGCGACCTTGTCGACATCGGGGTGGTCGACGATGGCCGCGCCCGCGTCGCCGAATCCTGGCAGCACGTTCACCACGCCCGCCGGGAAGCCGGCTTCCTGGCCGCACAAATGAGTGTTACGGTGAACGTGAAATACATTGAGAGTAGTTCACGTAATAATTGAGTACATATATGGCTGTTGTCAAAATGTTGATATTCATTAATAATGCCCGCGACTTCATCCGCGTGGATTGTTTTTGAAATCCCTCGGGAACTCTTTTATTTTCCGGGATAACAGTAGCCTATGTCACTCTCCAGGTCCTCAACTATACCCATGCAAAAAATCACATCGATCCGTAGCTTTGTTGCGGCGTGATTGAAGGGCAACAAACACACTTTCCCATTTATAATATTAGTATGACAATCGAAAATCAACATATTGTAAGTATTACATTTGTAAAAACAAAAAATATAAACTTTATTTCAAGTATATTATATCAAAAAATATCAGTCAAATACCGTATCCTTGGATACATGGCTACAAGTGGAAGTGTTACGATTAACACGTTGTATATCTGAAAATAGCTGTTTGTAACATAAAACAACGCGGCAGCACTTTTTCGGACATTCCTTTATTTCGATCATAGCGTAGGTAAATCAGCGTGTATAGATCAACAATATCTAACAAGGACAACCAGTTTTGATCCTTTAAATAGCGAACTGTTTTATAAGCAATTATTATTGTTATTGGATCGAACTAACCTACTTAACCTACTTAAAAAACCTGCTTTATAACAAAATTAGCTCAGCGAGTCGCGATGCTTAAGTGGAAATGGGTGGGGCAGTATAGTTCGAAAAATTATATGGTCGTTGAGTTGCCAAGGTACCGGAAAGGTTGGAAGACCCACCCACTAGGTGTACCGACGACATCAGACGAGGCGCAGGGAGCCTCTGGATTCAGGCGGCGCAAGACCGAAGCCTGTGAAAATCCATTGCAAGACACATTTGTCCAGCAGTGGACTTCCATCGGTTGATAAAGATGATGATAAAAATAAAATGATTTATCAAATAAGGTTGAGCGAAACAGCGGCTGGGTCATGCGTCATGCTCGTGAACGGGTGCAGCCAGCGGGAATGGGGCTACTTTCTGTCTGCCCATCTTAATATGTATTGAATACTTCCCTTTCATTGTGTGGAAACACTGGATACATAGCGTAACATCTATTGTGTTGTAAACTTGTTTTAAAAAGAGCAACCGCCGAGTTTCTTGCTGCTTCTTCTCGGCAGGATGCATTCCGAACCAGTGGTAGACTCAACGACATCAAAGCACTTGTAAAAAAGTTTATTTGAATATAAAATATTTCTATTCTATTCATAGATCAGTGGTATAGTCAAAGAGCTTTGGTAAGCTTTAGGGTACCTTGACTAGTTGCGCTACGTAGAGCGCAGTGAGCGGGGTCTGTTCAGCGGGCTTCAGCACAAGCGTGTTGCCCGCCGCCAGCGCCGGGCCGAGCTTCCACGCCGCCATAAGCAGCGGGAAGTTCCACGGAATGATTTGCCCGCATACACCTTTAAACCAAGACAATCATAATATCAATCATCATCATCATCAATAGCCTATAACAGTCCACTGCTGGACTAAAGGCCTCTCCCAAGGGGAGGGTTTGCCCATAATCGCCACGCGGGCAGACGAGTTGGTGTTTAATTGCTTTCTTAAACACACGTTTAAGAAAGCAATTAAAACTTCTCTCATGGAAAAAGCATATTATACAATTGAAGTCTATATTAATGACAAAAAAGCGTGGATATAACTCGCTCCAGCGATTCATGAGACAGTAATAATCAACCTGTGTAACAAAATTATCCTGTGCTATTCAGTGTTTCTACTTTATTTGTGTCTAAGTGATGTCTTAAAATTAGCATTTGAATATTAGTTTTCAGTTTGATGCCTTGACATGGGTAGCATAAGTATGTCACGCACTCTTTATTAAACATTTCTGTGGTGGTGTCGTGTGATGCGGGTTGTTACGTTCCCTCAAATATGGTTGAGCGAAGCAATGGCTGGGTCATGCGTCATGCTCGTGAACGGGTTCCACCGGCGGGAATGGGGCTACTTTATGTCTGCCCATCTTAAGATAGAAGTTAGTCGGTATGCATTTTTGGAACTTTCCTCATTGTGGAAACACTGCTTATATAGCATAGTATTTACTGTATTGTAAATTTGTTTTGAAAAGAGCAACCGCCGAGTTTCTTGCTGGTTCTTCTCGGCAGGAAAGGCATTCCGAACCAGTGGTAGATTCATTGACTATTCAAAAGCACTTGTAAAAGTTTATTTGAATAAAAAATATTTCTATTCTATTCTATTCTATTAATTATAGGTCAGTCATCAGCAGCAGTGGACGTCCGCAGGCTGAGATGATGCAGCCTGCGGACGTCCACTGCTGAACATAGGCCTTTCCCAGAGAACGCCACCACACCCGGTCCTCAGCCTTCCTCATCCAGCCACTTCCCGCCACCCGCTTTATATCGTCAGTCCAACGTGCTGGAGGTCGCCCCCTTTGCACCCCCTGCTCTATCGTGACCACGTCCGCTACCGTGAACGGGAATAGTAGGGCTGCCGGGGACTAGGGGCCGTTGTGTTGTGACGCTAATCATGGGAAGATACGCTAATCATGGGAAGATATGCCCATAATGGCCACGCTGGGCAGGCGTGTTGGCCATCGCAAAGCCAGACTACTTGCACCGGTGTCGCTGCTATAGGCCAGTGGCAGCTAGAAATTCTTACCCACGGGCTCGTGTCTGGTGTAGGCGAAGTATTTCCCGTCAGTGGGCAGCACCATGCCGTGGTTCTTGTCCGCCCAGCCCGCGTAGTAGCGCAGGTTCTTGATCACGCCGGCGACGTCGCCGTAGTACGACGCCAGGTACGGCTTGCCATTGTCGAGGGTCTCTAGACTCTGTGAATTAAAAATGAAAAATGCACATGGATTATAACATCTCCGCCATAAACTGTACCAACTAAAACAGGACTTATGCGCTGTATAACATGCATGCTTGTGAACGGGTTCCGCCTACGGAAATGGGGCTACTTTGTGTCTGCCCGTCTTAACATGAATTGAATTGTAGTACTTTTTTTTTTGGAACTTCTCCTCATTGTGGAAATATTATATGTTATTCTAACAAAGTTGCATAGATTAAATCGGCTTGGCATCCAGCTGCACACAAGATAGTATAAAAAACTTATTACAATGTAATAGGCTAATAGCTTCATAATAATATTGTAAAATTATTATTTTGAAAAGAGCAACTGCTGAGTTTCTTGCCGGCTCTTCTCAGAAGAATCCGCTTTACGAACCGGTGGTAGAGTCATGATTTGTCATAAGAGCCACAGGTTGGCCTACGTGAAATAAATAATTTTTAATTTTGAATTTTTTTTTGAAAAACAGAAGCTTAACTGCCTGTTCTTAGGCAGAGAGGTTTTTTGTATGAATATATCTTTCCAAAGTGATATATATTACTACAGGACTAGACTTAGACACTAGGCACAACTCCGCATTCGGTTTCGGTCGCTATATTTATTTATTTCAAGTGGTGGTATGGTGTGTTAGGGGCATCGCCAAAATCATGTGGGAAAGAGATATTTTCATATCTCTGCTTCCAATCTCTTTCAGTATCATATATAATATACAGACACCTGTAGGTGTCCGGCATCTTCCGTTGTAAGAACAAAACATGTTGGAGCTTTAGCGGTTTAACTATAGGTATTTATTTCGCGGTGAAGGTGAAAATATTCTCTTAGCTATTTGCTACAAACTGGTATCGTGTTAATTTGAAGGAACATTGCCTATTCAAAGGATGCTAAGACGATATCGCGAAAGTTGCGGATTAAGACACGGAGTAAGTATCTATAAGACCTACTCTAGCTAGAGACATGTGAGAATGGAATTCAACGGGTGAGACTTACCGCGAGAGGCGAACAGAAACAAAATAAAACTAATGTGTTTGTGTGTAAGTAGAACATTAACTAGAAGGTGACTAGAAGGAACAATATTTAAGTTAAACAAATAATAAAACAGTAGAGTTAAGTCATGAGTTATGAACGTTAATAGGAACCTATTATTTATAATAAAGTAAAGTAGAAATAAAACTTTATTTATATAATTTACTGCATGAAGTGTAGGTTAGCTTAGATAGGTAATCAAGAAAATTATTGCTGATGTTCAATTATTGCTGAAAATTATTGTTCGCTTCAATTTTACGAAATTATGTAATCTGATAGGTATAACAAATTCAACCGGCGCGCTGTCAACGACTTATCAAGTATGCGACATTGTTTACAGTTTTCATCAAGGTCGCCCACAGATATCGCGAATTCGCGGCCGCGGCGCCTAGTGTGGCACATTACAACGAACGACATCTATATATCTATATATACATATATAAAAGAACGTGGTGTTAGTTACACTATTTATAACTCAAGAACGGATGAACCGATTTGGCTCAAAATTGGTGGAGAGGTAGCTTAGAACCAGGAGACGGCCATAGGATACTTTTTATCCCGTTCGACCGCGTTTCCGTCAAGTCAATATAAAACCTGTTGTAACAAAAATGCATCTGACATGGAATAAAAAAACGAAAATGACAGTGGAAGAACAAAACGTAAATGACAGCTAAACGTAATTTTTTATTTGGTTAATTATGGTAAAAACAATTATAAAAATTATAGTTTAACGTAATTGATAATATCATCAGTAATATGTTTTCTCTTTGAATCATCATTAACAATGCCGCGAGCAAGACGATCAAATGTTTCCTGCTACAAAGCTACGGATTGACGTGATTTATTGGATAGGTATAGTTGAGAACCTGGAGGGTGACAAAGATTTCCCGCGGGATTTTATGAACTAAATCCACGCAGACGAAGTCGCGGGCATCAGCTATTTATTGATATTTGTGCATTGTGACAATAAGCGAGGCTGTAACAAAGTAGAGATAATAAGTAAGCCCAGTGCCTACAAAGCATTAGCTACGGGGGATGCGTAGAAACTCTACAAGAATGGGGTTGCTCTAGGGCTCTAAGGCTAAAATCTATAGATCGTACTCTGGCTCAGCTCAAGACTCAAGATAGAGTTAAAATGGAACACAAATATATGTCCTGACTCCTGACATAAATCTGTCTCGTTTTATCTCATTTTTGAGTCGGAGCTGAGCGAGAGTGCTATTTATAAATCTCACCCTAAGAGATCGGGGTCGAGATTTATAATAAACTAGATTTTTCCCGTAACTGCGTCCGATACAATACACACATATTTTCGCATTTATAATATAAGGGAGAGGGCAGACTGGCTACTTTTTATGGCGTTTAGCATTTTTGCGATTGCATCGCGTTTAAGCAATTTGTGATTGGAGAAACTTTAAATCGCGCGATTTGGCTTTCTTATGAGGATCATAGTTAGCGACTAAAAAATTCAAAAATTTTTTTTTCGTGTAGGCCATCCTGTTGCTCTTTTGATTCAAAAAATGCAAAATTCAAAATTATTTATTTCATGTAGGCCATCCTGTGGCTCTTATGATTCAAAAAATTCAAAAATTATTTATTTCATGTAGGCCATCCTGTTGCTCTTATGATTCAAAAAATTCAAAATTCAAAATTATTTATTTCATGTAGGCCATCCTGTTGCTCTTATGATTAAAAAGATTCAAAATTCAAAATTATTTATTTCATGTAGGCCATCCTGTTGCTCTTAATATGATTCAAAAAATTCAAAATTCAAAATTATTTATTTCATGTAGGCCATCCTGTTGCTCTTATGATTCAAAAAATTCAAAATTCAAAATTATTTATTTCATGTAGGCCATCCTGTTGCTCTTATGATTCAAAAAATTCAAAATTCAAAATTATTTATTTCATGTAGGCCATCCTGTTGCTCTTATGATTCAAAAAATTCAAAATTCAAAATTATTTATTTCATGTAGGCCATCCTGTGGCTCTTATGATTAAAAAAATTCAAAATTCAAAATTTTTTTTTCGTGTAGGCCATCCTGTTGCTCTTTTGATTCAAAAAATGCAAAATTCAAAATTATTTATTTCATGTAGGCCATCCTGTGGCTCTTATGATTCAAAAAATTCAAAATTATTTATTTCATGTAGGCCATCCTGTTGCTTTTTTGATTCAAAAAATTCAAAATTCAAAATTATTTATTTCATGTAGGCCATCCTGTGGCTCTTATGACACGTCGAGACTCTATCGTTTGGCACTTTACGGTTCGGAATCCATATTCTGCTGAGAACTGAGAAGAGCCGGCAAGAAATTCGGCAGTTGCTCTTTTCAAAACAATATAGGTACATAACACAATATCGATGTATAGCAGTTACTACTACGATGTATAGTAACACTATCTTGTAGAGGTCTCGAGTACTCTCGAGGCCCTACTCCCCTCCTCTACCTCCCCTTCAATTCCCAAAGCCAATATGCGTAGAAATCAGAAGTTAAATGTAATAAACTGATAAGTGACAGCCCACGATCGAATTATCGCAATACCTGCTTATCTTTAGTATAATTAAACTGAATGACAGTGACAACGCGAAAATTCGTATCTGCTATTTTGCTTAAAATAAGACGCATGTGTACTTGCGAAATACCTATGTACCTAATTAGGTAGGTACATAGAACCTGACCTGCTGCCAAGATAATTAGCACCCCTCTACCATTAGACCATATAGGTAGGTTATAAACTATAATATTATTAGTTAGTTGCGGGCAAAAAGAAGTATGCTATTGCCCGCGTCTTCGTCCGCGTGGAATAAGATTTTAAAAATCCCGCTTGAACCCTCTGGTTCCCGATAAAAGGTAACCTAAAGCACTCTCCAAGTAGTGAACTAAGTACACCCAAATACTGATGATAAATCGTTCACCGTACTCTGCCAATATCATGTCTGTTGGTTTCTTGCGCATATTTTAGGTTGTGAATATAAATATTGATACAGTACGATTCAAACTTTATGTCGTCACGGATAATATTATACGCGAGTGTACGTCAAAAACTGTTAAGGGCATGGGCGCTGAGGTCTACAACCGCATACCCCTAACAATCAGAAATGCATCCAGTTTCTCGATCTTTAAAAATAATCTGAACACCTGGCTTGTCGAGAAGTCCTTCTATAGTATAGAAGGACCTCTCGACAAGCCAGGTTTTTACAATCCAAGATCCAAGATCAAATTTTACAATCCATGAATTCATTATAGCTATAGAATCTATAGCTACAATGAATTCTTGGATTGTAAAATTATTTAAAAATTTAATGTACTTACTTTTTCATAATATGTATATAATTGTTATTACAAATACATGTAGGTACATGACGTAAAAATTTTTTACCAATAAATTGACTATGACTTTGACTAGGTTCGCGCAGGTTCGCCGCCTCCCCGCAACCGCTGGTATCGACTAATGAATTGAAACGCACGAAGTCCGAGAAGTCATAAAGCTAGAACTGGACTGTACCCATGCTAAACTTACCGCTAAGTAAGCGCGGTCCCTCTCGATAAGGTCTGCTAGCTTGTTGATAAGGTACCCTCGCTGAGACGCGTCCATTTGCCTCCATTTTGACCCTAGTCTGAACAAAACAAATACTTTGATTATTTAGTTACAAACCTCAATAGCTCAACAGACAAAAAGCCGGATTGAAATCATAAAAGTCGAAGGTTCAACCCCAAACGTTGTAACTACTGTTGTCGTGCCCACTGCTAACACAAAAGGGACATTTTATTCATATTTAACATGGCGAAAGTTCTTAAAAACCCATAGGTACCACAGTAACCTAATCGAATGCATTTTATTTTTATACCAAGAAAATAAAATTTATATTAAAATAAAAAATCAGTTACTATAAAAGAATTCATAAAAATTATGATTTACAAATAACATTTGTAAAAACAGAAAATAAACTGGTCCAACAACAAATAAGTTATAGAGGTTTAAAGTTTCCTGTTAGACAGAGAGAGCGCTACTGAACTGTGATGTCACAATTCAGCAGCTACCTACACGCTCCATTGAAAATTTCGTTTTAGAAAGAGACAGATACAATCACAGTAAAATAGCATATAATACCGAGACTAGTAAAGATATTTAAAAAACAAAAATGGCATTATGATATTTTTGTATTTTAAATAAATAAAAAAATATCAGTCAAATACCCAATTGTACGTAATATCTAACTATCATAGTTAAGTCACAATAGTAGCTTTTGTGTTCTAAAATTTAATTAGATCGCTGGTAGAATTAAAGGTTCGTTCGTTACATTCGTATCGTTAGTATTAATTCTTCCTTACTTATATTTTAAATAAATGCGAAAATGTGTTTGTTTGTTGGTTTGTCCTTCAATCACGCTGTAACAAAACTACGGATCGACGTGATTTTGTTGCATGGATATAGTTGACATAGGCTACATTTTATCTCGCAAAATCAAAGAGTTCCCGTGGGATTTTAAAAAGTAATCCACGCGGAAGAAGTCGCGGGCATCAGCTAGTACATAATATATTATTTATCTACATAGTTATAGCGCTCAAGAGAATAATAATCATAATCACTACTTTGCGTTTAAGCAAGTAAATTAATATAAAAAAAAATAGATTTCCTGTTGGTTCACTTTCAGTTTTGAAAGTTCTACCGTCATTAAAACTCACCAACTCGTTGTTCTACTGAAGGTTATCAAAAGTAATAACTAACTTGAAAGCATCTTTGGCGGCTTTAACGGCCTTGTCGATGTCTGCTTTGCCCGCTTGTTGGACTTCCGCGATCACACTTCCGTTGGTCGGGTTTTCAGTTTTGAACGTTTTGCCATCAGTCGACTTCACCCATTCGTTGTTAATGAATAGCTGTGGAATTCAAAGATTTCGTTACGTGCAATAATTAAGGTAATTTATCAATCGATAGCTAATAGAAGAATTTTTTTTATGATTTCCTTTAAAAGAACTTCCGAAGATTTATTTCTCATACTTTATCTATACAAATTAAAGTAAAACTTTTTTAGACTTTGCGACTGGCAGTAACGAGGGCTCCGTACTTAGGTACCTTGGAACTTCTTGGAAGTACCTAAACGTATGTAAATGTATATATTATAGGTAAACGTAGGTATGTAAATACTAAATAGTTACGTGGTTAAATTATTGTACGTGGTTAAAGAACCGCTAAGGTGTGGAATACTCTCCATTGGTTCCCCATCCGTGTTCCCTGTACTTTCAAGGCAAGAGTGAATAGGCATCATGTAGGCGAGCGCTCTCCAACCTAGACCTCATCAGTGCTTTCCAGCGTTGATCGTCGTCAAGCACAAACCTAATGTAGTAATAACAAAACTGCTTAAAAGAAACCCTTTTTAGGGTTCCATACCAAAATGGTAAAAATGGAACCCTTATGGTGAGACTTTCTCCGTCCGTCTGTCACAGTCGATTATTTCAGTAACTATTAAAGCTATCGACATGAAATTTGGCATAGTTGTGTATAATAGTGGCCCAAAAGCATTGAAATAAAGAAAAGTTGAAAATTATTTTTAGTTTTATTAAAAAAAGGGGGAAAATCGGGGGTTTGAAATTTCAAAGTAAAATAACTATATCGAGTGGGGTATCATATGAAAGGCCTTTACTTGTGCATTCTAAAACAGTGTTTTATTTATTTCTATATATAATAGTTTTTGAATAATCGGCCAAAATGACGAAAAAAATACCGCCCCCCCCCCCCCCCCCCCTATCTCCGAAGTTTACCAATCGAAAAATCTGAAATAATTTTGGTCAATAGAAGTTTATGTATATTTTACAGGAAAAATAAAAGCAACGCGAAAATTATTTTAGTTTGATTAAAAAAGGGGGAAAATCGGGGGTTTGAAATATCAAAGTAAGATAACTATACCGAGTGGGGTATCATATGAAAGGCCTTTATTTGTGCATTCTAAAACAGTTTTTTATTTATTTCTAGATATAATAGTTTTTGATTAATCGGCCAAAATGTCGAAAAAAATACCATTCCCCCCCCCTTATCTCCGAAGTTTACCAATCGAAAAATCTGAAATAATTATGGTCAATAGAGGTTTATGTATATTTTACATGAAAAATAAAATCAACGCGAAAATTATTTTAGTTTAATTAAAAAAGGGGGAAAATCAGGGGTTTGAAATTTCAAAGTAAGATAATTATTATACCGAGTGGGGTATCATATGAAAGGCCTTTACTTGTGCATTCTAAAACAGTTTTTTATTTATTTCTATTGCCCTCCAAGACACTCATTAAAGAAAGAAAAATATATAAGTTTCCTAGAACAATATGGGAATAGATTCATCGTAGGAGGTGACTTTAATGCTAAGAACATCTACTGGGGATCGAGACTAACCACAAAGAAGGGAAAAGAACTGCTAGAAGCAGTTAAAAAATTAAAATGTAATATAGCTAGCACTGGAAAGCCTACATATTGGCCGACTGATCCAAATAAAATTCCAGATCTCATAGATTTCTTCATTTACAAAAATATATCTCCAAAATATTTGAAAATTGAGGAGCGACATGACATGAACTCCGATCATTCTCCAATACTATTAACAATAAGTGAAAAAATCTTGTATAAAGAATCTACATTGACCTTAGTTAATAAAAACACCGACTGGGAGAGCTTTAAACAAGAACTGAATGACATAATAAAATTAAATGTCCCATTAAAATGTCCAGAACAGCTTGATGAAGAGGTCAATCAATTTGTTGTAGACATACAACAGACGGCCTGGAAAAATACTCCATCATCAAAAAATATAATTAGAAAAACACCATACCCGAAACATATTCTTAGCCTTATAACTGAAAAGAGAAAGAAAAGAAATAGATGGCATCAAACTAGATCCCCACTAGATAAAAGAATATTGAATAACCTAACAAAAAAAATTAACCGTGAAATCAAAAAATATGAAGAAATTACTACAAATAACTAGTGGTTCGCCCCGAACTGAGACCTCGCGGTAACGGTATCCCATGATTATTCATTCAATCGATACATGATAACCAAAACTGACATTATTATTATGCCCGTTTTCACCAAACATACCTAAATCATCCCCTAAGTAGGAGTCTCTTAACGTAGGTAGCTCCTAAATACAATCCTAAGTCCTAACATCCGTCCCAATATCCTTTTAGGTGTCCCGTACAGGATCGTGATAAATAAGTTGACAGAAAACATCAATCACCTAACTTATAGGTAGCCCGTAAAGGTTAGGGAACGTTAGTGAAAACATTGAATTATTATGTAGGTACTAACGAGTGAAACCGGGTTACGGGCATCTGTACAAATCGTCATCTATCGACGCGAATAGAAAATATACAATATTTAACTAAAATTTAACTAAAAAATAATTTTAATTGAATAATATGGTACAAAAAAAATTACAATACAATTATTGTATTATAATAAGTAACTAAATAATAATGGTCGACGCAAAACTGTTTTTGGGATAGGTCGTTAGTCGTAACTCGTAGTTCCATGGGAATAGTTACTGACTGCGCCATCTATTAGCATTATTGTGAAGCTATGTTGATGCGATATGAATTACTGATGTACATTAAAAATTAAATAATCTCGTTTCTTTATAATATTCATATAATTTTAGTATTTGTTGTTCAAGTACAGGATATAAGTGACCTAAAAACATAAAATCAGTTTGAAAATCCATAGCGGATTTTCCTAGAGAGCGTCTTCAAGCGAGCGTATAAAATCGCCACTTTGAAAGCCCCCCATTTCGTCAATTTTAAGGGAAAAATTAAAAAAAAAATATTTTTGTACTCAGTTCAAAATTATCTTTAAAATGATACGTAACAATTTTATGTAACGCGATATTTTTTTTTTACTTCGCATTCGCTTCTATGAGAGCCCCCCTGAAATAAAGATTTTTATAACTTTTTAAGCCATTTTCGGCTGGAGGCCATCGGTTTACATATTATATCTAAATTTGAAGTAATTACGTTCAGTAATTCAAAAGTTATAAGGCTCTGACAGACGGACGGACGGACGGACGGACAAGTGCAAATCGCTCTAGTTAACTCAGAGACCTCGCTTCGCCCGGTCAATTACCTTCAAAAGCTGACGAATGACCGCAGCACAGACTATTCACTCTGGAAAGCAACAAAGAACATGGACAAATCAGTCATTCATATTCCCCCGATAAAGGAAGAAAACGGTGAGTGGGCGATAAGTAACACTCAAAAAGCAACAAGATTTGCAAATTACTTAGAGGACATATTTAAGCCACACCAGGGACAAATAATGAACATCGAAACGATTACGGGCATCCAAGATGCCCGTAATCGTTTCCGTAAGATATCAAGCTTGCAACACCCAAAGAAGTAATCCGAGAAATTAATTTTAAGTTGGGTCCTAAGAAAGCTCCAGGATACGACTTAATTACGAGAGAAATTTTACTTAATCTTCCACGAAAAGCCATAGTTAAACTTACCACATTGATTAACGCTGCATTTAGACTTAAGCACGTGCCTGACCTGTGGAAAGTTGCAGAAGTCATTATGATAGCTAAACCGGGAAAGCTTCCTCATGAAGCGACATCATATAGACCTATCTCCTTGCTGCCTATTATGTCAAAGCTGTTTGAAAAACTCTTACTTAAGAGACTGAAACCAATTCTAGATACTAAAAACCTGATACCAGATCATCAATTTGGCGTCAGAGAGAAACATTCAACAATTGATCAAGTCCATAGAATTGCCAGTATTATAGAGAAAACAATTGAAGAAAAAAAAGTGTGCTCCACTGTATTTCTTGATATTGAAAAAGCGTTTGACAAAGTCTGGCATGAAGGTCTTATTTATAAAATTAGAAGTATGCTACCCAAGGCGTTTGGAGATATCTTAGAATCTTATATTACAAATAGAGCATTTAGAGTAAGACAAGAAGAAGCCTACTCTGAACTTAAACCTATAAAAGCTGGAGTTCCGCAAGGAAGTGTTCTAGGTCCGGTCCTGTACCTATTATATACCTGCGATATCCCAGAACTCGAAAATAATACCATTGCCACTTTTGCTGATGATACAGCTATTATGGCTATAGGAGAAACGCACAGTGAGGCAGTGGAAAAAGTACAAACAGCGCTAAATAAGGTGTACAATTGGACCAAAAAATGGAGAATAAAGTTGAACGAAGCAAAATCAGTACATATTGATTTTACTAATAAAACAGGAAATTATCACGCTGTTTTCATTAATGACAAACAAATTACATACGTGGATACAGCTAAATATCTAGGAATGACACTTGATGTGAAGTTACGCTGGAGGGCTCATGTCAAGACAAAAAGAAAAGAACTTGACTTAAAGTATAAAAAGTTGTATTGGTTACTGGGAAGACATTCCTCACTATCAATAAACAACAAGTTAATTTTATATAAACAAGTCCTGATGCCGGTTTGGACCTATGTAATACAGCTTTGGGGCTGTACCAAAAAGACTAATATTCAAATTATACAAAGGTTCCAAAACAAAGTACTGAGGAATATTGTGAAAGCTCCCTGGTACATCAGAAATGACGACATTCATCGGGACCTGAAAATTGAATTCGTCGACAAAATTATACCAAAATTTGCCGAAGCTCACGATAAACGGCTTCACTATCATGTTAACGTTGAAGCAATCCAGCTGCTTGACGTAACAGAGCTAGTGAGACGATTAAAACGAACAAAGCCTTTTGAGTTGGTGTACAGTTAAATTAAATAGTGAATAGTGAAATAGTGATAGTGTAGTGTTAGTGCTGCCTGAAAGAACACATGAACAAAGTGTCTAAAAACTATTATCAACAAAAACTAAGATGTGTCATTGGACAATCTCTTAGTATATAAGATAATAATTTATAAGTTTAGGTTAAATTAAAATTACTCATTAGCCAACTAAGTTAGGCTAGATTGTAATCGAATTGAGCACCACTTTGGTACTCAGTATCAGGAAAAAAAAAAAAAATTATTTCTATATATAAAAGCTTTTGAGTAATCGGCCAAAATGTCGAAAAAAATACCGTTCCCCCCCCTTATCTCCGAAGTTTACCAATCGAAAAATCTGAAATAATTATGTTCCATAGAGGTTTATGTATATTTTACAGGAAAATTAAAACCAACGCTCTAACTAGCATAGTTTTTTTTTTATATTAACAATAAACCTCTACAAACAAAGTTAACGATAATTATGCAAATTAATATAATATTATCGTTTTACTTTTACTTTTGGAGTATGGAACCCTCGGTGCGCGAGTCCGACTCGCACTTGGCCGGCTTTTTGTAATTATTTCAGTCACTTCAGTAGGTAGGTACTTCAGCAGTTTTTGCCTCTGATTTCGTCCGCGTGGATTAAGTTTATCATCTGGGTGACCGAGCTTTGCTCGGTTTTATTTTTGGTAAATCGTATTTTTTGGAAATTATATATTTAGAAAAAAATAAAATAAATAAATAATAAAATTCATAGGGAAAATATAATCGTCTGGACTCGAACCGGGATCTTCTGGTTTCGGGACCGCCCGATTCCCCGAGCTATAAATAGATGATGGCGAAATTTACCTTCGTATTCTAATGATATTGTAAGGGGTTTTTCATTGCCCGAAAACACGGATAAATCGACCTTTTCTAAAAATGAAACCTAGCTAGATCGATTTTATAATGTACTAGCTTTAGCCCGCGACTGCATCCGCGTCGAGTTAGTATTAAAAATCCCGCGGAACCCTCTATTCGAAATCTTCGAAATTAGGACCCTATACGACGAGTAGAAAACGTATATTTTGCAGTTTCTGTGAAAAAAGTAATAACAATAGGTACTAGCACATTAAACTTTTATCAACTGATTCAAAGATTGCAAAGTCGGTATAAAAGATTGCAGTTGCACAATTTTATTTCACCACTTTGTCGGCGTGATTGATATTTATACCCTTGTCAAATTACAGATTTCTAGTACCAATAGTCTCTGAGCTAAACCGCGGACGGACAGACAGACAGACAGACAGACAGACAGACAGACAGACAGACAGACAGACAGACGGACGGACATGGCGAAACTATAAGGGTTCCTTGTTTACTACGGAACCCTAAAAACGTATTTTCTTATCTATCTTACGTAATGTGATAATTATTACCAACAAACACACTTTCGCATTTATTATAGCAGGAATCCGGATAAATAATTATTTATCCCTACTATTATAAATGCTTGCAAACTATAAATGGTTTGTCGTTCAATCACGCAACAATAGATTCTGTTGTAGCGTAATCGAAAGACAATTTTGACGATGTAAATAATGCATTATCTCAAGTTCACGTAGTGCTTCTTCACGCCACAACTAATGAACCGATTTGGCTGAAATTTGGAATGATGATAGATTATAGCCTGGATTAACACGCAGGCTACTTTATATCCCGCAAAAGTCGATGGTTTCATCAAAGTTCGCCTACCTACCTACCTACGGCAGATTTTTAAAGCGTCTGACAGGGCGTAAGAACCATCGGAAGTGTCTGACTGCTGAGGAAACATCTTCTGATAGGTCCCCAAGTAAGTGTTTCTACTTTATTTTTGTCTAAGTGATGTCCTAAAATGAGTATTTGAATATTAGTATTCAATTAGATGCCTTAAAATGGGTAGCATAAGTATGTCACACACTCTTTAACATTTCTGTGGTGGTGTCGTGTGATGCGGGTTGCTATGTTCCCTCAAATATGGTTGAGCGAAGCAACGGCTGGGTCATGCGTCATGCTCGTGAACAGATTCCACCGGTGGGAATGGGGCTACTTTATGTCTGCCCATTTTGGGGTATATTGCATTGTTAGTGGACTTCTTTCATTGTGAAAACACTGCATACATAGCATAGTATTTATTGTAGTGGTAGACTCATCAACGATTCAAAAGCACTTGTAAAAAAGTTTATTTGAATAAAAAACATTTCTATTCTATTCTATTGTATTGTAAACTTGTTTTAAAAAGAGCAACCGCCAAGTTTCTTGCTGGTTCTTCTCGGCAGGAAGGGCATTCCGAACCAGTGGTAGAGTCATCGACGATTTTATTTATTATTTTTATTCATTTAATCGACATGCCAGAGATAAATTGCAAATACACTTATAATAATACAATTTGGTTAATTAATGCTAATGTTGTTACAAATTACCAATTATAGGCATATTCACATTGCCAGGGACTGCCATTGACTCCTATCAAAATTTTAAATAATTAATAAATATTTAAAATGTTATAGCTAATAAGATACAGTTATTAAATATTTACAATGTCATGGCTAAGAAATAAATGTTATTAATTTGAATTAGATGATATTTACATAAATTATTCAATATGCTGATAAGTACAATTTTTTAGGTTAGAAGGTAGATATCATACAGCTTTACCTGTATATTCTAAAACAGATTTATATTTATACATACTTAATAGTTTTTGATTAATCATGCAAAATGTCGAAAGAAATACCTTCCCCCCTTATCTCCGAAGTTTACCAATCGAAAGATCAGAAATAATAATTATGGTCAATAGAGGTACATGTATATTTTACAGGAAAAATAAAATCAACACTCTAACTAAAGTTCGGCCTTTCAGAGAATGCGTTCCTGACACCTATCAGAAAAATATTGTTTACCAAGTTATTTGACACTCAGTTTGGCAAAAAATTATAACATTAATTGATTATTGATATAATAATGTTGTTTTAATGCTCATCAATTGTTAAAACGGTAAACAACCAGCAATAATATTTTTATCGTAACTGCAACGTCATTACAAAGTTACGTCGTCAGTTAAATCGCGACGTGTCAGGAACGTTTTTTTTATATTAACAATAAACCTCTACAAACAATGAAATAAAAAAAAAATATGAATAAGCAAATTAATAAACTTAATATTATTATCGTTTTATTTGAATACTTTTACTTCTGGAGTAGGTACAGAACCGGGTAAAGTATAGATATACTGGTACTCGCGTATGAGGTTGGGGGTGGGGGAGGGGGGGTGGGGGGGGGAGGGGGGAAGCCCCCCCCTTTCCCCTTTAGCGGAAATGTATAGTTTTTGAGTAATGATTTTTTTTATAAATCATAACCTCACTTCTTTTACACAGGAATATTGACCTAGGCGAGTGTTCTGGCGTAGCCAGCCCATTTGATTTGTAGCTTGAACAAAACGCAACTCACGCCATAGCCTTCGTGTTTATTATTTTCTACCGCCTAGAAAAACTTGAGCATTGAGTTCTATCACCCCCTCCCCTCCCTCCACCTCCATCCCCCCTCGTGCTAAGGGATATTATGTTTTAACAGTATATTTAACACAGAATAATTAATATATAGGTCAATATTCCTGTGTAAAAGAAGTGAGGTTATGATTTATAAAAAAAATCATTACTCAAAAACTATACATTTCCGCTAAAGGGGAAAGGTGGGGGGGGGGCTTCCCCCCTCCCCCTCACCCCCCTCCCCCACCCCCAACCTCATACGCGAGTACCAGTATATCTATACCCAACCCACAGAACCCTCGGTGTGCGAGTCCTACTCGCACTTGGCCGGTTTTTTTTTGTAATTTTTACTTTGACTTTTCATCATAAAATGTTTATCATACTAATAGGTATGTATTAAAAATGCGAAATTGCTTGTTTGTTGGTTTGTCCTTCAATCACGCCGCTACAGAGCCACGGATCAACGTGATTTTTTGCATGGGCATAGTTGAGGACCTGGAGACTGGAGAGTGACATAGGCCACTTTTCATCTCGGAAAATCAAAGTTCCCGAGGGATTTTGAAAATTTTATCCACGCGGACCAAGTCGCGGGCATCAGCTAGTTTCCGATACATTTGAAAAATTTAAAACATTCTTACCCCTGTGTAAAGAATTTCTGGGCTTGTGTGAGGAGCGGGAGCAGCCGCAGTAGCGAACTTGGCTTTTTGGATTTGCACAACCTTACTGAAACTTCGTAGCATATTTACACCGATGTTTTTTCCACTTTTTGCAAACACAACATGAACACAACTTCACCGGTTGCGCTGCCGTGTAAAACTGAAAAAGTGAAAACTTCTGAAAAGTGAAAAATAATGAAAAACCTTGGAGCCGGGTGGCCGTGAGCAGCACAAAGCAGAATACAATTGTCATTTGTCATTTGTCAATGACATTTAGGCCTAGCGCAAACATACAACTTTTAGTTGAACAACTATATACACTAGCGGCACGCTATGATGGCCGGTTTGACACATTACAATAGTGATGTGGAATGTCAATTTATTCTCGAACAAAAAACAATTAAGTTTTGTTTTTGTACCTGATTAAATAGGTTTAATAAAACAAAAATGTATATGTTTATTTAATTTATTTGAACGAACTGAATATTTGAATGAAAATGAATATACATACTTTATATGCACACAAGAAACATATGAATACAAAAGATACCAAAAAAGGTGCCACAAAAGGCCATAATTAATCAGATTCGTCCATACTACTATTTTCACTGTCGTCACTGCTATCATCACCTACATTAATAATTATATGTTCGTTTTCTATAATATTATCTATTTTCACATCTCTTTCATAATCTTCCCTTATTAATTTAACAGTTCTATTCACAACCTTTTCCCAGTCTCCTTTAGTCACATGTTCACAAGCTTCTTCTAATAATTTTAGCATTTTTTTTGTGGTAAATGGGGGTTCTGTATTGTGTCTTGCAGCATATCCCTTAATTTGAGCCCACACCAACTCAATCGCATTATACTCACAATGGTAAGGCGGTAACCGTATAACTCTGTGCCCATGTTCTAATGCTATTTCGTCAATGACGTATCGGATCTTGGTTGGTTTGTTTTCTTTTAAAAGACGTACTAATTCCGCTTTTAACATATTCATGTTTGCATCTACGCCATTTTTACGAAGCCATGCGACGATATCAGCTTTCTTTTGGGATTGGGCAGGTGGCTTGTCAATTTGCATCGAGTGGTATGGGGCGTTGTCCATAATTATAAGAGATGGTTCAGGGAGGCTACACAACATTGAGGTAAACCATTCAGTAAACTTTTCTCCATTCATGTCTTCATGATAGTCTCCAGTGGTTTTTGACGCAAAAGCCATGAGAGAACCTTCGACAAACCCGTTGATGGTTCCGGCGTGACAAATTATAAGTCGCGATCCTTTTCCTACAGGAACTTTGGAAGTAGATGCTGCTGTGTCATCGTTCCAAGAACGGCCTACAGTATGGTTAGCATTAAGCCATGTTTCATCCAAGAACACAACATTTTGCCAATTTTTGATTTCTTTCACTTGCCGTAAAAAAGTATACCTTGCCATCGCTATATCAAATCTTTCCATCAATATTTTGCGTTTGTTACATTTTTTGTATCGAAATCCAATGGTCTTCAAAATCTTCGTTAAAGAACTTTCCCCACCGAAGAATAATCCAGCTTCCTTCAGTGAATGCACCAACTTTTTTCTTGTTGGATACTCCTTCTGTAAATAGTAGCCGTAAACATGTCTTCGGATAGCATCGGCATCAAAGCTATCGATGCCTACGACTGGTTTTGCTCGTTTTCTCTTTTTTGGTGTGTGAAGTTTATTTTCTTCTGTGCCAGTCTCGCCATATTTTTTTTTAGTTATCCGTCTAACAGTTCGTTGTCCAATATTAAGCGCATCAGCTACGCGCTCAACCACTGACGTTATAGGTAAAATTGGCCCTCCATTTTGAGCTTCACGATCGAAATAGTTACGAAGGCGTATTACGAACTCACGTGTCTGACTATTTAGAACAGTTCTCTGCGTACGTTCGGTCATATCGACGAAATCCACAACAAAGGGCTTGAACAGAGTCCAAATTAACGAGCAAGGGTCAACAGTAATGCAGTATCAATATTTGAAATCCAAAGCCAGGTCAAAACTATATCACAATCGCATTGCACTGACAGTTTATACTTTTCGAAGCAACGTCAATTCGAAACTGCTTTGTTTTGCATTGAGCATTGACGCGAGTTTGCCGGAGGTAGTAGTTGTGCTAGCCAGCGATCCTATGTGACGATCGTATTAGATTCCATTTTTAAAAATTTTCAATTTAGAAAACCAAATGCCGAGTTGTGGTATATATCATATAAAAATAAAAATTTTACCTTTTGTATGAAACAGCTGATATTTTTTTGCGATTTCAGAGGTTTGTCCACATAGTGAAAATTGTTCATATTCACAAGTACATTCACCCCTTAAATGGTGCAAACTGATTTTTCTACACTTGTATACATTTTAGAAATCAATTTAATAAATAAATTTTGAGTCCTAAACCTAAAACTACATTCGATAAAATTTATGAATCTCTGCACATCACTATCGTCAATAAAGTAATACAATTATTTCCTTCAAAGTCGTTATCAATTAATACGGAACTTCATGAGCGGACAAACGTCAAACCGGCCATCATAGCGTGCCGCTAGTGTAGTTGTGTTTCATAAGTTTATAGGAATGTACTGCGATCATAGAATGTGCGCAAACTATCAACACGATAGTTGCTCGACAAAAAAATCTAAAAGCCTTATGTACGGCGCATACATACAACTTTTACATCGACTAGTGGACTAAACTGTTTAGTCGAGTTGTGTACTTTTCGTGAATTCCACACAAATAAACTATAATCAAAAGCAAATCGATACAGCTTTTTGATTTTTTTGTCGAGCAACTATCGTATTGATAGTTTGCGCACATTCTATGATCGCAGTACATTCCTATAAACTTATGAAATACAACTAAATAGTTGTTCAACTAAAAGTTGTATGTTTGCGCTAGGCCGTATCGATTTGCTTTTGATTGTATGGAATTCACGAAAAGTACACAACTCGACCAAACAGTTTAGTCGATGTAAAAGTTGTATGTATGCGCCTTACCTTAGGCCTAGCGCATACATACAACTTTTACATCGACTAAACTGTTTAGTCAAGTTGCGTACTTCTCGAGAATTCCACACAACTAAACCATTTAGTCGATGGAGGTGCGCATACAATTGATTAAGTCGATCATCGATTTTTTATGTCTCTTATACAAACCGATCAGTCTTCTTTCGGCACCGTTCAAGACAAGGTGCTACAATGTCCAATAATAAGAAAGCTCTAGTTTGTGCTTTGGTTTATAGAAATTTTAAAATAGATAAAAAGGGAGATATACGACCAGCCAGATACAACTTCCATGCAAACTTGCTCCCATAGCTTTTTTTCAGATTTATGTCTGAACTAGCTGTTGCCCGCGACTTCGTCTGCGTGAATTTAGTTTTTAAGTTTTTAAAAAGCCGGAACTCTTTGATTTTGCGGGATAAAAAGTAGCCTGTCACTCTCCAGGTCCTCAACTATAGGTATCCCCTGCAAAAAATCACGTCGATCCGTAGCTCTGTAGGGGCGTGATTGAAGGAAAACCAACACACTTTCGCATTTATAATATTTCACATATAAAGTGCAAGTGCATATAGTCGACGTAGTTTTTTACACAGGTAAAGTTGAGGACCCGGAAAGTAACACAGGCTACTTTTGTCCCGGGAACATACAATAAAACGCCCGCGCCACTACAAAGTATGTAATTTATTGTTGATTTTTTAAAAACCGCTCGACTGATTTCGATAAAATTTAAATGGGACCACCTGGGAAGTATACCTTTTGAAACAAAAATTAATTTTCCAAATCGGTTCAGGCATCTTCGAGTAATCGGTGAACAAGAACATACATAGGTAAAAAAAACCGTCAAATTGAGAAACCTCCTTTTTTGAAGTCGGTTAAAATGATAATAAAAATTAATTTGAATTTGACGGAGTTATGGAGTAAAACAGTCAAAATAGTTCAACCCTTATCTCAGAGAACAGCCATCCATACATCCATCCATAGTTAATATAGTTATAGTTAGGTGGAGGATACAAACAAAAATAAATACAAACATACATACATACATAAATGCATGCATGCATACATGCATACATACATACATGCATGCACACATATATACATACATACATACATACATACATGCATGCATACATACTTACATACATACATACATAAATACATAATACATACATACATACATACATACATACATACATACATACATACATACATACATACATACATGCATGTACGCATGTATGTATATTGGCGCATAATTGAAGGATAAATATGTGAAAAATAGCATACTAATTTATCCCGCGGGAAAGTTGTTTTCCCGGGATAAAAGTAGCATTTTCACTTTTCAGGTCCTCAACTATACCCGTGCACAAAATCACGACGATCCGTGGCTCTGTTGCAGCGTGATTGAAGGACAAACCAACAAACAAACACGCTTTCGCATTTATAACATTATAGTATGACTCCTCCGTGTCGTCCGTAACACCGTGGCGCCGCTTCTAATGCTAATATGAGACTGACAGCCACGGATCGACTATTTAGTCGATGGTATGCGCACATCAATACAGTGCAATACAAATTGAGCGTTTGATCGATAGTTGTCCAACTTTTTAATCAAAAGCAAATCAATACGGCTTTTTGATTTTTTGTCGAGCAACTATCGTGTTGATAGTTTGCGCGCATTCTATGATCGCAGTACATTCCTATAAACTTATGAAACACAACAAAATAGTTGTTCAACTAAAAGTTGTATGTATGCGCTAGGTCTTATTTGACAACACATACTATTGTCCATAGACCACGAACATCATTTGCACATGTCAAGTGAACTGTCAACAATATTGTATTGTCAAGGTCAACATGAGGTCAACGGTCAGCTGTGTTGTCAAATCATGGTCAAATCGACAAATCCCTAATCCACGTCAAATCACAAAGTGTCAATTTTTCGTTTTTCGACGTAGTATCCTCTAATCTGTGGTTTTTCGCTGATTTGATTTGTTATATCGTGGTTAGGTTAGTTATATCTCTCTTTTAGCCTCTCGTAAGAAAGTAGTATATTCTTTGCTTTTAGCTGTAAAATGTAAATTATATGATAATATATCTGTGAATTATATTGCTTGGGTAATATTCACAAATTAAATGATTTGTGCAAACTGTGATGACTGATAAGAAGTGCTAAAATAAATTGTAATTCAGGTGCTCTAACTTCCAATGTAGTCTGCTACCATACCATCAGTCATCACAGAACACTGTTACCAACTATTACTCCTAACCATAGCTCCCAACGGAGCATACCATACCATGGAGAGTGTCACATTTACTCAGTTAGTGCAAGTTATGTGTGTTGAACCAATGAAAACTATAGAAAGACATATTTCTGCAAGCTTACAGGAGGCTGATGTAAAATTAAGGTATTATTACTCATACCAATTCATTGAAATTATTCCACATTAAAACTTTGAAATTTCAACTTACAATATTTGATATGGATTTATTTAAACTGCCATACCCCTTCCAAGTAAACTTGCTTCGCGTTAAAATTGTAAATATTGAGTATTTATTAAAAAGGTCATAAATTATCACCAACTTGTAACATTATTTGTGTACCAATAAAGAATTTTCCATCTTATTAAATAAAAATAAGTATAAAAATTAAGTCGGGGACTGCCGCGGTAAAGCTATTGCATAGCATTTTTTATCAACTTATGCAATTATAATATTTACCAATATTTTTATTTGCATAATGAAAATTATGCAAAAAAATTAAAAATAAACAAACAAGAAAAGCGAACTGTCACTACTTCGCGAGTGAGATTAGAACCTGCAGCATCATACACCATACGGTAAAGAAAGCGGCCGCTCGCCCACTGTGCCAAATAGAGCTACTTGAGAACCTCTAAAATGTTGAACCCTTACTGAACGACGGTGTTAGGTTTTTTTTTGTTATGGAATTTCTTGATTTGGTTGCTGCGCTCAAACTGTTTGTCCTAGTTCAAAGCGATAAAAGCTATGCAATAGCTTAATATTTTTTCAATATTTTTCAGACCAGCAAACAGTAACGGACTATGGTGCCACATACTCCTACCACTAGCACTGATCACATACAGCTGTTCTGACAGTGTATCAACGCTGTACAAAATGACATCATGCATATCAGTGGGATTGTTCTTTCACAGTATTTTGTTCATACTGTTCCTCTCTACTTCAAGTATGGTGTTGAAGGAGCCACTTTATTCTGGGTGTATTGCATCTGGTTTTGTATCTACTATACTGTTGTATGTCTTTTTGCAAAGAGGTATGATTGTTTGATTAATTTTATTTGAAGAAATTAAGATTGTATTTCATTAATTTAATTTTAAAACAAGGAATATTGTAACATGAGAAAATTTTTTGTAGTACTAGACTTCTTTTTTTTTTTATAGAATATCAGTCAAGTTGAACTTGACTAATATCCTTCTTTCCCCTCCAAATAAGCGGAAAGCTTGTGCTAGGAGTGGGTACGATAAAAGTGCAACGGGTGGATTTTGAACCTGCGACCTTTCAGTTTTCAGTCCGCACCTTTAACCGTTGGGCTATTGAGGCTTGATATTCTATCATAATAATGTGTATAATCTAATCATGGATTTGGATATTAAAAAGATTGTGCGAGAACAAGTAAATAGAAAAGTGTAATATTCTCAAAGGTGTGAAGTCTGCCAAACCTTATTTGGCCAGTGTTGTGGACTATGGCCTGAACTCTTTACATGTGGCTGCTGGCAATGGGTTGAAATGATTGAATCAATTACAATATAGGAATGACTACCACTAGCAGCTGTGTAGGACATAATTTACTGGTGTTGAGGGCTAGAGTTTCACGAAATCCTCAATGGCATAACGGTTAAAGGTGTGGACTTCAAAATTCAAGAATTCATAGTTCAAAATTATTTATTTCACACAGGCCAACCTGTGGCTCATATGATACCTCATGACTCTACCAACGGTTCGGAAAGCAGATTCTGCTGAGAAGAGCTGGCAAGCAACTTGGCAGTTGCTCTTTTCAAAATAATCATAATCATTTTACAATATTATTATGAAGCTATTACATTGTAATAAGTTTTTTATACTATCTTGTGGGCAGATGCCAAGCCGATTTAACCCATGCAACTTTGTTAGAGTAGAATAGTATATTTCCACAATGAGGGCATGTTCCTAAAATGCATACTACAATTCAATACATGTTAAGACAACAAGCATTACATTTATTTAGACGGGGGTGAAGAACATTAGCTAAGTTCAGTATATTCTTTTATTGAAAACTCAAAACCAAGGTGGATTTTAACATCTCATAATATTGTAAATACAATATCAGATGTCCCAATCCATCTACAACTTGCCCTTGATATGATCCAACAACCAAGTGTAAGTGTCTTGATTACTTGTTATGCTTTCAGATTTGAGGTTTTCTCTGACAGTCAGTATATTGTCAACATGGTTATATGCAAGAATGCTCAGACTGTTCATAGTCAAGTTTGAAAAAACATTCACTTTAGGAGAAGCTATGATAACAGCTCAGGCAGTAGTATTGTTTTTCATGATGTCTGTAATCAAATTCTTCTTTGAAATGCAATCTGATGATGAAGAAATGGAATTTATAGGTGTAATAATTTATGTGAGTAGATGTTAAATTCAGAATTACTATCTACTTATTATAGTGACACCATACAATATTTACATATATGCTCACCAGTTGAATCAATTTGAAATGTTTGCTATGTTTAGCATTAATTCAGGTAATTCTTGTAAAAAAAAATCTCCAAGAAAGGCAAGTTCTTTTTAAAAAAATGTTACAATAAAGAAAGCCTCAACAGAGCTATGGATCGACATGATTTTGCATGGGTATAGTTGTGTAGCTGGACAGTGATATAGGCTACTTTTTATCTCAGAAAATCAAGGAGTTCCTAGAGAGGTTCCAAGGAGGATTAATAAAAACTAAATTCACGCAGGCATCAGCTAGTGAATTAATAAAATATGAAACTATGCATGTTAAAGATTTTAAGCTGTCAAAGGAAAGATTTTCTTTCACAGCTGCAGGGCTTTCATAGCTTGTTACTTAATATTACACTAGTGTTTACATGTTTTCAGACTATATTATCAACAGTGGGATTGATTGTTACAGTACTGTACATCCTGACAGACTCTCAGAGGACACTCAAGGCTCTGGCATACATATTGGCATCGGCTGCTGCATTTGTATTGCTAATGTGGCATGCTATACTTGGCAGCAATTGTGTGTTAACTATACTGAATTATGTGTTTTTGAAGCATAATAGGGTAAGAATTTTTTTATTTTATCTCACCATCCAAAGTTAAAAAAAATTAGGTATCCTAAATGCTTACATAAGTAAATCTTTGATAAATAAAATCTTGCAACATCAAAATTCAAAATTCAAAATTATTTATTTCATGTAGGCCAACCTGTGGCTCTTATGACACGTCAAGATTCTACCACCGGTTCGGAAAGCGGATTCTGCTGAGAAGAGCCGGCAAGAAACTCAGCAGTTGCTCTTTTCAAAATAATCATTTTACAATATTAATAAGTAGCTATTATATTGTAATAAGTTTTTATACTATCTTGTGGGCAGCTGGATGGCAAGCTGATTTAACCCGTGCATCTTTGTTAACAACATCCATAGTGAAGCTATAGCATGAAATTATTCAAAATATTGGATTTTTATGTTACTTATAAGTTATAACATATGAGTCACATTGAACAGAAGAAAAAATTTGATGTTTTTGCAGATTTTCAATACAAAAATCTTTATTCCTTGGTTAAACTAATTAAAATCAAAACGAAGTCAGTATTAGGTTCCTAGTCTATGTGTTTGTATTATGAAAATAAGGGCGGTTACGCAGAGCATCTGATCCGAATCAGTGAAATTATGGATATAAAAAGCTCGGGCCGAAATCGGATATTGCTTACTACCCGTGCTAAGCTATTAATCCGATTTCTGATCCAGATCCAAGCTATTCAGGGGGCATCTTTGGTGCCGCCCCGCTGTCAAGCTACGCGGATATGTCCGATTTGAATCCGAAGCACATCCAAGATATTCTCACGGATGACGGAGACAAATTGGATGACGGTAGTAGGTATGATGTAGTGCGTAAGCTACCATACAAATAGTTCTATGACTGTACTTACAATCTGTCAGATCATCTTAAATTCTATTCAGAACGTATTTTCACGGATTCGTATCAGATCCAGTGTGTAAACGCTCCGTCAATTTTCAAAGAGTTGGAATTTTCAAGCTACTTTCAAGACGCTTTGAAGATTTCAAAGTGGTATGGCATTATTAGTAGCAGTGATAGCCTAGTGGTTAGGACTGTGGTCTCCTATTCGGGGGGTCGCAGGTTCGATCCCGGGTACCTCTGACTTTTCGGAGTCAAGTTCGTTTAAGCAATTAAATATCACTTGCTTCAACGGTGAAGGAAAACATCGTGAGGAAACCTGCACACCTGAGAGTTCTTCTGTTCTTGAAGGTGTGTGAAGTCCGCCAATTCGCATTGGGTCAGCCCTTCTCTGAGAGGAGACTTGCGCTCAGTAGTGAGCCGTTGATGGGTTGCTAATGATGATGATGGCATTATTATGTATTCTAGTACCAACTGTTCACGTTTTGGCTGGCGCTGGTGCTGGCGGCGGTGGGCGCGCTGCTGGTGCGCACGCGGCTGGCGGTGAAGGCCAGCACCGTGGCGCGCAAGACCTTCCACGTGCTGGCGTCTCTGGTGTTCCTGTCTGGCATCGTATACGACGTGTATCTCACCACGCTGGCGGCGGGGGTCGGCCTTGGAGTACTCATTTTTGTGGAGGTTTGTGCGATTACCTCATTAATCCTCATCTTCTTTATTAACTAACATTTTCTCCCGAAACACATATATTACTTTATTTTTAATCTAAAGCCAAAATACGAGTTTTATGTATATAACTTTAAAAATGACGGACTTTCAAACAAACATTCATCCACTATTTATCCCCTTTGGGAGTCGAATTTTTAAAAACTGTGTGTATATCTTCATTTTTAATTGAAATCCCAAATACCAAGTTTCATGGATATAACTTGAAAGATGACATTTCGTACAAACTTTCTTCCCCTATTTGGGGATATAATTTCAATAAATCCTTTCTTAGTAGATACCTAAGTCAAAAAAGGAACCTTCTGTCAAAATTTCAAGATTCTAACTCTTATGGTAAGCTGTACGTTGATAGATCAGTCAGGACTCAGGACAAGTTTCTTTATAATGTGTATAGATAGACGTCCACTGCTGGACATAGGCCTCTTGCATGATTCACATTTTTTCATCCACATTCACATTTCATCCACATTCTTGTCACTCAGTTACTACACTAGCGGCACGCTATGATGGCCGGTTTGACGTTTGTCCGCTCATGAAGTTCCGTATTAATTGATAACGACTTTGAAGGAAATAATTGTATTACTTTATTGACGATAGTGATGTGCAGAGATTCATAAATTTTATCGAATGTAGTTTTAGGTTTAGGACTCAAAATTTATTTATTAAATTGATTTCTAAAATGTATACAAGTGTAGAAAAATCAGTTTGCACCATTTAAGGGGTGAATGTACTTGTGAATATGAACAATTTTCACTATGTGGACAAACCTCTGAAATCGCAAAAAAATATCAGCTGTTTCATACAAAAGGTAAAATTTTTATTTTTATATGATATATACCACAACTCGGCATTTGGTTTTCTAAATTGAAAATTTTTAAAAATGGAATCTAATACGATCGTCACATAGGATCGCTGGCTAGCACAACTACTACCTCCGGCAAACTCGCGTCAATGCTCAATGCAAAACAAAGCAGTTTCGAATTGACGTTGCTTCGAAAAGTATAAACTGTCAGTGCAATGCGATTGTGATATAGTTTTGACCTGGCTTTGGATTTCAAATATTGATACTGCATTACTGTTGACCCTTGCTCGTTAATTTGGACTCTGTTCAAGCCCTTTGTTGTGGATTTCGTCGATATGACCGAACGTACGCAGAGAACTGTTCTAAATAGTCAGACACGTGAGTTCGTAATACGCCTTCGTAACTATTTCGATCGTGAAGCTCAAAATGGAGGGCCAATTTTACCTATAACGTCAGTGGTTGAACGCGTAGCTGATGCGCTTAATATTGGACAACGAACTGTTAGACGGATAACTAAAAAAAAATATGGCGAGACTGGCACAGAAGAAAATAAACTTCACACACCAAAAAAGAGAAAACGAGCAAAACCAGTCGTAGGCATCGATAGCTTTGATGCCGATGCTATCCGAAGACATGTTTACGGCTACTATTTACAGAAGGAGTATCCAACAAGAAAAAAGTTGGTGCATTCACTGAAGGAAGCTGGATTATTCTTCGGTGGGGAAAGTTCTTTAACGAAGATTTTGAAGACCATTGGATTTCGATACAAAAAATGTAACAAACGCAAAATATTGATGGAAAGATTTGATATAGCGATGGCAAGGTATACTTTTTTACGGCAAGTGAAAGAAATCAAAAATTGGCAAAATGTTGTGTTCTTGGATGAAACATGGCTTAATGCTAACCATACTGTAGGCCGTTCTTGGAACGATGACACAGCAGCATCTACTTCCAAAGTTCCTGTAGGAAAAGGATCGCGACTTATAATTTTTCACGCCGGAACCATCAACGGGTTTGTCGAAGGTTCTCTCATGGCTTTTGCGTCAAAAACCACTGGAGACTATCATGAAGACATGAATGGAGAAAAGTTTACTGAATGGTTTACCTCAATGTTGTGTAGCCTCCCTGAACCATCTATTATAATTATGGACAACGCCCCATACCACTCGATGCAAATTGACAAGCCACCTGCCCAATCCCAAAAGAAAGCTGATATCGTCGCATGGCTTCGTAAAAATGGCGTAGATGCAAACATGAATATGTTAAAAGCGGAATTAGTACGTCTTTTAAAAGAAAACAAACCAACCAAGATCCGATACGTCATTGACGAAATAGCATTAGAACATGGGCACAGAGTTATACGGTTACCGCCTTACCATTGTGAGTATAATGCGATTGAGTTGGTGTGGGCTCAAATTAAGGGATATGCTGCAAGACACAATACAGAACCCCCATTTACCACAAAAAAAAATGCTAAAATTATTAGAAGAAGCTTGTGAACATGTGACTAAAGGAGACTGGGAAAAGGTTGTGAATAGAACTGTTAAATTAATAAGGGAAGATTATGAAAGAGATGTGAAAATAGATAATATTATAGAAAACGAACATATAATTATTAATGTAGGTGATGATAGCAGTGACGACAGTGAAAATAGTAGTATGGACGAATCTGATTAATTATGGCCTTTTGTGGCACCTTTTTTGGTATCTTTTGTATTCATATGTTTCTTGTGTGCATATAAAGTATGTATATTCATTTTCATTCAAATATTCAGTTCGTTCAAATAAATTAAATAAACATATACATTTTTGTTTTATTAAACCTATTTAATCAGGTACAAAAACAAACCTTAATTGTTTTTTGTTCGAGAATAAATTGACATTCCACATCACTATTGTAATGTGTCAAACCGGCCATCATAGCGTGCCGCTAGTGTAATTAACTGTAATCTGTGTTGTCACTGTAACAAGTTTTCTGTTTCAGGCTTTACGGAAATCTGGTATAGAACCAATCTCGTCCGCCTTGCAGTCGGCCTTTTTAGTCTACTGTGATGAAAAGGTTAGGGTTGTCTTTCTGTAACAATTTTACTGCCATACAATTTAGTATCTAGTACATCCAGTAAGTAACTTGTTGGAACCAAGTGTGTTGCCACTACACTAGCCAGCCCAACCTCAGAAAAAAAGTATGTATGTGATCTATAGATTACATGACTTACGTCATAATGTTCGATAGTCATTTGTGGAAATGGGCGTGACGTTCTATTATTTTCCCTTACATTACAAATTTAAGAAATCTCTTAAAAGTATGCTCGTAAAAAAAGTATACAGTTGTTAATTATTTATTAAAGTGTGTTTGATTCCCTCCAGCTATGTGTAAGATGGATGCACATCTTCATATACGTCATAATATTGTTAGGGTTCCGTACCCAAAGGGTGCCAACGGGACCCTATTACTAAGCCTCCGCTGTCCGTCCGTCTGTCAGCGGCCTGTATCTCGTAAACCGTAATAAATAGACAGTTGAAATTTTCACATATTTTGTATTTTGTATTATGTATATTTCCATGGGTACATGGAAATATTTTAATTTAATTTTTTTTTAACGGAACCCTAAAAGAGCGAGGCCCGACTCGCACTTGGCCGATTTTTTTTAAATAGAAATCATGTAATTAAAAACTTTTCTATTTTATTGGTGCAAGCGTAAGCCAAAGCTATTTTGAGAATTCACACGTCGTAATTAACTATTTATTGGAATGGAGTTCCTTATCGCTCGGTAAGTACTTGGCGGATGGGGGCTAGGCGAAAAAAAGTGTAAGAATTTTCCGTTACGACCCTCTCTTCTTCACGACTTACGACGATAGTGTAGACATGGGCGAGAGATGGCGTTGATTCTAAAATATAATGTTTTCATTATTAAGAGTCCACAATATGCAATTTGGTATTTTGCCATTGTTATTTATCAAAATTTGTTAAAGTTACCACCTAATATTTGAGGAAATGATACTTTGAACTTTTATCTTAGATTACGTGTTTTAAAAACACGATTGATGAAAATTTTCTCGGTAGGTATAATATATTTTTTTGAAAAATACATGATGCTATTTATCTCAGGAGGAGCAAACTATTTTTGTTGGGTTTTTGTTTTGTCAAGAAACCTAGAAGTGTTTTTTAATTACATGTTTTAATTTTTCGATTGATTGTTTAATTAACTTGTAATTAGGTAATAAGCAGTTTTGACGCTTACGTCGTCAAAAATACGTTGCGCGTTTATCGATCTGTATTTCTCACTCACGAGAAAACAGTAATTAACCATCCCGCTCGAAGAGGGGCCCGAAATCCATATCGTAGTGGCGTTATGGCACACTCTTAAAAGGAACTTCGTTCCAACCGAGTGTTCCACGAGTTCCGAGTGCTCACGCATTTTTGACGTGATAACGTCTTGTAAATCGATGAACACCGGCTGCACGCACGAAAAATTGTCACGGTCCGCCTGAGCCTGCGCGTGCAAGCGAGAGCGCGGAACAAGCGATAGAGAGGCACGATCGGCCCAAGCGTTGGCTTGTGACGAGTTAGCGGATGTGTCGCGAGCTAGTTCTGTTTCTTTATGACGTTATCACATAAAACTATCGTCCGTAAACCGACATAACAGACAACCAATGTTTTTTTTGACGTGATAACGTCTTATAAATCGATGAACACCGGCTGCACGCACGAAAAAGTGTCACGTTCCGCCTGAGCCTGCGCGTGCAAGCGAGAGCGCGGAACAAGCGATAGAGTAGGCACGATTAGCCCAACCGTTGGCTTGTGACTAGAGAAAATTGTAATTTTCAATTAACTCCTTCTTTGTATTATACAAAATAATGATAATTCAGTGATAATAATTCAATTCAATTCATAAAAGTATTAAATTTTTCATCATTGTCCCTTTATGACGTTATCACGTAAAACTATCGTCCGTAAACCGACTTTACAGACAATCAATTTTTTCCCAGGACTGCGGGTTATTCGCCATGACCCCCCTGTACCTGTACGCGGGGCTGGCGTTTCCTTTGCTGCTGGTGCCCGACTGGCCCGGGCGCGAGCTGGAGCTGCTGAGCGGAGTGCTGGCCATCGGCGTGGGGGACACGGCCGCGAGCTGGTTCGGCTCCCACTTCGGCTTCAACAAGTGGTCCGGTGAGACAATACACTTCAATGCGACAAGTATAACTTAAGCCTCAATAGCCCAACGGTTAAAGGTGCGGACTGAAATCCGAAAGGTAGCAGGTTCGAATCCCACCCGTTGCACTATTGTCGTACCCACTCCTGACACAAGCTTTCCGCTTATTTGGAGGGGAGAGGAGAATATTAGTCAAGTTCAACTTGGTTGATATTCTTTAAAAAAAAAAAACTTGGCGCGGCTGTGCGCCACTGTGCTCAACATTACTATTGCCATTGTATAGAACATGAGACTGGGAAAAAATACACTATAAACGCAACAGCACACAACGAGATCCAATAATGAATTTTCAAGATGGCCATGGAGTATATAAATTCGATGACGGAATTAGTTATTAAACTTAACTAAACTGAAACTTGATAGGTACATAGCTATTACTTTTTATCCTGATATTCTTACGGAATCTAAACTTACGTGGGTGAACCGCGGGGCGCATCTAGTAAATAATAATGTCCTTTCGACCGAATCCGGCCACGGCGGCCAATACCCACAGAAATTAAGCATCTGCGTGGGAGATATTCAGTCCACAGTTGCACTCTATCTCTCGCTTACATAGTCTGATGGGACTTTACGTGCTCTCCGAGATATGGGGGATGGGGGTGACAACTCCCAAGTATGTATTTGTATTGCAATGTTGCTATCAATTTCTTTTCCAGATAGCAACAGGACCATGGAGGGCACTACATTCAACATTCTATCACAAATAGGAACTGTGTACGCTCTGCAACTGTTCGGTGAGTTATAAGCTTTCTAGAGTATACATAGTAAGCTAAGCTTTCTTCTTCTTCCTAACCTAAGCTAATCACAGCTTTCATTTCAATTCAATCCATCGCCTGCCCAATGCTGGCCACCACATTGGCCAAGTGTGCATTGGCAGACTACACCTTCTACATTATGGAGAACTCTCAGGCATTCCGGTTTGCTCACGATGTTTTCCTTCACCGTTAAAGTAAGCGATATTTAATTGCTTAAAACGCACACAACTCCGAAAAGCATGGGATAGGCCCCATGAAAAGGAGGTGACATCTGCCCCCTGATTGTCTAAAAGTTGCCGATCAAAATCGTATTCACTTGTTGGCATTAGCGTCAAAGTAAAATAAACCATAACAGAATTGAATTAGAGCTCAATTTCGTGTATGCATTCTTTAACGTTTAGGTATGTCCGATACGCTCTATAACGCTCCATGTTAAAATCGGTTGTACCTACTGAATCTATAATATAATAAAACTGTAACAGGTCCAATTCTGTACATTGAAGATATTTTGAAAATTTTTGTTTGAGGGCACTCTATAATCGATACTGAAGCCAAAACAATTTTTTTTTAATTTTTTGTCTGTCTGTCTGTCTGTCTGTCTGTCTGTATCTTGGCCGCGCATCACGCCGAAATTACTGGACGGATTTAAACGAAACTTGGCACGATTTAAGTTAATACTAAGAGGTATAATATAGGATACTTTTTATCCCGAAATTCAGCACGGTTCCCTTGGGAGAGGGGATGAAAGTCAAAATGTGTATTTCGCTGTAATTCATTAAGGCGTATTCCGATTTAATCCATTCTTTTTTTGTTAGAAAGCAGGTTCTTTAGAGATTGTCCTGTAATTATTTCAAGGTCGTCAATTTCGTAGTTCAGAAATTATAGACATCACGATCTTCAGTATAAGGTCCAAATAACTTGAACCCCGGAATCTACAAGATACTTTAAATGAACGGCTCATCTTAAGCTGGCAAGCGTACTTTATCGTATATAGCCATCGTGGATAGCCCTATTTTGTCAAAGTCAAACTACTCCAAAGGCGTCAGATTTTGCCAAACGATCATTATACCTACATACTACATAGTAGGTATGGATGTAATACATCGTGTGGACTTAATGCTACAGTGTTTTCCTATGCAATTTAATATTCTAATCATACTAATATTATAAATGCGAAAGTGTGTTTGTTTGTTGGTTTGTCCTTCAATCACGCCACAACAGAGCCACGGATCGACCTGATTTTTTGCATGGCTACTATAGTTCATACTATAGTCATAGGCTACTTTTTATCCCGGAAAATCAAAGTGTTCACGAGGGATTTTAAAAACTAAATCCACGCGGACGAAGTCGCGGGCATCAGCTAGTTTGTTACTAAATCAATACACGCAAGGAATATTTTACTTTGACGCGAATGCCATCAAATGAATACGATTTTCATCGGCAACATTTGGACAATCGCACCTCTGAACCACTAGGCTATCACCGTTTACTAGGCCTACACTACCTGCTAGACAACGCAATTAAGACGCTAAACGGAAAATAAATTGTTTCGAATTTGGAGAGTACTTTATAAAAATAGGCGGGGCCAAAACCCATCCGCGGGGCGCACTCCCTTCACGTACTAAGAGGTCACGTAGATAAAATAGATGGCGCTGGTAAAAATAAATAACTTTCATTTTTATGTTTAATAATATTTGATATAGAAAAGCACTATTTTGTTTAAAAATATTTTTAATACATACCTACAAAATATATAAATATTATAACTATTTAAAAATACTCAATTTTTATCGTATACAGGAGACGGTTTATTAAAGGTAGGTATAATATTATTCTATTTGAAAATTTAAAGGTATCAGCTTAATACACAATCTGGAAGATGAGAAATCTAAAGAATAACATAAGGTCACAAGTAAATTGGTTAACAATTACTATACCTACTTAATAAAATGAAGAGATCCGTAGGAGAACCAAAGTCACAGACATAGCTCAGCGAGTCACGAAACCATGCGAAACTGAAGTGGAAATGGGCAGGGCACATAGTTCGAAGAGCTGTTAGTCTTTGGGGTCCCAAGGTGCTGGAGTGGGGTGGAAACTCAGTGTTGGTCTGCCAACAACAACAAACAACAACCCCACTAGGTGGACCGACGCGTCAAGCGAGTCACAGGGAGCCGCTGGATTCAAGCGGCGCAAGACCGAAGACTTATTTGGGTATCATTAAAGCAAGAGGGAATAGGCATCTTCTAGGCAAACGCGTTCCACCTTAGGCCACATCATCACTTTCCATCAGGTATGATAGTGGTCAAGCGTGTGCCTATAATAATGTATAAAAAAAAAATAAAAAAAAAGCCATACTGAAATTCTTTTTTATTGCATCGATGTAATTCAAAATCGATATTTAGGGTCCCCTAGCGTCAAAAAAGACGAAGTGGTTGCCAAAATTTTAATCGTTCGTTTTTTACAATATCGACGGCAGAAAGCGGAACTGGCGTATCTCAAAAAATCCAGTTTTACACCAGAGCCAAAAAACTATTTGAAAAAATCATAACTCGTAAATTAATAAAGATAGAATGTTTAAATTTGCAAGAAATTTCTATGAAACTAAACGATATTTGATACAGTTATTAGGAATGTCCTAAAGTTACTGCTTCATTGATTTTTTACGAGTTACAGCCGTTGATATTTATATATCGAGCAGCGGAAAAGCTGTAACTGTAAGGTGAAATGTATGACCAATTAAAATAAGTAGATATAAGTTTTCGTGCTACGATCTGCTGTATCTCAAATATTCTGCTATTCGAAACATGGCCATTTTGATGTATGTGATTTTAATTAAATAAGTTTATAAAAATAAAATGTTTGATTTACATTCTGAATTATCTATAAGTACATGATATCTTCTTTATTATAATAAAACTGTAACAGGTCCAATTCTGTACATTGAAGATATTTTGAAAATTTTTGTTTGAGGGCACTCTATAATCGATACTGAAGCCAAAAGAATTTTTTTTATTTTTTGTCTGTCTGTCTGTCTGTCTGTCTGTCTGTCTGTCTGTCTGTCTGTCTGTCTGTCTGTCTGTATCTTGGCCGCGCATCACGCCGAAACTACTGGACGGATTTAAATGAAACTTGGCAAGATTTAAGTTACTACTACGAGGTATAATATAGGATACTTTTTATCCCGAAATTCAGCACGGTTCCCTTGGGAGAGGGGATGAAAGTCAAAATGTGTATTTCGCTGTAATTCAATAAGGCGTATTCCGATTTAATCCATTCTTTTTTTGTTAGAAAGCAGGTTCTTTAGAGATTGTCCTGTAATTATTTCAAGGTCGTCAATTTCGTAGTTCAGAAATTATAGACATCACGATCTTCAGTATAAGGTCCAAATAACTTGAACCCCGGAATCTACAAGATACTTTGAATGAACGGCTCATCTTAAGCTGGCCATCGTACTTTATCGTGTATAGCCATCGTGGATAGCCCTATTTTATCAAAGTCAAACTACTCCGAAGGCGTCAGATTTTGCCAAACGATCATTATACCTATATACTACATAGTAGGTATGGATGTAATACATCGTATGGACTTAATGCTGCAGTGTTTTCCTATGCAATTTAATATTATAATCATACTAATATTATAAATGCGAAAGTGTGTTTGTTTGTTGGTTTGTCCTTCAATCACGCCACAATAGAGCCACGGATCGACGTGATTTTTTGCATGGGTACTATAGTTGAGGACATAGGCTACTTTTTATCCCGGAAAATCAAAGTGTTCACGAGGGATTTTAAAAACTAAATCCACGCGGACGAAGTCGCGGGCATCAGCTAGTATTATAATAAAACTGTAACTGATCGTTGTCTGTACAGTGAAGATATATGAGAAAAACTTATTAGGGGCCTTTATCAACAGAATAGAACCCAAAACAATGATTGTTAGAATTTTTGTCTGTATGTCTTTGCGTTAGTGCGCACTAATCTCAGAAATGGCTACGGTGTTGTGGTAAGCTTCACTTCAAACTCAGTGTTTGTTTTACTTCAATATAGTTCATAAATAAAAAAGTTATGTCAATTTAAAGAATCACGTCGAACATTTAACTGTTCAGTTAAAGAATCACGTTGAACATTTGTCATCATTTGTTGAACGTTGACGCTTTTTTGGCTCTTAACATTAATAAAATTAATATCTACGTGTTTCAGTGTTTAAGATAATTCTATCCTTATGGGGGTGAAAAGAGTAATGAAAGTTTGTAAGTGAGTTCGGTAATTTATGGAGTATGATGCGTGAATCTTTATTAACGGGTGTCTATTTGGTAATAATAAAGCACTCATCTATAATAATAAATAAGTAATAATTTTGCTTTTAAGGGGATGAAAAGGGGGATGAAACATTTATGTGAGATTGGTCATTTTTTAAACGAAATGCATAAACTTAAAAAGCCATCAAGCGATTTCAAATATTCTACCTTTACGGGTGAAAAAGGGGATTAATTTGGTATGTAATGATGATGAAGTTTCGAAGTGAAATGCATGATACTATATTTTTAGGCGTCTTAAGAAAATGATGGAAAAGGGGATGAAAGTTTGCATTGAAATCCATAATTTTTGAAGTGAAAAAATATTTATATAAAACATCACTCACTTTCTTTACTGTGTACCTACCTAATGTTTCTTAACAATCAAGATAGGTACGTAAAATATAAGCAGGTAAGGTTGTAAACTTTACTTGCTTATTAGATATAGTAGGTATGGTAAATATACAGACTTCCAATTAACTAAAAAATAACATTTAACTAAAAATAGGTTAAATTTTAATATTCTTTTACTTACCCGAACTCCTGAAGTATAATAATTAATTTTAAACACGTAAATAAAACGTAAACGATAAGTTAACAATCTTTTAAAATAATATTTTTGTTAACAACAAATACGCTTTCTCACTATTGGCGCTTACGCATCAGATGCCGCGCGATCAGAATGGCGTATATAGCAAACACCTCGGGATTGGAGGGGTGCGGGTCTATCTAGAGTGGCGTATTGATTACTCATCACAAAACAATACTCTAATATTATGGTGTAAGTAAGATATTTGCTCTTAAATTAAATGTTTGAAATGTAGTAACTGTTTGATAAACACTCACCACTTCAAAGCATATTGCTGTATCCTTGTCAACGTAAAATTTTGGGGCGGCTGAAATGCTGTATCTCTTTTGAAATCAATGTCCGTCAGGGTAAAATAATGGTGTAACTGTTATTTATGTTGGACGTGTTGTCGTATCTATTTTATTTTCAAAAATAGCGATTTTTCCTCTATTTACAGCAATTTGTCATGTAAGCAGTACCAAAACTAGAAAAAATTCAATGGCGTATCATTAAATTTTTTCATCGTAGAAAGACGAGACATATACCATTCGACGCGGCTTTTTTTGCTTATCAACAATATAGTAAAAAAAGTCATTTAGCCCAAATTTTGAGATACGACATTTCCGCTTTCTGCCGTCGATATATAAAAGAAAGTGGTGTTAGTTACACTATTTATAACTCAAGAACGGATGAACCGATTTGGCTGAAAATTGGTGGAGACGTAGCTTAGAACCAGGAGACGGACATAGGATACTTTTTATCCCGTTCGACCGCGTTTCCGTCATGTCACTATAAAACGTGGTATAACAAAAACGCATCTGACAAAACGCAAATGACAGTGGAATAACAAAACGTAAATTGCAGCTAAACGTAATTTTGTCTTTGGTTAGGTATGGTAAAAATGACAATTATAAAAATGATAGCTAAACGTAATTGATAATATCATCAGTAATATGTTTTCTCTTTTAATCGTCATTAACAATGCTGCGAGTGATATTATAAATGCGAAAGTGTGTTTGTTTGTTTGTTTGTCCGTCAATCACGCTGCAACGCTTTGTTGCATTACGGATTGATGTGATTTTTTGGATAGGTATAGTTGAGAATGGAGGGTGACAGGCATCCCGGAAAATCAAAGAGTTCCTGCCTGATTTTAAAAACTAAATCCACGCGAACGAAGTCGCGGGCATCAGCTAGTAACAAATAAATTCAATATGGTGCTGATTTTTTAAAATTTTGGAAACCTAATACAAAACCCTAATTACCTTATACAAAATATTATATACTATGAGTCATTAGAGTTAATATTATTAATAAAATTATTGTTTTATGATAATAAATAAAAAAGTATTAATTTTATTTTTATATAATATTTAAAAAAAAATTAATGACATAATTGTCCCCATTTTATTGGAACTACTTGTACCTGGTATTATTACGCCCGCTCAGTAATCCACGCCGCGCATGCGCGGCACTCATGTCAAGCACACTGGCATATTTTCATTGGCCTGTTTTTAGGGTTCCGTACCCAAAGGGTGCCAACGGGACCCTATTACTAAGCCTCTGCTGTCCGTCCGTCTCACAGTGGGTCGAAACGGCTATATGAGGGACATAGGATTTTTTGTTACAAATTCCATTAAAAAAAATATCTAAGGAAAGACCTTGTCATTTTGATGAATAATTGTTATTAAACGTTTTTCTCTAAAACTGATAGTTTGCCCGGAAAAAAATATTTTCAGTTTTTGTTGTATGGAATGAAACAGAAACTGCTAAAATTTGGCCAAGTCTTGAGAGGTCTTGCTTTAAAACTACTTTATTCTTATTCTTTAGCTTGTTGGCTATAACTCTATGCTATCAGCTCGCACCCAAACTTGCCCGTTCAAGAGTTATAAGAATCCGAAATTTTTAAAAAAATATGATTTTTATTGATTTTATAATGTCGTGGATTATCAAATATTTGAACAAAATAATGTGCTACATGAAAATTCTATGAAAAAATATTGAAATTAACTTTAAAGCATTAGTTCACCAAAGAGAAACTTATAAGTTAAGCACTTAAAAAAGGATATTTCATAGATTAAAACTGTAAATTTTATTAAAATAACGTAAATTCAAACAAAGGATCTACAAAAATAAAACTTTCATAATATAGCTTTCTTTATTTCTTTTTAACAATTCATTTTATTACGTATTTGATGTATATCCTTAGCTAAACTGTCTTTGTTGCTGGAAACTAATTACAAACAGCGAAAAATTAGCTACTCATCAGATAATTATAATATTTCATTCGCTGTTCTATTCATTACGAATTATCTCCTCTGCAAATTATCTTTTCAATTTGCTAATTACTATATTAGTAATGTAATTACATTGAATGACTCCACTTCCCTAATAATATACCTTAATGATAGGGATAGGAAGGAGTAATTCCGACCTACCTATATAAATAGGGGTTTCATTTAAATAAAATCATTCAAAGATACGCATTTTGACTACCAAGACAACTTGCAGTGTACCTACATATTTTTGTGACAAATATGGAAGTTCTAGTGAATAATTTGGATTTGTTCATAGTGTTACGAGAACAGGTTGGATCTTTGGCGGATAGTAAAATTCTTTTTTTTTAATGGAATATTTGCTAAACCATCCTGAAGATACTGATAAGATTAAAACTTGCATAAGTCAGAAAAAAAGAAAAGTTTATATATATATATATATATATATATATATATATATATATATATATATATATACACCTGAAAAAGCGCTAGGCTCTCTCGATATCGCTTAACTTATCAAAATTAATTAATTAATTAATCTATGGGATTCTGCAATTGAACAAGGTGCAGCATCTATGTATCACACCTACTACAAAATATAGCAAGCATAAAGCAAAAGAAATTGAATTGTTGCCCTGTAAACCAGGACATCACCATAACCGAAGTTTTCTCGGCGTATATTGTGACGATGACATTGAAGCTTTTGGTGCAGATGGTGCCAAAGTTTCTGCATCTTTACTGACATCGTCGGGTTGGAGATTTTCTGTTTGGGAGATAAGGTCTTTAGGCCATATTATGGCAGATTCTAGCCAATCTCCATTTCTCTTCAAAAAATACTAAGAGTTCTATTTGATCTTTCCCATTTACTACAAACATTTGAACAAAACTTCTGACAAAACTTCAGGAGATTTTTACTTGTTTCTTAAGTCCAGTTTACGTTCAGCGTCTCTTTGAGGTATTCAAAAAGACTTACACCATGAACAAATCCAAATTATTCACTAGACCTTCCAGATTTGTCACAAAAATATTTAGGCACACTGCGAGTTGTCTTGGTAGTCAAAATGCGTATCTCTGAATGATTTTATTTAAATGAAATCCCTATTAAATATAGGTCGGAATTACTCCTTCCTATCCCTATCATTAAGGTATATTATTAGGGAAGTGGAGTCATTCAATTTAATTACATAACTAATATAGTAATTAGCAAATAGAAAAGATAATTTGCAGAGGAGATAATTCGTAATGAATAGAACAGCAAATGAAATATTATAAGTATCTGATGACTAGCTGATGCCCGCGACTTCGTCCGTGTGGGTTTAGTTTTTAAAGTATCTCGGGAACTCTTTGATTTTCCAGGATAAAAAGTCACTCTCAGGTCCTCAACTATACCCATGCAAAAAATCACGTCGATCCGTAGCTCTGTTGCGGCGTGATTGAAGGACAACCCAACAAACACACTTTCGCATTTATAATATTAAGTATGATTAGCTAATATTCCACTGTAATTAGTTTCCAACAACAAAGACAGTTTAGTTAAGGAGATACATTAAATACATAGTAAAATGAATTGTTAAAAAGAAATAAAGAAAGCTATATTATGAAAGTTTTATTTTTGTAGATCCTTTGTTTGAATTTACGTTATTTTAATAAAATTTACAGTTTTAATTTATGAAATATCCTTTTTTAAGTGCTTAACTTATAAGTTTCTCTTTGGTGAACTAGTGCTTTAAAGTTAATTTCAATATTTATTCATAGAATTTTCATGTAGCACATTATTTTGGTCAAATATTGATAATCCACGACATTATAAAATCAATAAAAATCATATTTTTTTAAAAATTTCGGATTCTTATAACTCTTGAACGGGCAAGTTTGGGTGCGAGCTGATAGCATAGAGTTATAGCCAACAAGCTAAAGAATAAGAATAAAGTAGTTTTAAAGCAAGACCTCTCAAGACTTGGCCAAATTTTAGCAGTTTCTGTTTCATTCCATACAACAAAAACTGAAAATATTTTTTTCCGGGCAAACTATCAGTTTTAGAGATAAACGTTTAATAACAATTATATTTCTTTGCTTCATCCTCAATATAATTAATTACAAAGGTAGTCACGTTATTCACTCGAGATAACTCCGCGAATTTCACAGATATATACCCTATTTTAAAAATAAATCACCTTGGCAGCACCGTCTTAAGTTTGCTCATTACTTTTTCGCGCGAGATAACGACCGCACGCGCTCAGCGCGCCGCACTTAATAGTTTAACCAGAAGTGCAGAAGATCGAGTGTTATTGTAGGATAGTGTGATTGCAGTATTGTTCATCGGCTGAAATCATCGTCATCATCATCGAAGGAAAAAGGTACGAGTTCTTTTCTGTTTTCAAACGATCTCTTGTTTGCGCTTACGCACCGCTACATAGCCTACTATATTATTGTTTAGGCATGTACATAAAAACGGTACACTTTTCGTATCGAGGTTTACTGCGAGTCTTCATCGATTACGAGGTATCAGAGAAAACGTAAATATTCTGAATTAAATATTACGTTAATTGTTTTTATTATGAAAATTAATAAAAATTAAAACACAACTATAACGATTATTATGGTAACACTATTGTTATAACTTGTCATCAATCACGATTAAATTAAATTAGTACCTACCCCCCAAGTGTCTCGGATTTATCTAGGTTAGGAGACATTTATCATTATTATTTCTACATATCATATTATACATTCGAAAAATGTAATAAAATTCACGAATTCACTCAACTATGCTCGTTAAATTCGCTCAACGGGGCTTTAGTAGCTTGCCCAGCCGTTAACTATATTCGAGTACCTACTTGTAAACAAAAATATAATATTATTTATCTGGAGAGACGGTAGTGTCCCTGCCACGACGAGCCAAGCGAAGCGTAAGGGAACTAACTACCCACCTTTTCTTCGCTTTGTCTGAAAACACTAATTGTTACGAAACACTTAAAATTAAAAGCAATGGTAGATGAACAAGCAGAGCAAGTAGCATATTATTAGATATTATAGAAGACCATATTATTAAATATTTGGAAGAAATAATGGCCATTTTCCTCGGTTTTAAAGTCTTGCTCGTAACTTAAACAACTGTGCAATGTTCATGTCGACACTACGACGGTAAGAAGTTATATTAATTGAAAGAGAGGCATTCAATACCCTCACTTAAATAAGTTAACTAGAACCAGTTGACATTGGTGAGAACAATGTGAGCTTTGTTTTTTTTTGCGTCATACGTAAACACCAAAGAAAATCAAGCCGACGCCGAGTCTAGTACAGTTAATCCAGATACTGAATGGTCATTTCCTGACAAAGGGTTCAAAATTACTTTATTAAAGGTCGGTCAACTCGAAATCGACTCAGAATTACACTCGGCGCTTGGGAAATCGACGCATGATTCCCCGAAGTATGGGGAAAATATTCATGCCAACCATATGGCTCTTTATATTAAAAAAGGGGATGCGACAAAGACTACTGGTCCTGCGTATCACGGCCGTTAGTAACGGGATGGGCCTACTATTAAAAGAGAGTGAAAACAGGGTGCAGGCCATGAAACACCTAAGCAATGGCTGCAGGATCCTATGTGATTCAAACTTCGGAATCACTCAAAGCAGCATTAAACTCTTAATGCCTCAACTCAACAAGAAGTGCTATAAGATTCGGAAAGAGACAAAACTTTATTTGGATCGGCTTTATCCGAGAAACTAAAAAACAACAAACAGGGATTGACTGCGAACCAATTGCAATAACATGATTAGCTGCGAGCTAATCATGAGTCATATACTAAAGCTGTGACTCCACAAACAAATCGGGATTGACTGCGAGTCAATTGCGATAACATAACTAGCTGCGACCTACTTATGGTTCATATCCTAAAGATGTGACTTCCTAGCTGCGAGCTACTCATGAGTCAAATCCTACAGCTGTGACTCCACAAACAAATCGGGATTGACTGCGAGTCAATTGCGATAACATAACTAGCTGCGAGCTACTTATGGTTCATATCCTAAAGATGTGACTTCCTAGCTGCGAGCTACTCATGAGTCAAATCCTACAGCTGTGACTCCACAAACAAATCGGGATTGACTGCGAGTCAATTGCGATAACATAACTAGCTGCGAGCTACTTATGGTTCATACCCTAAAGATGTGACTTCTTAGCTGCGAGCTACTCACGAGTCAAATCCTAAAGCTGTAACTCCACAATAGAAAGGGATTAACTGCGAATCAATTGCGATAACATAACTTGCTGCGAGCTACTCATAAATCACATACTAAAGCTGTGATTCCTTAAACATATCGGTATTGACTGCGAGTCGATTGCGATTACATAACTAGCTGCGAGCTACTCATGAGCTTTATCCTAAAGCTGCTAAAGCTGTCACTCCACAAAAGGAAATTAGTACTAGTAGTATTGTGATAACCTAACTAGCTGCGAGCTAGTTATGAGCCATATCCTTATGACAATTGTGTAGAAAATGTGTAATCGTGAATATATATGTACATTAACTACAAATTATTGTCTGCGAGACAATATACGTTATGTTCTTACCTAACTATATACGGGTACTCTACCAGCCGGCAACCAGGAAAACTGGCGAGCGCCTCTTCGGTACTCGTCATGAACTGGAGGGGGGGGGGGGGGGGCGTAACACTGCGGCGCAGGATAACAGCTTACCAACTTAATATGTGCGTTGCTATTAATTATAATTTATTACAAAATATAGGAGCTATTAGTTCCGAGTTCAATTTTCTTGATGCCTAAACCTAATGTTAGGCTGTTCGGCTTATCAGTGACTCCAGGTGTTTTAATCAAGGTCATAAAAGAAGTTATAACCTATTTGAGATACCTAGGCTTTAAGTCCGTTTTGCTTGAATAACAATACTAAATTTAAAAAATCCGTGCCTTGACAACAAGATCCGGACGCCTTAGCTGTCGATGCATTTACGCTTTGTGGGGCTTTTATGTTTTTCTATGATTTTTGTTTCCTCCTTTTTCTTTAATTTTAAAGTGTCTGAGGAAAATCATTGATAACGAGGCAAACGGTATCCTAGTTTTTTCAAATTGGTTATCACAAGCGTGGTAATCTCTCCTACAAAGCTTGGTAGTTTCGGATATTACTTAATGTTAATCCTCATTAATACTTATTGCAATCTCATTTCACCATTCCTTGCACAAGAAACTTACCCTGGGTGTCGCGAGACTCTCCGGACTCTCTCTCTCTCTCCCTTAAAACAAGGCGCCGACCCAGACTCAGCGTCACTAATGTTAACATTATTCTCTGACAGTATTTTAAAACAATATAATACCACACTCAAGCTTCGGTGGCAGTTTTGTAAATTAAATAATAAAAATGTATTTAAACCGTCAAATACCAGTATTAGGTATCTTCTCTTACAGCGTTTGTTACGGAGTTTGAACCCTTATCGAATTGCAATATTATTTATGCTAAGAAACAGCATTGTTTCTGGAGCGAGCGTAAAACGTCTCCTCAAAGGTGTCTATAAGTTAAGATCAACCAAACCCTATTACTCCCGTACTTGGGTCCCTCAACTTTTTTTAAACTATATTAAAAATTGGTTCCCTTATAGTCACTCATCTTTAGAAAAAATCACTAAGAAACTTTTCATTATACTAGCAATTTGCACTGCTCATAAACTACAAACTCTTCCGTCAATTAAATTGGAAAGCAATATTACTTTTGAAATCGGGGTTTAAATTAGAATAACGGTAGGTAAATTATTAAAAAAAAAAAAAAACACGCTGCGGGCAGATACCACGCCTATTCTCTTTCTCTCTTCCTACCTTACTTTCAAGAAAATCTGAGCATCTGCCCTGCTACACCCCTCCACACACTATATTTCCAGAACTAAAAATATAAGATCTGAGGGGACAAATAACCTGCTATTTACGTACAAGAAGCCTTACAAAAAGGCCGCACCTCAATCGATCAGCAGGTGGATCAAGTTAACGCTATCAGGGAGCAGCGTTGACACAAGCACACAGCACCTCACGCTCAGGCGAGCGTTGAGACAATTAGAAAAACGGCAGGCTCGACTAACACATCGAACTCATTCTTTCGCTGCTTAAATGTTAGATCCATGGCGGACGAGGGAGATTATGCCAGACCCTGCCAAGACAGGTCTTAATAATAATTGCGTTAACACATCTAATAGTGAATCAATTTATGAATTATACCTAATCATAAAAATAAATATATTCTAATTTATAGTATTAAATAATATTATAATAATAATATCATAAATAAATATTAATATTGTTAAAGTGTACGCAAGCAAGAGAGTGATTAAAAATACACCATTTACAAAATCTGTATTGCGTACATGTTTATCAAAACTTTTTACTCTAAACAACTACCTTTGTAATTAATTATATTGAGGATGAAGCAAAGAAATATAATAAGTAATCAAACGAACTTACCTGAAGTGAAGTTCGATCATTATTATATGAGTTGCTTCATCCGAAGATATAATTACCCACCCTCCCTGACTGCCCAAATAAAAAAGTTTTGAACCGTATACATCTCTAAAAAGAATGAGCAAACTTAAGACGGTGCTGCCAAGGTGATTTATTTTTAAAATAGGGTATATATCTGTGAAATTCGCGGAGTTATCTCGAGTGAATAACGTGACTACCTTTGTAATTAATTATATCTTCGGATGAAGCAACTCATATAATAATGATCGAACTTCACTTCAGGTAAGTTCGTTTGATCACTTATTATTCATCAGAATGACAAGGTCTTTCGATAGGTATTTTTTTAAATGGAATTTGTAACAAAAAATCCTATGTCCCTCATATAGCCGTTTCGACCCACTGTGCGCGTCTGTCAGCGGAATGTATTTCGTAAACCGTAATAGATAGACAGTTGAAATTTTCACATATTTTGTATTTCTATTGCCGCTATAACAACAAATAATAAAAATTAAATTAAATTAAAAAAAATTAATTTTTTTAACGGAACCCTAAAAGAGCGAGGCCCGACTCGCACTTGGCCGATTCTTTTCGTTCTTTAGTAGCGCGACACACCTTCTAGAATCTAGACTAAGTATTCACATAGAGTACCATATTTACTTTCATAATACGCATTTAGTTATATAAACCTGTTATCTTGACATTACAAGTAGAAACTTCAATTTTATTTTATTATGGTAAATAAAAAAAAACAAACAAAGACATAATCTGAAGTCAGAATTCGAACCCTGAACAATTGGATTCACTCCGTCACCCTCGCCACCACACTAGACACTCTACGGAGAAGTCTGTGAAATAATCGAAGGCATCACGCAAATCATATTTCCGTCGAACTTTTTAACAAACCAATTTTATATCATGTTGCTTAGTCGTTTAGTCAATGACCAATAGATGGCGTTGCTCTTCAACGTAAAGTTTTACGATAAAAGCTTCGTATTTTATTTTTTGGTCGCCGAGTAGTTACAACCTGCTATTTTCAAGCGCCATCAAGGCATTTTTAATTTTTTCCTAACCGAAAAAAAATACATATTATCCTGGCGGATCCGGACACACGTCCAACGCTGGCAATAGCCATCAGTTAACTGGTTAAAAATGGGCGGGTTGTACGATAGTGATGGGACTATATACTTTGCAGTGCTAGGAAAGAGATGGAAGTTATAGATTCAGGGGGCGGGAATTGAAAAAATCTTTAATAAGTGTTAAATTGATTAAAAAAAATTATGAATGCTAATTATCAAAGAATAGTTCAAACCGCTTTTAGTAAATATTTATATCAACACAAATAAAAAAAATAGCAGGAAAAAAACCTACCGTTTCCGATTAAAACGAAAAAAAAGGAGATTATTGGAGCAAAGTTTGGGAAAACTTTCTATCGAGAATTTTTTTTCCAATCGTGTTTCTACCTCAAAGTAAATTTAGATAAGAGACCCAGATTACATATTACTTTGAAATTATTCAAATTGAACTTATAGTTTTCCTCACAAAGCTCACCAAAAATCGCCTGTCGCATGCTTTTACCACCTTAAGATGTTTCTGATACTATTTTGTATACCTACATAGAAACAAAGTTCTTCAGTAACGTATATTTTTCAGAGCTATTGGACAGCAGAAACGCGTTGCTACGCACGGTGTTCGCGGCGACGGTGTCGGGGCTCGTGGAGGCCAAGACTGAGCAAGTCGACAACTTGGTGCTGCCCCTGGTCACCATGATAGCTTTCCAGGCCACGTGGCTTGTGATGTAAAGTAACAACTATAGTTAAAACAATCAGAACACTCAAGAACAAAGTAAATAATTTCTAGCTGATGCCCGCGACTTCGTCCGTGTGGATTATATTTTTAAAATCCCTCGGGAACTCTTTAATTTTCCAGGATAAAAGTTACCAACTATATGTCATGTTATCACGTCGATCCGTAGCTCTGTTACGGCGTGATTGAAGGACAAACAAACACTTTCGCATTTATAATATTAAGTATGATAGAAGGAACCAAAGATATTATTAATTATTTATTACTGCTCATAAATCTAAAAATAAAAGACAATGTTTGTATGTTTGTGCTCTATGCGTTCCGAAACCATTAATAAGATTGTGATAAACTTTGGCAGGGTTTTGTGGGGACGCCCACGAGGGTTCCTCGCCCAAAAAATCTGTTATATACTTTCTTTATACTTTACGTGGCATTGCAATGCATGCCGGGTACAGCTACTAGGTAATAGAAAGATAAAGGGATACATTGCATTGGTGCACAAGTGATCCAAGTGACACTGGACTAAATCGAGTTGTGTGCATTTTAGCTTCCTTGGGATAAATGGCTAGTGAAAATTGCATTGTAATCTACGCTAGCGGCACGCTATGATGGCCGGTTTGACGTTTGTCCGCTCATGAAGTTCCGTATTAATTGATAACGACTTTGAAGGAAATAATTGTATTACTTTATTGACGATAGTGATGTGCAGAGATTCATAAATTTTATCGAATGTAGTTTTAGGTTTAGGACTCAAAATTTATTTATTAAATTGATTTCTAAAATGTATACAAGTGTAGAAAAATCAGTTTGCACCATTTAAGGGGTGAATGTACTTGTGAATATGAACAATTTTCACTATGTGGACAAACCTCTGAAATCGCAAAAAAATATCAGCTGTTTCATACAAAAGGTAAAATTTTTATTTTTATATGATATATACCACAACTCGGCATTTCAAAGAGATGTGAAAATAGATAATATTATAGAAAACGAACATATAATTATTAATGTAGGTGATGATAGCAGTGACGACAGTGAAAATAGTAGTATGGACGAATCTGATTAATTATGGCCTTTTGTGGCACCTTTTTTGGTATCTTTTGTATTCATATGTTTCTTGTGTGCATATAAAGTATGTATATTCATTTTCATTCAAATATTCAGTTCGTTCAAATAAATTAAATAAACATATACATTTTTGTTTTATTAAACCTATTTAATCAGGTACAAAAACAAAACTTAATTGTTTTTTGTTCGAGAATAAATTGACATTCCACATCACTATTGTAATGTGTCAAACCGGCCATCATAGCGTGCCGCTAGTGTAGTAAAAATTGGTTGTCTGTAAAGTCGGTTTACGGACGACAGTTTTACGTGATAACGTCATAAAGAAACATTGATGAATAAATGTGTTACAGGCCAACGCTTGGGCCGATCGTGCCTCTCTATCGCTTGTTCCGCAATCCGCGCTCTTGTCTGCACGCTCAGGCGCAGGCGGAACGTGACACTTTTCGTGCGTGCAGCCGGTGTTCATCGATTTATTGATAGATTAAAACTTCAATGACCTACTTGTGTGCACGTGAGATTTACGTATAAATAGTTTGGCGCACCAGGTCCAGTCGTCGGGGTTGGCAGCGGAATCTCGTCCGGAGATTCTTAGCACCCCCTGCCCCGCCGCCCATTACCGTGACCGCTGCCAGGGTCAGGAATAGCGAGGCCGCCGGGAACTAGGGGCCATGGTCTTGTGCGAATATCCATAGAAGGTTTTGCCCATAATGACCACGCTGGGCAGGCGTGTTGGTCATCGCAGGGCTAAACTGATCGCACCCGTGTCGCTGCTGCCCGACACAGGCCTGAGCCATTTGCTCAGTTTAGCCAGTATTAAATGGTTATACCGCCATTTGTCGGTCGTCATAGCCTCGTCAGTAGACAGCAGGGGGCACCGCGGGCAGGTGAGGTTGACGTTTGGAGCGCTAGATGGAGGATGGATACAATGTCAGTACGTATACAGGACCAGACTACGAGGCCAATCCACTTGCAGCGTGGAGTGCGACAAGGAGACGTTATCTCCCCGAAGCTCTTTACCGCTGCGTTGGAGGACGTCTTTAAGCTTCTGGATTGGAAAGGCCTTGGCATCAACATAAACGGCGAGTACATCACTCACCTGCGATTTGCCGATGACATAGTAGTCATGGCAGAGACTCTGAGAGACCTCAATACAATGCTCAACGATCTCAGCAGGGTTTCTCAACAGGTGGGCCTGAAAATGAACATGAGCAAGACGAAAATCATGTCCAATGCTCATGCACATCTCCACCCAGTAATTGTTGAGAACTCTGCACTCGAAATTGTCGACGAGTATATTTACCTGGGACACACAGTCCAGCTAGGTAGGTCCAATTTCGAGAAAGAGATCAACCACCGAATCCAACTCGGCTGGGCAGCGTTCGGGAAGCTCCGAGATGTCTTTTCGTCCAAAATTCCTCAGTGCCTGAAGACTAATGTCTTCGAACAGTGCGTGTTGCCAGTGATGACTTACGGATCCGCGACATGGTCGCTAACTATGGGTTCATAAGTAGGCTCAGGACCGCACAGCGTGCGATGGAAAGAGCTATGCTCGGAGTATCCCTGCGGGATCGAATCAGAAATGAGGAGATCCGTAGGAGAACCAGAGTCACCGACATAGCTCAGCGAGTCGCGATACTGAAGTGGAAATGGGCGGGGCACATAGTTCGAAGAGCTGATGGTCGTTGGGGTCCCAAGGTGCTGGAGTGGCGACCCCGCACCGGGAAGCGCAGTGTTGGCAGACCCCCCACCAGGTGGACCGACGACATCAAGCGAGTCGCAGGGAGCCGCTGGATTCAGGCGGCGCAAGACTGAGGCCTGTGGAAGTCCATGCAAGAGACCTTTGTCCAGCAGTGGACGTCTATCGGTTGATAAAGAAGAAGTTTGGCGCATTTAAGCCCAATTTAGACGGTGCCTCGTTCATTGTTGCGAAAATAAACCGTCTTAATTCAGCCTAAGAACGAATTTAGACGGTTCATTTTTCGAGATATTTGATTTCATTTTCTAGGCTTCATCGATGAGTCATCAAATGTGAACCATCTAAATTCGCTCTTAGGGCAAAGGGCCTTAGGGTGCATTTTGCAAAATGGACGATGCACCGTCTTAATTGGGCTTTACGTCAATATCTCGACTTACAAAATGTCATTTGAATCACTTGTGTTACAACTTCCGAGGTATAGTTGACGCCAATATAATATTCGCCTCTGAACTTAGCCGCAAGACGCGTCGCAATATTATTTTTTAGGCGTCAGTGGGGCGCGCGACGCGAGGTAGCGTAGCACACATGATGTGGGTTGTTACGTTCCCTCAAATATGGTTGAGCGAAGCAACGGTCGGGTCATGCTCGTGAACGGGTGCCGCCGGCGGGAATGGGGCTACTTTCTGTCTGCCCGTCTTAATGTGTATTGAATAATTGTAAGTAGTATGCATTTTTGGAACTTCCCCTCATTGTGGAAACACTGGATACATAGCATAGTCTATGCTGCATCTATTGTATTGTAAACTAGTTTTAAAGAGCAACCGCCGAGTTTCTTGCTGGTTCTTTTCGGCAGGAAGGGCATTCCGAACCTGTGGTACTCATCAACGACGATTCAAAAGCACTTGTAAAAAAGTTTATTTGAATAAAAAATATTTCTATTCTATTCACATGTCCGCAGTCCGCACCCATTGTCGCATAGCCGTCTCTATCTCCTTTAGAGAGCCATGAAGTAGAAGTCTGGCAACGTCGCAGGTAGGCCGTAGGTCTATCTATGGCTCTGTCAGTCGACATTGACAAGTTTGTGTTTGGTGTTTGGTTTTGCTTCGCGTCGTGTTATTTTGTATTTAAATCATAATTATTTAACAAAAGATACAATAATTTTGGTGTTTAATGTACGGTTTCACTCAAGGTGGATAGAAACCTTTTGGAAATACATCAGTTATGACGAGATAAATCCGTTTTCGTGGTTAACTTTATATCGACTGCAAAGTATAAACAAAGCTGCTAAGGTAAGAAAGTTAAGTTTATTACTGACTGACTACTGTCAATATGTTTTAATGTAACTAATGAAGATATTTTCGATTAAAGATGTGTAGTAACTTACAATTAAGTGCCAGACTCATAATTTAAATAAGTATCTAGGTTTGAAAACATAACCTACAAAAGAAATACTCATATTATTTCATTTTGTTTGTTTATAAAAGTTATTTTAACCGTTTTAGATGCCAAGGAAATGCTGTGTGCCAGAATGCAAATCAAATTACGCCAGTGTTATCCGCATTGAAGGAGCTAAAAGTACATTTTCTTTCCCGAAAGATGCTCATCTCTCTCAAGCGTGGTTACGTGCGATTCCTCGAAAAGACTGGGTACCTACAAAACACTCAGTTGTATGCAGCAACCATTTTACAACCCATGAAATCCAGACTGAGGAAATTGTCATTGGAAGTGACGGACAAGTGTTTAAACAGCAATTGAAATACCCACGTTTAGTCGAGGGTGCAATACCCCATATATTCAATAATCTCCCATCATACATGTCGAAGAGCACTCCACCTCCAAGAAGCAACCCCGAAAAAAGGAGACAACGAGCTGAACTATTTCATGAGGAGCAGGTGTCTAAATTTTTAGAGAGTGACATAATTACATCATTCGAAGACTTAGTGCATAAATTCCAAGAAAAGTTAGGAGACTCTAAATGGTTATATCGAGTGATACCTAATAAGAGGATTTATTTCTATTTGTTAAATCTTGATATTGAAAGTAATAATGGTGACAGTGACAGCAGTGTGAAAGTAGTTAATAGTGTGTTGGTGGATGAAAATCTAAGCATTCAGGTATATGTAAAAGGACATTTAATGCGTCATGAAGATTTAAGCTGGATATTACCTAGTGAACTTAAGCTAAGCAGATGGTCACAGCTTGAAAATATACTATCTCGTTATTATAACAATATTTGTGAACCAACAAAGTCATTTGACTATTGTCTTGATAGGTCTATTAATTATTTGAACGAAGCAGTTAATATTGAAAATGATAATTTTGCTGCAGAGCTTGTTCTAGACCAAATGAAATTGTTAAAAAATAAGCAACGTAGATATAGTGTTGCTACACTTATATTTTCATTTGTGATATTTAGTATTTCCTCCTGTGCCTATAATACTTTGAGGCAATACCTAATCTTGCCAACTGCAAGACATTTGCAGCAAATAACTTCGATGACTGGCCTGTGTCCGAATTCACCAGAAAATAACTATTTTTATTTAAAATCAATATGCTCTACGTGGGTAGAAAGGGAGAAAGTTGTAAATTTATTGATTGATGAAATTTATATAAAATGTGGCCTAGAGTATAAGTCCAAAACTATTCTAGGTTACGCAGAAAATAATCCAAAAAATCTTGCCAAAACCGTACAGACTTTTATGATTAGCTCTGCATTTGGTAACAAAAAAGAGGTTGTTAAGTTGTTACCAGTACATAATATATCTGGGAAATTCTTGTATGAAAATTTATTGCTCATTGTAAATTACATACAATCATTTGGACTGAAAGTACTTTCAATAATTTCTGATAACAATCGTGTAAACCAAAATTGTTTTAAGTTATTAACAGATGAATCAAATTGTAGCTTCAGTAATCCTAAATATACAGATGAAAAAATATTTGTCTTGTATGATCCAGTTCATATCTTTAAAAACATTCGTAATAATTGGATAAATTTAAATCGACGGGTTCCGGGCTATTTGTATTAACCGACATTTTTGAAACTTTACACCAGAGCAGTTTAAAGTTTCGATTTTTAGAAAAAAAAAAATAACTTTAGCAAATCGCATTATTTCTTTAAAAAGAAAGGTAATACTGTTTTTATAACATATTCCCCATAGTTAGATTAATTTTTTTTCTAATATTCCTATTTTTAACGAAGATAAATGTCGCTTAATACAAAATGACCCATATTTTACTTTTTTTTGTTCCAGGCTAAATGACTTAACCGCCTATAATTATTGTTTCTTATTTCAGGCTAAATGACTTAACCGCCTAGGCATGCAAATAATGGCACTAAGCTAAGTGCTTTAATCAAGGAGTTGGTCATATTTCAAACCTAAGCTAATTGATTTAAATACCATATCTTAAACTTATTAATGTATGGCTAATTAGTTTATGCGACTGATTTTTTTTTAATAAATTGTTTGTAATCATACTTGAATAATGAAGTTTGCAGAAATTGGCGGTTAAAACATTGATAAATTAAAAGGTACATACATAGGGTGTACCTACCTATCTTGTTAATAATTATGAAATGAGAAATAAAACACACATTATAAATTGTTTAAATATAAGTTTTTTATTTAAAATGACAATCACCTAGGAACAGCAGTAACTTCTTAGCTTACCAAGGTAACAACTAAAGTTTTTATCACAATTGTATAGGAATCAGAAGTTAAACAGTCTTTTGATTACGTAGCCTACATAGTCTTATTACCTGAAATAATTATTCTCATTGTTCTTCATTCCTAAACTTTAACATTTAAGTATATAAAAACTTCTTTTTTTTTTTTTTAAGTAGGTACTCCTTTTTAAAAAACAAATGAAAAATCTCTTCAATTACAAAAAAAGGTTTATCTATAAAATAATTACTTTTAAAAATAATCACATAAAAAATTAAAATATTTACGAGCGTTTCTTTGGTTTTCATTTCTTTACTTATTTTCTGCTATATTTTTTTCCAACTTTCTCAGTAATCAAAATCAAAAACATCTCTCGCTAAAAAAAGTTTTGAAGTTTTCTTACCTATTATACGGGGTTATTTTTCAATGACTGGCCAAATTTTAACTGGACGTTCACCCATGAATATGAACAACTTTCACTATGGGACCGACTCTGAAATCACGAAAAAAATCAGCTGTTTCATACATTTTAGTCGAGTAGGTGTTGATATTTTGTAGGAAACAGCTGATTTTTTTTTTTTTCGTGATTTCAGAGTTGGTCCCATAGTGAAAGTTGTTCATATTCATGGGTAGTTAGTAACAACCTGTGAAAATTTGGCCGGTTATTGAAAAATAACCCTTTAAATACTATCCCTAGTTTCTCTTCAATAACAAAAATAATTTTTATCTCCTATGACAAAAATAAATTGTAGTTCACTACAGTAACAAAAAATAATAATCAAAATTATAAAAAATAACATGTTAGTTAAAATTCAACCAATCTTTTCCTTCTTACTTTCTAATTTATTTTTCTTCTTCTTTATACTTAAACACTTGCTATTTTCCCATCAGACATAATGAAAATTGCTTAATTTGGCAGGTCTGTTTCGTCTTCAATATCAGTATCGATCAGTGTATCTTTGCCAGTATTGCTGGATGGTAGGTTGATATATTCTGAATGAAATATTCTTGGGATAGCGCCAGTGTCACATAGCTTTTTCAGGTCATTATATTTTGCTTTTGTGATAGGAAGCTTTCATTTATATTTTGCATTGAGTAGTTTCGGTTTTGCATAAATTTGTATGGACTCTTCTTTTGTATCATCTTGCATGCTATATTTGACGATCATCACGTTTGGCGTAGACTTCTTGAATGTTGCTACACGAATCTTGCTTATTTTACCGACAACGTTTCCCTTGAAATATTTTTCGGACAATTCTTCATAATTCTTGAAGTCTTCGTGTGTAAGGCCTTCCACCTGATATCCTGGATCCTTTCTAGCTAGCTGACAAATTGTCAGCCACTGTGAAGGCGCCCATACCGTTGTGTGTCGAACAGAATTTTCTATTGTAGCGTGAATACTGTCTACTGTCATCTCTGTGTGTCCTGGCAGCAGATAATTCATCTGTATAGTTTCTAAATTTTTGACATCAACAAAGCGTTGTGGATGGCTGCCAATACGATCTTGTTTTTATTTTGCCCGGGGCATGAATCCGAGTACAAAATTAAACTTTTAACGGTTTCACGTTCATCAACGTTTTCTTTGTACTTTTGCCAAATAGTGGAAATCTCATTACCACCTCTTTTGGCTTCCGTTTCTCCCCAAACATAACAGAAACCATTGCGGGTTACGATTTTCGTCAACTAAAACGAGGCGGCAGACGCCTGAAGCGCCCGCGCGGGGTGGCGGGGGCATTTAAACTCGCGCGGTTTATCGCGATGGCACCAAAATCATTGTTTTAACCAACGTCATAATAGTTAATCCATATAAAATTTTGATTGTATTAATGTGTATACTATTCTTATTCCGTTTAAGAAAAACTGTTTGAAGTACTAGAACTTTACTTTTGTTATAACTGAAACGACACTGCAAATCAAATATTGAATAAAAAAAAATAGGTTTAACCATAATCTTTAAATGTTTATTGTTGAAATCCTAAATAGTTCATGTGACCGACATATCATTATCTATTGCAAGCTAAATGGTTGAAGTGACAACATCTAACATTTCATGTACAGAGCTAAATGTATGGATCGACACTGGGTATAAATTTGACAAAGAGGCTAAATGTATTAAACGACATTCTTGTATATTTTCAAGGTAAAGCTAATTGTATTAAGCGACACTGGATAAGAATTTAACAAAGAGGCTAATTGTATTAAGCGACATTTCTATATATTTATAAAGTCAGGCTAAATGCTTTAACGTACGTTGCCTGTAAATTTTTGCTCCAGGAAAAAACGTTTAAACGACTGCCTGGTATTTGGTAGTCAGCTTAAGTACACAGTTCCTAAATTTGACAATATTTTGTGTCGCTTCATACATTGCAGTCCAAAAATGGGCCCAAAAATGCGGATGTATTAAGCGACAAAAAAGTGCTCCGATCGTCACCAAACCCAGCTCAAATGACGCAGAAAAATTCGCTGATTCCAAATATGTATAAAAGTCTATATCGCTCAGAGTGTCGCTTAATACAATTAGCCCGGAACCCGTCGAAATAATTGTACTTTTACATATCCTGACTTACATGAAGATAATATTATAAAAAAAGCATCCTTTCATCATTTGCGAGAATTATATAGGACTGAAAAAAATAAGTTGTGTAAAAAAGCTTTTAAATTAAACAATAAATCTATCAATCCTAATACATTTGAACGGCAAAATGTCATGTTAGTAAACAATATTTTTCATGATACCACTATCGCTGCTGTAAAATCTGAGGGTTATGTGGAAACATCAGATTTTCTACAAATTATTAGGGACTGGTGGGATATATTGAATGTGAAAAACACAGTCAAAGGTCAAGTATTAAGAAAACATAACTCTACGCCAATATTTCATAGGGATGATGATAAATTGAAGTTTTTGAAGTCAGTCTGTATTTGGCTAAGAAAATGGAAATCTTTAGAAACTTGTGTAGGTTTGACAAGAGATACTTATGAAGCTATGTTGCATACCACATCTGTCATAATTGATATTTCAAGGTATTGTTTTGAAAATTTTAATTTTGTGGTGTACATACTTCTTGGGAAGTTTCAAACTGACAATATAGAAAAAAGATTTAGTAGGTACAGGTCACTTTCTGGATGTAATTATAATGTAGCTTACAGACAAATTGTTGAGTCTGAAAAAAAAATAAGACTTCAACACTTACTAAAGCAGCGAGATCTGGTCTTTCTCAAATCTTGTACATCAGCTGAATGTTTTCAAGATGAAGTTAATATTGAGAAATTTATGTTTATAATAAACTGCAGTAATTATTTGGAAGCATGTGAAATCGATATTTCGTCTCAAATTTATGTATGTGGTTATGTTTCACATAGTTTACTAAATCGGTTTTCCTGTGAACATTGTAGAAATGTTTATATTCATGAAAATACGGCGGTAAATGATGAATATTTTAATTTGTTGCAAAGAGGGGGTTTATGTGCACCGACTGACCAAATCATGTTTATTTATTATCACATGACAGCAATTTTGGAATATATTATTAATGATGTTGATTTAGAAGTATCCTTCCTGGAATTTGTGCAACACAAAAGTTTACTTCATAATTTAACACTGTACAGCCTTCAAGCTGATACTTTTTATGTAGACTTTACAGCAGTGTGTAGTGTATGTGGAAAACAGAATAATAGCTATTTATGCAACTGCATCGTAATGAGGGTCATTTTAATTCGAGTGCTGTTTTTTGATACGAGGCTTGCCGAGTATCAAAATAGGATAGTACGAGAATTAAAATGACTAATTACGTTCAGTTGCATACAAGATTTTATCTACGACAAGGAAGTAAAATCATTAACAAAATACGCCGTAGGCTCAATAAAGTAACAAAAAGTAACTCCGTAAGTCGCCACCAGCCGCCTGTGGCGCCTCTGTCAACAAAAAGTAACTCCGTAAGCCGCCACCAGACGCCTGTGGCGCCTCTGTCATATGAACGGTACAAAAGTGCCAGAACTCAGAGCCTTAGCTTTAGGTATCCTATTTTAAGAAGATAACCATTTCGATTCAGCTCCCATACAACGAGCTGCATCGAAATGAGAAGCAAAACCGAAAGAGGGTTCATTTCGATTCAGCTGTCAAACTTGAAATTGGAACTTTTCGATGCTGGAGTAGATAAAGAATATTATAGCATTGCTGCAAATATCTTGGCAAACATTATGCTAAATAATTATACTAAGCATAAGAATGATGTTGACAAGACAATTAATTATAAACGACGTAAATTAAACACTTTGGTTTAGTATTAAGATAGAATAGTTACTGCACATACCTATTATTATTTTTATTTAACCAATTTAAAAAAAGGAGGTTATCAATTCGACCTGTATGTATATAATATTGTTTGAAATGTACAATATTCATATAAGTTTATCTCTGTAGGTTTCAAAACAGATGTCATTTGGAGTTGTCCAAAATTGGTTTTTTAAATTTGAATTTAATTAACAAGGATGATTTTAATGTAGTTGGATAGAGATCCCAAAAAACTTCTATCAAAATAATTTACAGATTTTTTACAGCCTCCGATGATAAAAAAAAAATTTTGTTTTGACTCATTTTTTTGCTTGTGATTTGTCGTGATTCCTAGTTCCATGTCATTTATACACCGTTAAAAAACTAAAAATATTAATCTATTTAAGTTGTCAATGTCAGGTGATTGTCAGGAACAAGGAATTTTTTTGAACTTATGCAGTTTAAAAGTCGTGATTCCTAGTTCCTGGTCTGTGATTCCTAGTTCCATGGTTCAAAATGACATGTATTTGGTTCAAAATGACATTACGTGACAGTAACCGGTGCCAGATTTGATAGTTCTATAGATTATAAAAGTTTTTAGTGTTACCATCCATTGAAAAATATTTTCTACAAACGACATTTTTCATAATTAATTTAAAAAAAACCGAGGACTCTAAAATTATTATTTTTATGGCGTTTAATTTTATTTTTTTTTCTCTTTCACGTAATGGCAGTTTGGTTCTGGTTAATGGACACCCAGAATAAAAAACCACCCTCCATACTAAACTGGGACATGTCTTTTCATAAGTGTTTTATGTATGTCTACGTATTTCTCAGAAATTTGAAATCAAATTGCAACAAGTAATTCTCTTTTAATTGGGTTAAGAATCTTTTAACTTAGCGATCAGTGCAAGTTTCATCAAAATCAGTTCAGTAGTTTAGTAAGATATGGACTATAACTTTTGTACTTGCTTGTAAATGTGCTTGCTTTGATTATTTTTATAAGAAACTAGCTTATGATTAATTTAGTTTTAAAGTCCCTCGGGAACTCTTTGATTTTCCGGAATAAAAAGTAGCCTGTGTCACTCTCCAGGTCCTCAACTATGCCCATGCAAAAAATTACGTCGATCCGTAGCTCTGTTGTGGCGTGATTGAAGGACAAACAAACATACGAACAAACCAACAAACACACTTTCGCATTTATAATATTAGTATGAAGTATAATGTATGTGTTTTACCTACAAGTTATTGCGTTGACTATAGGTTGACTACTTTTGTACTTGCTTGTAAATGTAATTTCTTTGACTATTTTTATAAAAAAAATTATATTGTGTATTACCTAAAAGAGGAATTAGATAGAGATTTTATTAAGTCATTTGTTGACTAAATAGGTTGACTATTTTTATACTTGCTTTTAAAGTTGTCTACTTTTTTATAAACATATGTTTTACTCTATAAAGACTCTATGACATTGTTTTAACTAAATTTTTGCTATTATCGGCTATTTCATAGTGATTGTATGATGTAGTCTAAATTATGTTGAAGTTGATAATACTCTTAAATATTGTTTTTTCTTTTAAGTAATAATGCATAGACGCTGCCGAGTTTCTTGCTGGTTCTTCTCGCTAGGGTTAGAGCAGCATTCCGAACCAGTGGTAGATTCTTCTTAAAAAGGCAATGAAATAAAAACAAGCTAAATAATAAGAAACCATTAAATAAAGAGAATATTCGCTTTGTGAAGAAGTTTTATTTTATTTTTTGATATACCTACCTACCTACTTTATCATTACCTATCTAAATATCTTCCTTAATTGTTTTAAGAATCTTTTAACTTAGGGAACAGTGCAAATTTCATCAAGATCGGGTCAGTAGTTTCAAAGATATGTACCATAATGTCGTTTACATTGTAACTTTGTTACATCATTACCTTTTCAATTCACTTTTCGATGTTTCTAAAAACACAAAATTATGTAATTATTTAATATGTTAGTTCTCATTAATGTGGACGCCTTAAAAATAAAGCAGCTAATTAGTATAAGTAAATAATTATCAACACCGAAGACCGAAGTCTATACTGATCTATACATTCGTACTGATTTTTCATTTTACCCATGGGCCTACCAGTGGCAGTAAATTGCGACGTTGCCACATTCACTTCATGGCTCCCTACAGGAGATAGAGACGGCTATGATTGTCGTCATCTGCATTAGTGTGAGTGCTATATCCGTACACAATAATAGAACAAAGAATAGAACAATAACATCGCGAGCTCGCACTTGATCGTAGCTCAGAGGCGAATGTTAGATTGCATTATATCATTCGGACCTATTAGATATATTCCCTTGGGAATCGCTGGCAAATAAACAATACATTGATTAAATTTTATTGCCCACAACTTGCTTGAAGTAATCCCTCCATCTGTTAAGGGGTGTTCTAAAATTGTGCTGAATTTATGTACAGAAAGATAACTTGTATTTTTATAACATTCCATTATTGGTTATAAGTGTGTAATTTTAATGTGATAGACGAAATATGTTTGTAAAATTATTAAAATTTTCATATTGAAATACATAAGTAGTTATTTTTATATTTGTATCCCTGAAAATCTAGCTTTTAAGGGTAGTTCCCATTTGTTCAATGGAACGTGACATGGAACACAGAAACAAAATTCTGTTAGTCAAATAATGTCTTGGTCCAACAAAAAAATGGGAACTATCAGTTTTAAATCATTTTTTAATCATATCTTCATAAGGTATCATGGTTCTATAAATTAATACTGTTTCTTTCTATACTATAATAATATTATAAAGAGGAAAGTTTTTTTTTGTGTGTTTGTTTGTACCGAATAGGCTCTGTAACTACTGGACCGATTTTTTCAGCAATAGAAAGCTCAGGAAATCAGGAAGTAACATAGGCTATAATTCATTTAAAAATAATAGAGATCCTTAAGAAAATTGCAATAATGTAACCCAAAGTAGGTAAATTTTGCCTATAAAATTCACTATTTGACGTGTGCTGAGAAAACTATTGATGATACATAAAAAATATGTACTACATGATTAAAGTACTCATTATTCTCTACAAAAATGACCGCGAGGGAAATTCCCTTATGATAGCTAGATATATTCCCTCAGGGAATATATCTCTAACTATCATAATAGGGTATTTGACTACTTTTAGAAAATCATCTTAAATTGTTAATAATGCTATGCTGAAGCTAACAAAACGTATATTTCGGCATAATTTTCAGTATTTTTCATATAAATCGAGAAATAAATTCAAAAAAATAAATTGCCGCCGAAACGTTCCATTTGCTCTCATGACGTAACAGTTCACATTTCAAACAATGACAATTCCACATCCCATATGTGGCGAGGACTGTTACGTCATTCGAGATCACGGAACGTTTTCGATCACGTGACCATGGCCGGAATTATAGCAATTTTATTTAATGTTTTCTAATTAAATGAAACTTTATTTTTTAGTTTTGTCGTATGGAATAATGTTTTTAGATAATAATCTTTTAGGATGACACCAAATGAAACGATATTTTTAATATAGTCAAATACCGTATTGTCACAATATCAATAGTAGCTTTTGAGTTCTAAAATTTAATTAGATCGCCTTTAATATCGTAGTATTAATTCTTCCTTACTAATACATATTATAATAAATGCGAAAGTGTTTGTTTGTTGGTTTGTCCGTCAATCACGCTGCAACAAGCTACAGATTGACGTGATTTTTTGGATAGTTGAGAACCTGGAGAGTGACATAGAAAATCAAAGAGTTCCCGCGGGATTTTAAAAACTAAATCCACGCGGACGAAGTCGCGGGCATTGGCTAGTATAATATAAATGTAATTACAAAATTGTAATAAAGTTGTAAGTTTAGTAAGTAGGAAATTGTAGTAAATTTGAGTTAAAAACAAAAGCAGAATAGATTTAAAGAAATTTATTCAATCAAAATTATATCATCATCACAAAAAGTAGTGATTTCAGTTTGATCCTTAATGTCTAATTTGATAATATCAGAGTAATCATCATCACTTGAATCATCCAGCACTATTTCTGTACATTTATTCCTCTCATTTTTGTCTAATAATACACTGCCACCCGCGAGGCCATTCACTTTCTTATATCCTAATTTGATCACTTTCAACTTATCATCATCACTATCAAAAGTGGTGTTTGCAGTTTGTTCCTTAATTTCTAATTTGATGATATCAGAATAATCGTCATCGCTTAAATCATCCACCGCTATTTCTGTACATCTATTTCTCTTATTTTCAGCTAGCAATATACTGCCGCTTGCAACACCATTCACTCCCTTATCTTCTAATTTGATCACTTTCGACTTATAGGTACTTGAAGTGCCTATTTCTGAACTATTTCTCTTTTTAACCAATATACGTTTCTTCTTCACACCTTTGCACTTTACTTTGAAAACTTTTTCTAATGCCAATACATCTTTTCGCTTTATAGTCCAGTCCAGAATACTGTTTTCAGCTAATTTCATAAAATTATCTGCCTCATTGTATTCAGGTATTTCTAGATTTAGGATGTTCATTATTTTGTCTAAAACATCGTCTACATAATAATTTATTACTAAGTCTGCTTTGTTGTCCTGAAAATAATAAGGTTTTTCATCATCATCTGGCAAAATGCATCCTCTTTTAGGAACTGCAAACATTGTTTATCCTAGGGCATAGTGGCCCGAGGATAAACAATGTTGGCATTTCCTTAGTCCAAGTTTTAATTCGTTTGATCATAAATAAGAATACGATGACATTAGCGTCAAAGTAAACTGAAACATAACATTGATTTAGTCAGAAATTCAGTACCGATTTTAATTTGGAGCGTTTTTGTATACGTAAACATATAATACATACACGAAATTGAGCTCTAATTCAATACTGTTATGGTTTATTACTTTATACGATCAAACGAATTAAAACTTGGACTAAGCATACTGTTGATGCCTGCCTATTAGTTTTTCACAGCTGAAATGCTGACTCAATCTTCACCCAAAGATAGATAATTTTAATCCTTGGAAAGTAAGCAATCTGTGGGATTTTTTGAAAAATCTAAACACCATGTTGGGGATATCAGTCATATCACTTAGCTCATGAAACATAGTTATGAATAACTCAACTCACATGCTTAGTAGGCTGTAGATTGCATATGACGAGTTTTCCACCATACTTAACAGTTTCTAATGGCAAATTCCCACTTGGAATTATTTGAAGAGTTGTGCCTAAGCATATACTTAGATCTGCAAGGCTGTAAGAAAAGTTGATGAAATCAAAATAATACACACAATAATTACTATAATATAAATACCCTTATATGAAATCGCAAAACATTTTTATTGATAAAGGAGGGTATTTTTGGGTGTGGTGGACTAAATTCGAAAAGCCATTCAAGAATTCAATGGTTTATTTGTTAAATATTTTTAATATACTAGCTTCTGTCCGCGACTTCGTCCGCATGGAGTTTTAAATTCCCTCAGGAACCCTTTGTTTTTTCCGGGATAAAGTCTATGTCACTCCAAGTCCTCAACAGCTGTACCCATCAAAAAATCACATCTAAAATCACTGCTGCGTGATTGAAGAACTAATCAACAAATGAACACACTCGCATTTTTAGTGTTTATTAAAGTGTTAACCTACAAATGTCAGAGTCAATTTTTAAATACATATTTAAATACAAAAATTCCGAGGCTGCCAGGGTTCAAACCCACATCTCTTGGTAATCGCTCCCGAGTGTGTTGACCTTGTAATGTTTGATATGTATTTAAAAATTTATTCGGACACTGTCGCATACATAATACATTAGAAAGTTTGGACTTATTCAAGAAAATACAGCAATTAAAGTGCAACGGGTGAGGATTGAACCTGCAACCTTTCAGTTTCAATCCGCACATTTCACTTATTCACCTGGAATGTAACTCGGACATGATAAGATCATTTTCAGGCAGACTGTGTTCCCAGTCGAGCACGCCGTCGTAGAGGCGCCCCCTGCAGGGTCGGCCGCCCGCGTGCCCGGCCGCGCACGGGACGCCACTGCACTTCTTACCCACTGTCTCCACTGGGCAGCTGCGTACAAACTGCCTGCACAAATTCAAATAAATGCCATGAAAGAAAATTAATTATTATCAACTAGATGATGTCCACAGTCCAGCTAGGTAGGTCCAATTTCGAGAAAGAGATCAACCGCCGAATCCAACTCGGCTGGGCAGCGTTCGGGAAGCTCCGAGATGTCTTCTCGTCCAAAATACCTCAGTGCCTGAAGACTAAAGTCTTCGAACAATGCGTGTTGTCAGTGATGACTTATGGATCCGAGACATGGTCGCTAACTGTGGGCCTCATAAGAAGGCTCAGAGTCACTCAGCGAGCGATGGAGAGAGCTATGCTTGGGGTATCCCTGCGAGATCAAATCAGAAATGAAGAGATCCGCAGGAGAACTAAAGTCACCGACATAGCTCAGCGAGTCGCGAAACTGAAGTGGAAATGGGTAGGGCACATAGTTCGAAGAACTGATGGTCGTTGGGGTTCCAAGGTGCTGGAGTGGCGACCCCGCACCGGGAAGTGCAGTGTTGGCACATCCCCCCACTAGGTGGACATACATCAAACGAGTCACAGGGAGACACTGGATTCGGGCGACCTATGTCCAGCAGTGGACATCTAAAGGTTGATAATGATGAACTAGATTATGACGATGCGACAGAGAGAGCTATCAGAGTATCCCTGCAAGATCAAATCAGAAATGATGAGATCCGTAGGAGAACCAAACTCAACAACATAACTCAGCGAGTCGCAAAACTGAAGTGGAAATGGGTAGGGCACATAGTTCGAAGAGCTGATGGTCGTTGGGGTTCCAAGGTGCTGGAGTGGCTACCCCGCACCGGGAAGTGCAGTGTTGGCACATCCCCCCACTAGGTGGACATACATCAAACGAGTCACAGGGAGACACTGGATTCGGGCGGCGTAAGACCGAGTTCTGTGGATGTTCATGCAAGAGACCTTTGTCCATCAGTGAATGTCTATCGGTTGACAAAAAAGAAGATGATGCCCGCGAACTCGTCTGCGTGGATTAAGGTTTTTTTCATTCCTGTTTTCCAGGATAAAAGTAACCTGTGTAATCCTGGGTATGAGCTATCTCCATTCCAAATGGCCAAATCGGTTTGTTTGTTGTGGTGGGAAAGAGTAACAAACATCCGTCCATCCATCCTCACAAACTTTCACATTTATAATAGTAAGATTAAGCTAGAAATAGTGTGCCAAATGTATGTCAGTTCACTAGTACAGTACAGTAGTCACAGTTCACTATTTCATACAAACTGCCAATATGTGCACTTTTAGAAAAAATTTTCCTTTTTCAAATAATAGGTAGATATTTGCAGACAACTGATACTGCCTTAGTCTTGCTCCATCTGTATCCAACTGCTCCCTACAGCATGTCTGATATTGTCTGTCCACCTAGTAGGGGGTCTAACACTTTTTTCCAGGGCAAGATCGCTACTGTACCACCTTGAGACCCAACAATCATCAGTTCAAAGTCAAACTTATGGGCAAAAAATCAAATGCATGCATGATTATTTCATCTATTGTACCAAAGTTTGATAACAGTAGCTGCAAGTTACCTTTTGCACAAGTTGCATTCATCTATAAACATATTTCCATGCAACTCAGCTAGATTTTTCCTTGATAGTCCAGATTTCAAATGTAGCCCATCAATGTTCTGGCTGATTATGTACTGAACTTTGTTACTTTCTACTAGTTTCTTTAAGATCATGTGAGTCTTTGTTGGTTTGGCATCTGCAAATGACACATTGATTGAGGGTTTTTTCCCTTTCTTTTCTAAGGTCCACACCCCATTAGGGCCTCTGAAAATATTAAATCAGTAATTGATTAATTAATTCATTATATTCTAAGGTGTTACTACATTCTCTGAAACATAATAAAATAATTGAAATAAAAATTTATGATAAATCAAATTAATGAAATGTAGGATCACTCCTATTCTGGACGTGAGAGAAACACCAACTTCACATCTCATACTTTATTTAATTGCAATATTGCCCATCTGGCTTAAGGACTTTCACCGCGCCTAGCGTCCACTCAACTCACAGAAAGACTGCCCGTTTCGACGAGGTACACTGGTATTTATAATATGTTGACAGGTCATGTGGTTAAGGTATATTGACACTGTATATTGACTATCATGACAGTAGTATAATGACATACTCATATGAGCAACTATTTATCGAATGTTGACGGAAATGGACGACTAAAATTCAGTATTGTTTTTATAAAATACACTTAAAATCACATTCTACCCCCACAAATACAACGTAACCTTACAGAAATGAAATAAAGAAAAATAATATTATACTTATTCTTAAAAAATCAAACTGTAATGTTCAAGTCTTTTCCAAAATTTAATAGGTTTGTCCTTTAGATGAGTTAATGCGATGTAGAGGGTTTGGGTAGGATGTGATTCTCAGTAGTTTTGGAAATATTAATTTTAATTTAACTCAATGAAACAAAGAGGAGGAATAAGATCAAGCTTCATGCAAAATCAAAATTATTAATTATTTATGTAATTTAATAATATTCACCGAGAAAGTCTAATATCCCTGCCAGCATACTGATTCCAGCTCCTGTATGAACCAGTACATGCTTGCTTGTTTTAATGTAATTTAATAATATTCACCGAAAGTCTGGTATCACTGCGGAGTGCGGACATACTGATTCCAGCTCCTGTATGAACCACTACATGCTTGCTAGTTTTAAGTAATTTAATAATATTCACCGAAAGTCTGGTATCCCTGCGGACATACTGATTCCAGCTCCTGTATGAACCACTACATGCTAGCTAGTTTTAAATTTTTAATGTAATTTAATAATATTCACCGAAAGTCTGGTATCCCTGCGGACATACTGATTCCAGCTCCTGTATGAACCACTACATGCTTGCTTGTTTTAATGTAATTTAATAATATTCACCGAAAGACTGGTATCTCTGCCGACATACTGATTCCAGCTCCTGTATGAACCACTACATGCTTGTTGCTGTAATGTAATTTAATAATATTCACCGAAAGTCTGGTATCCCTGCTGACGTACTGATTCCAGCTCCTGTATGAACCACTACATGCTTGTTGTTTTAATGTAATTTAATAATAGTCACCGAAAGTCTGGTATCCCTGCTGACGTACTGATTCCAGCTCCTGTATGAACCACTACATGCTTGTTGTTTTAATGTAATTTAATAATATTCACCGAAAGTCTGGTATCCCTGCTGACGTACTGATTCCAGCTCCTGTATGAACCACTACATGCTTGTTGTTTTAATGTAATTTAATAATATTCACCGAAAGTCTGCTATCCCTGCAGACGTACTGATTCCAGCTCCTGTATGAACCACTACATGATTGCTAGTTTTAATGTAATTTAATAATACTCACCGAAAGTCTGGTATCCCTGCCGACGTACTGATTCCAGCTCCTGTATGAACCACTACATGATTGCTAGTTTTAATGTAATTTAATAATACTCACCGAAAGTCTGGTATCCCTGCCGACGTACTGATTCCAGCTCCTGTATGAACCACTACATGCTTGCTTGTTTTAATAAGTTCTGCCAGGATGTGACATTTTTCATTTAGTTTCCCAATGGAATCAAATTTCTGGAATGTTAAACTGTTTTTTTATCATCATCATAAGCAACCCATCAGCATGTTGCTGCTGGTCTTCACAAACCTTTGAGAACATTATGGAGAAGGGATGCTTTCCTTCACTGTTATTGAAGCACGTGTTATTTCATTGCTTTACCTGGGTCGAATCTACGACCCCCAAATATGAGACCGCAGTCCTAACTACCACTAAGCTATCAGTGCTCTTAACTTATTAATAAAATAATGTAATTATGAGTTTAACCAATGTTATAACGATTAAAAAAACCTTACCTCGGGTACGCCAAGAACACCTTTGTGTTCATATGGCGATAATCCTTCTGCATAATTACACGACATCTTGATCAATAAAAAGGTATATAAAATGGGCAGGTGATACACAAAATTAATATTACATTTCATTCACAATCAATAATTGATTTCTATTTAGCCCTTCGACTGTCTCCGCCATTTTGATTGACGTACGCGGCTCTGCGGAACGGCTTCGGGGGTGGTCGTTTCAGGCACTTAGGTCAGGTGACTTGCCGCAAAATAAACACTGCTATCTCTTTATTTTTCGAGAAATAACAACTTATCATACACGGCAAGTATCGTTATGAAACAAGCTGTAACCTACGTATAATATTAATATAAATTGAACTCACCTAGGTATTGTAAATCTCGAGCGAAAGTAGGCTGAGCGGAACTTTTCCGTGTTCCGATTTTGGAAATAGTTGTAATCACTAAATAAATCATCATACACCCATAGTTTGTGTTTTAATTATTAAAACATATACTATTTTACACAAAACACTCATAAAACCAAAGGCATACACTTTCTTTACAAAATTACATCATAATAATAACATAGCCGCTCGACGCCGTTGAACAACCTATGCAAAAGAAGTTGTTTACATTTAAAATACACAGAGTTAAGTGCCGGGTGGTATATTTCAACGTAGAGTATTGTTCAGGTACTTCACGAAGACACAGACACAGTTCAGACATGGATTAAGAATAAATTATGAATCTGCAAAACCATGGAAATGGGACCTACCCAAGCATTTTGTCCTCTAATTTGAATTCTATTCTATGGTTACTTTAGGGAAATTTTTACTCCAGAATTGGATAAAGTACCACAGAAGTGTACACAAGAAAAAGACAATACAGACACAAAAACATTTTCAAAAAAAATAAAAACAACTCAGAAAAAAACCGGAAGTGTCACTCATAGTAAACAATATTTATATAAGGGAATTTCGTCAGATGTATCAGTCTGAGGCCTATAATATCTCCGTCCTATTTTTACCTGTATTTTTGTGTTAAGTCTGAGTGAGATAGAGTGGTATTCAGTTAATATTCGAGCGAAATAGCAACAAGGGCCGTGCGGTAACGAGAAGGTCGAAGCGCAGTTTAGAGCGAGAAACTGTCATCCTGCAAAAGGTCGACTCCCAGGCGACAGGTTAGAAATACAGTCATGAACAAGGAGTAATAGTGTTCTGTCACAGATTAGAGGATATGTGTTCTGTGGTCATGAATGGTACAACCACCGGATACAACAAAACAAGCATCACAAAAAACATAGATAGACCCAGTGTTGCCATGTCCAAAATCTGGTCGACGGTGATACCGTACAAAAGATACGGTATTTTCTAAGAAATTACGGTGATAGGGTCTGGAGAAAAACGGGTAAAATAACGGTGTTCAAATTTTAATAAAAGAACCATTTTAAAGCACTATTTTTTAAATTGAAATACTAAAAATCATCATCATCATCATCAGCAACCAATAAACGGCTCACTACTGAGCGCAGGTCTCCTCGTAGGAGAATTATATAGGTCATAGTCCACCACGTTGGCCCAATGCGAATTGGCGGCCTTCACACACCTTCAAGAACATTATGAAGAACTCTCAGGTTTCCTCACGATGTTTTCCTTCACCGCTGAAGCAAGTGATATTTAATTGCATTAAACGCACTTGACTCCGAAAAGTCAGAGGTACGTACCGTACGTGAGAGGCGAACCTGCGACCCCCCGAATAGGAGACCACAGTCCTAACCACTAGGCTATCACTGCTTATACTAAAAATGGCCAGGTATAAATTGACTGACAAACAAAGGTATAAATAATAATTCAGTACATTTGAGTACAAATAATTAATAATCTCAATTCCTTGAACGATAGGCAGCAATTTTTGTACCAACTTAGAGAATGTTTTTCAATACATAATAATTTAAATGAATAAACCGCATAAATTGAACTGTTACCTCCTCTATTTTTAGTTTTTGAGAAAATTTCAATCTCTGATTACGGTAAATATCATCAACGGAAGGTGGTAATTTTTTGCTGAGTACGGTGTTCTTACCGTAATTACGGTGCACATGGCAACACTGGATAGACCCATAGAGAAGAATTTTATATTTGTACAGATAGACCCATGGACTTAGTAATAGGTAATAAACCACACAAAAAAATTGATTTCACAGATTTTCTGGATTGGGCTAAAAGTAAACTAAGTCTGTGACTGTGACATAGACCACGAACCCACGAACAGATCTGTGATACGCAGTGTTACTTTGCCAGAATGTTACTTTTGTAACATTTTACGTTACTTTTGACCCTCTCACGTTACCTACCTACATGTTACACGACTCAAAATATTACTAAGTTACTATAGAGGACTTTTTTTATATTATTTAAATTTTTTCCTGCAAACAAAAAATAATCGTGAAACAGAACGCATCCAAGTTTTCGTTCGTCGTGTTGGAGTATGTACATTGGAGTATTTGATTTTGCATTTACGAGTGAGGCGACAGTTTGTAATATACTTTTTTATCTACGGCAAAGCCAAAGGAGTGTTATGATTTCAGCCGGTATATGTATGATAATGTATGTTCATCTGTTCCACTTTTCTATTTGAATTACTTGTCACAATTTAACAAATGGTATCGTTAGAAGTGTCATCGTCCGCTGTTTAAGGCTTTGTGTCTTGTGACATCATACTTTGACTATCTGCCACTGGCAACACTGGAACACTCTCGGTAAGTTGAATGTTCTGTGGTGATACGTAGTAACTAGTAACTAATCTGTGGTGGTATTTATTTACTCTTTGGGTGATACGTCAAATTTGTTTGCGTAAAAAAGATTGTCATTTTCATAAGTTTTCATACCTAGGTATTTTAAACTATTAATAAATCTCGTGCTTTAAATCAGTAGATATCCAATTTGAAACCATGAACCGAAGACGAGCGCACGAGGAAGAGGATGGCTACGGTAAATTCATCAAAAATTATAAATTATAGGTTATACTTTCTTCAGTATCATATTGGAATAATGTAACTATCTCATCTATTCCAGAGCGTCTACACAGAAAACGACGTCGAGTATCAGAAAATCAAGAGATTGAGGATAGATTGGAGTCTCTTATTTTAAGAGTCGGGGAGAAAAGCAGCTCCAGTTTAGAAAGCAATTTGGAAGGTTTAGCGAGCGTTTTAGAGGCAGATTTAAGTACATTTCGCGTTAAAATCTTACGTATTTTAACTGAATGTGCGATACGTATGCCAGAAAAGTGTACAATATATGCTACATTGGTAGGTCTCCTCAATGCAAAGAACTACAACTTTGGAGGTGAATTTGTTGATTATATTGTAAAGACTTTTAAGGAGAATCTTAAAACTGGCAAATGGAATGCCGCTCGATACTGCTTAAGGTTTATATCTGACTTGGTGAACTGCCACGTGTTAGCTGCATCGTCTCTACTGACTCTACTTGAGACGCTAGTTGATTGCGCAAATGAAGACAGTGTTCCTCAAGTAAGACGAGACTGGTTTGTTTTTGCCGTGTTGGCCACATTGCCTTGGGTTGGTAGAGAACTATACGAGAAGAAGGAATCACAGTTAGACCATCTGCTTGTAACAATTGAAGTCTTCTTAAACAAACGTAGCAAAAAGCACTGGCCAGCTCTAAAAGTGTGGTCTGCAGACTCCCCACACTTGCAAGAGGAGTATTTGGATTGTCTCTGGGCTCAAATCAGGAAACTGAGACAAGATAATTGGTCTGAAAAGCATATTCCAAGGCCCTATTTGGCTTTTGATTCTATTTTGTGTGAAGCCTTGCAGCATACACTACCTACAATTCAGGTAACCACCATTTAAATTTACCATGATTATTCAAGTGCTAAAAAGCATGTCTGGACACTTCTTGGAAATTTCATTCATAAATGTATTTATTTATTTATTTATTTTTATTATTTTGTACATATTAAACATGTTAAAAATAATAATAGAATTAGTGGACAAGGAAAAACTTATCTCTAAGTAGAGATTAATAATGTTGGTAACAGCAAAGTTGTGAGTGAAGGTAGTAGGAGCTACCTATTAACATAACATTTGAAAAATTCAAGAACTCAAGATTTTTTTTTTCTCTTGTATGTTCCTTTCTAACGCTCGCCGGATGTTGAAAACAGAAAATGTATCCATTGCAATATTGTCATACCCATTCCTAACAATAGAATAGAAATTTTGTATTAGAATCATCAAGTGAATCTACCACTTGTTTGAAACACCATTTCAACTGAGAAGAACTAGCAAGAGACTTGACAGTTGCTTTTTGTATGACATTATTTTTTGTTAAGATGGATTTTTAAGAAATACAAAATATTTTATTTTTCCTTTCAGCCACCGCCGCACCATGATGGCGACACATACCCAATGCCAAGGGCAATCTTCCGCATGTTTGACTACACAGACTGTCCCGATGGCCCTGTGCTCCCAGGCGCTCACTCCATAGAAAGATTCCTCATAGAGGAACACCTCCATAATATCATAGAAGCGTACCATTTAGAGAGAAAAGAATGCGCTGCCCAACTTCTATGTTTCCCATACAAAGCTAAAATACCATTAGAGTATTGTATAGTGGAGGTTATTTTTGCTGAATTATTCAACCTGCCCACTCCTAGATATCTGGAAATCTGTTATGGGTCCATTCTCATTGAGCTGTGCAAGCTGCAACCATCAACTATGCCACAAGTGTTAGCGCAGGCAACTGAGATTCTGTTTATGAGAATTGATTCTATGAATATTGCATGCTTTGATAGGTGAGTAATGCCCATTTTCGCCAAAGTTCCCCAAGTTTTAGGGACCTAAGCTAAGTTGGGTAACCCTTACCATTGATGTAATATTTTCTTGGATGCAGTATCAACACGTCAAAAACGGCACAGTTAGGTTGCTATTATATAGAAAACTGCAGCAAGTTTGAGCTCAGTCATGTGTTATTCCACAAGCTGATGAAAACAAGCATAAATATATTAAAATAATGTTTTAATACAAAATATTGATCTGGTTAAGAGGGCTTACTTGAAATAATGGTGAAAACTACTATCAAATCCACTATGAAGTTATAAGTGACTCAACAAATGTGCAATACAACTTTGTATGACAATCTTATACATGATTTTGTAACCGAAATTACAAATCCTTACTAATATGATAAATGTGAAAGTGTGTTTTCGTTGGTTTGTCGTTCAATCACACAGCAATGGACCATTGGATCAACATGATTTTTTGCATGGATATAGTTGAGGATGTGGAGAATGACAGAGACTACATTTTATTCCAGAAAGACAAAGAGTTTCCATGGGATTTTTAAAACTATATCCACGCAAACGTAATCGCGGGCATCAGCTAGTTATGGATTCTTAATTTTGCTCTCATTTCCCTAAGGTTGGCGAATTGGTTTGCATACCATCTCAGCAACTTCCAGTACCGTTGGTCGTGGGAGGAATGGGAGTCTTGTGCTCAGCTGGACCCTGACCATCCTAAGCCTAGGTTCATCAGGGAAGTGCTTGGCAAATGCTTAAGGTAAAGATTTTAAAAATATACAGGATAATATGACATGTTTGGCAAACTTACAAAGGACATTGGGAAAACCTGTTCCCACCCTTGTAGCACTTTTTATTATACAGTTGAAACTCGTTAAGTCGAAAACCTCCAAAACTCAAAAAAATGTTTTGTTCCCTTCCCTTCAAGCCCCAAAACCTCGATTACTCAAAATCTCAACCCTCTATAACTCGACAAAATATAACATTATGGCTGAGTTAAAACAATGCTTGTTTACTTATTATCTTTATTGCTATATTGAGCTATTTAATTTTATTATTATTGGTGTTCATAGTCTTTTGAACTTTAGCGAAGCGTCTTTATTGTCGATTATTAGAATGAATCTTAACCCCTACAAGTCAAATAAAATCAGCCTAACTCGAAATAAGTCGAAAACTCTATAACTTGAATAGAATCTCTAGAATTTTTTGGCGTCTCCCTTGACTCAACTTACCGTGGTTCTACTGTATTATGTCAAATGAAAGAGCATAAAAATTACATAATTTCATTGTATGGCAGTAAATCTGTGAAGAATTGGGCCAAATAAGTTATTCATCCTAGAAAAAAAAAATATATATTGTTTTATCATTAAATATTTTAGGCGCACAATACATGCTTAAATAAAGAATAATAACGATCGAGAATGGCACCAGTCTATAATAAAGCGGAGGCCACACTGTATGTAAGTGTTTCTGAGACAGAATAACGCGAGAACTATGCGCCGACCGGCAGCGCGGCCTGTCTGTCGCGTCTACGTCCTACCCAAGCGCGCTCGGACGTAGGACGTTAGGATAACTAATTTCTTTTTTTTGTTAATTTCATCAACCTTCGTGCGTAGATTCATTCAGATTCTTATTTTCGTACATTCATCTAATATAACAGGAAATGTCTGGGCTAACACTGTTTCCTGTTAAATGCAGGCAGAGCAGATTACACACATTTTTCCCTAGCTAAATTAAAAAAGTAGACAGCAATGGAAATTGAAAATTATTGATGATCTGATAGCTTGCGGTTAGGCAAGCTATCAGAGACACTGATGTCTGCTGACTGCCTTGCCCTGCAGTCATGGGATAGCTTTTGTTGGTCCTTTATCATACAGACAGAATAATGAATCGATTTTTTTTATATTATATATATATATATATATATATATATATATATATATAATATCGCTAACTAAGGGCCTCATAAGTAGGCTCAGGACCGCTCAGCGGGCGATGGAGAGAGCTATGCTCGGAGTGTCCCTGCGGGATCGAATCAGAAATGAGGAGATCCGTAGGAGAACCAGAGTCACCGACATAGCTCAGCGAGTCGCGATACTGAAGTGGAAATGGGCGGGGCACATAGTTCGAAGAGCCGTTGAGTTGATGGTCGTTGGGGTCCCAAGGTGCTGGAGTGGCGACCCCGTACCGGGAAGCGCAGTGTTGGCAGACCCCCCACCAGGTGGACCGACGACATCAAGCGAGTCGCAGGGAGCCGCTGGATTCAGGCGGCGCAAGACCGAGGCCTGTGGAAGTCCATGCAAGAGACCTTTGTCCAGCAGTGGACGTCTATCGGTTGATAAAGAAGAAGGATATATATATATATATATATATATATATATATATATATATATATATATATATATATATTTTATCCAAGGTAAAGCAGACAAAGTTGCAGGCAAAAGCTAGTTTATTAAAATACAAAATATTGCACAAATATTTTGTAATAAATGATGTGTATCTTTTTCTAGACTATCATACCATCAAAGGATTAAAGACATGACCCCCGAGTCCCTAGCAGCATTTGTGCCCCCCAAGCCTGAACCCATCTACAAGTATTCTATGGAAGGTGCAGGTAAGAAAACCATCTTTTAAAATATTTTCTTTTATTAAAAACTTTACAAAATATCTTCACTAAATTTAACTTATCTAAAGTACTTTTAAATAAATTAATATTTACAATAAGGCAGCAGCAGCATACATTTAAATGAGACAGCATAGCCTAGCGTGAGCACTGATTTTATCGATTTAGATTACAAAATCGCTTATATGTATAGCTTATCGATTCTCGCATGAAACATTTCTTGGTGGTCATGCTAGTTTGGTAAGATTAATTAATGTTATGTGTTAATTAATTATTATATGTTTTAAATTAAATGCCTTTCCTATTTGTGTTCCTTTACTATTAAATTACGAAAAGAAATAAATTAAAGCTGCATTTATCTATTTGTATTCTAAAATAAATAAAAATTCAGTCTATGACATGGCCATTAATTCTAATAAAGTGTAGGGACGTTTTTCTTTACCAGTGTTGTTATCTGAATTTCTATCTGATTCTTGTTTTTCATCTGATTGAAATTCTGCGCCGTCTTCGATTGACGGTATTTTGCTGTTCTCATATTCTTCGTCATCAACATCATCATCATCATTTTCAGCATCTTCATCATCATCATCACTACGGTACTGATCGTCATCCGAAAGGTCCTTTTTATCTGATAGATGCATATCCAAGAATTCTTCAAAATCATCCATCTTCAAATATTTTTCCTGATTTGAACTAGCTGCTTTTTCTAAATCTGCTCTAGAGTGACTTGGATCTTTTTCATCGTCATTATTAAAGTTAAAATTTAAAAACTCTTTGAAAATATCACCTGTTGTCGATTTGTCAATAGGGATTCTCGTTGTTGTAACGGTGTAAGACTTTGGTGTTGTACCTAAAGCCTCTGAACTCATTTCGCTTGATTCTTGAGTTGTGTTCGTTTTTCTCTTTTTGCACTTTGTTTTGTTACTTGACGGTGTAACAGGCGTTGTAATTATTTCAATCGATTCTGCAGTTGTAGGTTGAAAAATGAACTCTGCTTGGTCTTTCGAATCATCTTCATAATATTCATCGCTTTCTTTGTCGTTGTTTCCTAATGGTATTACACTATTTGTTTCATATTGTCCAACAGTTTCATCGTAATTAGCATTTGTCTGTGAAGTTGTCTTTACCTTCATGATTTCCGTAGTAGTACTAGGCTTGTCATCGGCGTGATTTCTTTCACTTTCTTCGTCAGTTGGACGAGGTGTCGACGATGATACGTAGCCGTGGAAGTTAGAACCTTTTCTTCTATAGTTAAATGATGTTGAAAATGGTGTTGTGCCCGTTTGATTATTTTGAAGTTCATTCCATCTGTCATGTTTGATCGACGTCCCTTTAAGGATTAATGCCGATTGCCGGAAACGGTTTTTTCTTCTTGATAGTGTCGTGGAGGCATTTGAATTAGCTGTTGTGCTGGGTAATTGAGTTGTTGTAGTTGTTTCGGTTGTAGTTGGCTTGGTTGTTGTGGTCGTTGTTGTAGTGCTAGTAGTAGTTGTAGTTGTTTGCGTTTTGTTTTGTGGTTGCCTTTGAGATTTTGTTGATCTCGGAACACTTGTTGCAGCAGAGGATGCTTGAGGTGTTAGATCATTTGATGGTCTGACCTTTTTGAGTGTGGTATGTGGAACCTCGGTTGTCGTCGTTGATGTAGTTGTAGTAGTAAGCCTCTTATGTTTTTTTATTTGGTCTTGTTTTTCAAATTTAGGTGGCGGACGTGTGCGCTTTTTAGGTTTGGCGGTAGTGGATACTGTGGATTCCTGCTGCGCTTCAGTTGTTGTCGTACTCCTGGGTCTCGTAGTGGTCACAGTCGTTGAGGTCGTCATCGGTGTAGTTGTGTCAGATATTTTAATTTTTTCAGTTTGGGAAAGCATCGGCGTTGTCTTGGTAAAAGCTCCTAATATATTCGCCCAATCCATAGTTTCGATTTCTTCCTCGGAATTCGTTTGAGCAGTTATTATATCAGGAGTTGCCGTGGTGCTACGATGTTTTTTTCCATTATCGTGTTTTTTCAGAGGTTTCTTGCCAGTTGCATTCGGTTTTCGTATTTTAGTTTGTTCGCCTTTTTTTGTAGTGTCAATGATTTCCAACTTTTCTGGTGCACTACTGTCACCAAAATTCATTGTAATCGGCCTAAATGCACTGTCAGCAAAATAATCCGTACTTTGGACGTCGCTGATTTGCGGACTCGGTCTAAAATCTATTGGTCTATTTGGTCTATGATGAGGCTTCGTGGAGTGCATTAACTTCAGGGGAGGCATGGGTTTGAATGGTTTTTTATCCATTGTAACGAAAACACCGGGTGGAGCATTATATATGGGTGGTCTGACATGGTCTTGGAAGTAGTTATTTGCCTTTGCTGTTGTTGTTTTGTACTTATTGTAAGTTTTGTGTATCATTGTGGTCTCTGGAGCTAATGACGTATTCTCGAAAATCTCAGCAGACATACTGTTCGTCACTTCGCTCGACTGACTTGTATGTGGCAATGGCGTTGGCAAGACCGCTGGTCGAGTGGTCTTTATTGTTTGACTAGAGTCTACTCTGTGCTCATGCGAATATGGAGCATATGGGTTGTTGTCAGATGTTATTATACCTGTGTCTAAATATTGATGTTGGACTGGATGTATAGGGGGCGCCTGCAATGGCGGCCGTACATGTTTAGAGGGATGGGGTCTATACGGATAAGGCATCTGTTGGTGATGCTCATAAGGACCTCCTACGTGTCCCATTTTAGAGTATGGTGGCGGTGACGTTCCATAGGAATTTTGTTTGTATTTTATTGGTGGAGGATCGTATTCATCCTCTTCATCATCCGAAAAGAAAGACGAAAATATCCTATCTAATCCGTGAAAATAATGTTTTCTGCCCGTTTGTTTCGCCGGTGATATGTTTCTATGCACCCAAATTGCCCTTTCGGGCCTCGGCGTTGGCGGTAGACCATGAGCGAATTTCCGATGTTCTTCTGGTCTATCTACCACGCCATACGGAGAACTTTCCCTGACCGTAAATGTTTGGATGGGATTTTCGTATGGCTTCCTTTGCTTCTTAGGTATTTGCGAAATGACTGAGAAGGTCAGTTCGTAGTGATATTTTCCTGGGGATGTTTCCATGTCCCTTTGTCGCACACGTTTCACCGACCAGAACGCTCTGACGTCTCGCGTACAGTCTTCATCGTTGCATTTCTCTTTAGACCTCTCGTCTTCGGCGAACCGGAAGCCACCTTCGTCTTCTAAGAGTCGCCCTTTCGCCATTATCGTTACGTCTCCGAAAGCGCCCGGTTCTTCCTGCTGGAGCCTGTCGAAGGGCGCCGTTTTAATTTTATCCCAGAGATCGTGATCGTCGATCTCTTTTGAATCATAACCGTTCGGTTTGTCGGGCGATATAACTTCGCCCTTGGCGATCAGCTGGTCGATTCTGTCTCTGACGAGGGTGAGGTACACGCTGTGCCTCAAGGCATCCTCCCAGTAATGCGCGGGCACAGCGGCCACGGCCGGCGGCGCCTCCGTCCTGAAGGCCTCGTGCAGGGTCCCCGCGCGGGCCCCTCGCCTCTCGTGGTGCCAGTCGTTTAGCGGGATGGGCGTAGGTCTGAACTCATCGTTCTGTGCGTGAATTCTTCTTAGTATCTGCAATGACAAACGTTCACGATCAATTAACGCAAATATTGACGTTCGTCGCATACGAATGAGGTACTGGACCGCGATTATTGGAATCGTAATTGCTGAAAAAATATATTAATATGCGTTTGAAAGTAAAATGGCGCTCCTCGGGAAAGTGCGCGCTCGCATCGCGTGCGGCCGCGGGCGGCGCGTCGCGTGCGGCAGCTCCACCCCGCGCCTCGCGGCGAGACGATTTCCCAAAAAACTAATACAAATTGAGTTTTTCCGAAAGTATTTTATTAGATGGTTATTATTTGTTTTAAGTGCATATTTTAATACCTAATGAACTTATTACAAGCAATTTATTAAAAAATAGAATAAAAACCCGACTGCTTTAAAGAATATCAACGGAAAATTTACAGCCAGTGTCGCTCAGGATGATGTAATGATTCAATATTCAGGCATTTAGAAGTTATGGTGGAATAAAGAAACTCACATACACGAACTCTGAAAACAACCTTACACTTCTTTTTTTTTTGGGCAGTCGTGTAAATATACTGTATATATCACTAGATAATATTATTTATTTTGTTAAGTATAATCGGTTTTATATTTTCACACGACAACGACAAAGCTAAAAGGAAGGTTTATGATTTTAGCAGTCTAAGCATGTTTGTATTTACATATGTTCCACCGTAGCGCCTAAACTCCTGAGATGAGGGAGATGTCAATCAATTCTTTACTATGGCCCGGATGGCATAGACTACATTTTATGAACTTAATGATTTTTTTTGTTTGTTTGTACCAAATAGGCTCTGGAACTACTGGACCGATTTTAACGATTTTTTCAACAATAGAAAGTTAAGTTATCAGGTAGTAACATAGGCTATAATTTATTGTAAAAAAATAGAGATCCTTAAGAAAATTGCAATAATGTAACCCAAAGTAGCAAAATTTTGCCTATAAAATGCATTATTTGGCGTGTGCTGAGAAAACTATTGATGATACATAAAAATTATGTACTACATAATTAAAGTACTCATTATTTTCTATAAAAAAGTCCCCGAGGGAATATATCTATCTATCATATTTAAGTCACAATAGTAGCTTTTGTGTTCTAAAATTTAATTAGATCGCCTTTATTATCGTAGTATTATTTCTTCCTTACTAATATTATAAATGCGAAAGTGTGTTTGTTTGTTGGTTTGTCCGTCAATCAAGCTGCAACAAAGCTACGGATTGACGTGATTTTTTGGATAGGTATAGTTGAGAACCTGGAGGGTGACATAGGCATCCCGGAAAATCAAAGAGTTCCCGCGGGATTTTAAAAACTAAATCCACGCGGACGAAGTCGCGGCATCAGCTAGTTTAATATATAAAACTCATGACAGCGCAAGACGTTAAAGCTAATTTCATAAGCTCAAGACTAATTTTCCCACAGTGTATAAAAAGCCTAATTAGTTAAAGTTCAAGGTGAATTCTTTGCTCTCAATGTAATTGAAGGATGTGTTAGTGGCCACAGTAGTTGCGGGAGCCGATTACGCCAGCTTATGTAATGTGGTCAAGTCGGTAATTAGATAGGTGACCGTATTTGGCAGTCCCAATTTGGATATTTCATTACAGGTACATAATCCGGAATCTGCATTCCGAACCGGTGGTAGAGTCTCGATGTATAATTAGAGCTACTGACCCACATGAAATAAATAAATTTTAGTTTTATTAAGTCTCTCGTCTCAAGGCTTTAACTACTTTTTTTTATTCAATGACAAGGTAGTCCTAGACTGCGATCTCACCTGATGGTTAGTGACGATGCAGTCTAAGACGGTAGCGGGCTAACTTGGAAGGGATATGGCAGTGAAAATGCAACCCATACCCCTAATCGGTTTCTACACGCTATCGTGCCGGAACGCTAAATCGCTTGGCGGCATGTCTTTGACGGTAGGGTGGGAATTTATAATTTCTAAATTGTCTCTGGCCTGGTCTGGTGGGAGGCAGGCCAGAGACAATTCAGAAATTATAAATTCCCAAATTGACCCCGCCAGGAATCGAACCCGACACCTCAAAGTTAAGTTTTAAAAAAAAAGTTTAAAAAGTGTAATACTTAAACTTCTTTTCGATAAGTGCACCACACCACGTGCCACAGCGTTATACTTTGCTGTTACCTGAGATAACATCTGGACCTAGATGTTAAAGCGGCGTGCAGTTACATCTCGTAATATTATTGCATTGCACTAATAGCTTTACATTCGATTTTTATTTCAAGGGTAAAATGTACAAGGTAGATTAGCCGAAAAGTGCTTTTCGTTTACACAGCTTAGCGTTAATACAGTTCTGAAAGACAGTCCATAGTCTTATGAGTTCTTTGAGAGGATCCGGGTTCGATTCCCTGCAGGGTCATTGCGATTTTTTTTTTATCGAATTGTCCCTAGTCTGGTCAGGTGAGAGGCTTCGGCCGTTGTTATATACCATCCTATCGGCGAAGATAATGCCGCCTAGAATCTGATCAAGAGTATGTTAGGGCACTAGCTTTTTCCCACGATTTCGACTGCGTGGAGTTAAATTTTAATAATCCTGCAGGAACTTTCTGTTTTTTCGGGTTAAAAGGTAACTGATGTTACTCTCCAGGTCCTGAAGTATACCCCATGCATAAAATAACGTCGATATTTTGCTCCGTCGCTGAGTGATTAAACGACAAACCAGCAGTGTTTTTATTGCTCGATGGAAGTCTGTACAAGAGACCTTGCTCCAGCAGTGGACATCTATCGGTTGATAAAGAAGAAGTATAAAAAGTACAGTCGAACTAACACCAGTCGGCATAACAATCGCGATTGCTGTACGCAGCTATTTGATACGGCATCAATTCAAATTATGGAACAATAAAAACCAAGTCTCGTTGCCCCACTGACATGAGAAAATCACATCCAGACACAATACTCGACATCGAGGCCGTGCGCTATCCAACGCGGTGATATTGATCTTTGCCGTGTCATTAAGCAAAAATTTAACAAATGAGACCGTGCTCTATGACACAGATATATGTTGAGATAGAACGGTTATCACTAGTTTATTTATCAAATCCTTTCTAAGGACTATCATCAAGAAAGACTAAGACGTGTCATCGGACAATCTCTTAGTACATAAAATAAATGATTTATAAGTTTAGGTTAAATTAAAATTACAACTAAGTTAGGCTAGGTTGTAATTGTATTGAGCACCACTTTGACACAGCGTCAGAAAAATACGAATATATTTATTTATTTATTTAAGTACTAGCTTTTGCCCACGACTTAGTCCGCGTGGAGTTTGGTTTTTGAGAATCCTGCGAGAACCTTCCGTTTTCGCGGGATAAAAGGTAGCCTATGTCACCCTCCAAGTCCTGATTCCTGAATTATACCTATCAATGCAAAACATATATCACGTCGATCCGTGGCTACATTGCGTGATTGAAGGACAAACAAACACGCTTTCGCATTATAAATATTATTATTAGTATAACGATTTCAAAAAATGTTGCACTATATTCCTTATTATAGACACGCGTGACCTGCAAACTTTCCTTTCTATCTTGATATACCTATTTCTGTGCTCTGTGATAAAGTTGTAACTTGTATGTCACTGTTTTTTTTTCTTTGAAATCAGTACACTAGTTGGTTGATACCTAGATGGTAAAGGTTGTATCATCAATAAAATCTGCCGCAGCAGGGACTGTCCCTGCTAATATTATAGGTACATGTAAAAGTGTGCTTCAATCACGCAGCAACGGATTGACGTGATTTTTTTGCATTCAAAATCAAAATTATTTATTTCACGTAGGCCAACCCAACCTGTGGCTCTTATGACACTTCATGACTCTACCACCGGTTCGGAAAAGCGGATTCTGCTGAGAAGAGCCGGCAAGAAACTCTGCAGTGGCTCTATTCAAAATAATCATTTTACAATATTAATAAGTTATAAGCTATTATATTGTAATAAGTTTTTATACTGGGTATCTTGTAGGCAGCTGGATGCCAAGCTGATTTAACCCATGCATCTTTGTTAGAATATAATGTTTCCACAATGAGGGGAAGTTCCAAGAAAAAATTGCTATAGTTGTTGAACTGGAGAGTGACATAGGTTTTTTTCCCCGGAAAAAGAAAGGGTTCCTGTAGGATTTATAAAAACCTAATTCAACGCAGACATAGTCGCAGGCATAAGCTAGTATCTTCGTCGCATTCCACTAGGATATATATTATAAAAATCATCTTTTTCTTAGTATATTGTGACTAAAAACAATCTGAAAGTGAGTCTGTTTCCTGACACCTTAACTTCTCATTTGGCACTAAAGTTTAACACTACCTCAAGAAAGCTAGCTAAAGCTAAGCTAAAGAATACGGTTTATTTCATATAATGGATTCTACATAAGATATTTGTAGTTTTAAAACCTATAAGGGCCGATTTCACCAACGTAAAATAAGTCTTGTCCGAGCGTAAATTTGATATTTTGTCAGCATTTTCAATACAAAAACTGTGACAGAGCGCCCAATTTATTCCTCGAATAAACGCACTCGGCGTTGGTGAAATCGGCACTAAGTGAAGAAAAACCTAGCTAAACCTACTAGCATTTTGTAATACATAAAAAGTATAATGTCTAACCCCTTTTAATTAAATAATGGCAATGATAAAAAGTCTTGGTTTAGGCTTTTGAGCGTATATTTCTACGAATAGCTACGGCCTACGACAATAGACGGTCATTCAAGGGATTGACCGCCGTTTATCGTAGCTGTTCGTAGCACCAACGTATACGTATCATAATAATTATTTATTATGCGTATCATAGATACGATAGTGTATTTTGGTTAGGCGGTAAAGGACGATAATATTATGTATTAAATGCTCATTAGGTACTTTGATAAATACATTACAATATTACGCCCAATTATAAAAATACTATATTTTGTCTGCCCGTGTGGATCGTGTTATTTTTAAATTACGTAGGGATGCAACTTTATTACGGAAAATCAAAAAGTTTCTAAACATCTAAAAGTGTATTTTAGAGCGCTCGAAGTTGCAAGCGTCGGCAAGTTTTATTTTTCACTAGAAATTCTCAAAGAAAAATATAATTATTATTTACAAACAGCAGTACCAGAAAACTTTCCTAACCACTCATCGCGTACAAAATATTTGTAAATAAATAATAATTTCAACGTTCGAGTTTTCAACGTGATTTATTATTGTAATACGCGTTGGAAAGCGGGTGTAATTTATCTGATTATACTCACAATTAGTGTAAAGAAAACGCAGAGCAATGCGGATCGCATCTTAGTACACTTCACTGCACGTTCGGTTAACTGCCCACTTATAGATTTCTCTAATTACTTATTAGATGTATACGTATATGTAGACGCGTGCGCCGCCGAGGCTCCGAGCATCGTGGACTGAACGACGGATCAACCCCACTCACTGATTGACTAATGTATAGGCGGAAAACTCGGCTTGTTTTCATTAACAATCGTAATAATGTTAAGAAAAACAGAAATTTACATAGAAAAACTAAGCTTAATATGACTTAATAGTACATAGGGTGTACTTTATATAGTAATTTGCTCTTAGGAAATGAAAGAAAAAATCTTTAATTGAGACAACTTTTGAACAAAACAGAAAACACGTAACTTGAAAATAAAATAATATTTTCTTTTAGCAGTATAATGACTCAAATGGATAAAATAGAATAGTTTTTATTCAAATAAACTTTAACAAAATAAAAAATACAAACTTTCATACAAACAATCACCCCCTATTTAACCCCTTTGGGGGTGGAATTTCAAAAAGTCCTTTTTAGCCAGCGCCTACTTCACAAAGAATCCACGGTTATTTCAAGTTTCTAACTCCAGTGGTTTAGGCTGTGGGTTGATAGATCAGTCAGTCAGTCAGACCAAGTATTTTTAGGGCTCCGTACCAAAATGGTAAAAATGGAACCCTTATGGGTGGGACTTTCTCCGTGCGTCCGTCCGTCCGTCTGTCACAGTCGATTACTTTAGTAACTATTAAAGCTATCGACATCAAATTTGGATTAGTTGTATATAATAGTGGCCCAACATCATTGGAATAAAAAAAAATCGGCCAAGTGCGAGTCGGGCCTCGCTCTTTTAGGGTTCCGTTAAAAAAAATAAAATAAAAATATTTCCATGTACCCATGGAAATATTTTTATTTAATTTTTTTAATTTAATTTAATTTTTATTATTTGTTGTTATAGCGGCAATAGAAATACATAATATGTGAAAATTTCATCTGTCTATCTATTACGGTTTACGAGATACAGCCCGCTGACAGACGGACGGACGGACGGACGGACAGCGTAGGCTTAGTAATAGGGTCCCGTTGGTACCCTTTGGGTACGGAACCCTAAAAAGGGGGACAATCGGGGGTTTAAAATTTCAAAGTAAGATAACCGATATACCGACTGGGTTATGATATGAAAGGGCTTTATGGGTTGTGATATGATATGATATGAAAGGCAGAAATAATTATGTCCAATAGAAGTTTATGTATATTTTACAGGAAAAATAAAATCAACGCTCTAACTAGCATAGTTTTTTGATATTAACAAAAACCTCTACAAACAAAGTTAACGGTTAATAAAAACAAAAAAAAAATTATAATAAGCAAATTCATATAATAGTATCGGTTCACTTGTACGGAACCCTCGGTGCGCGAGTCCGACTCGCACTTGGCCGGTTTTTTTTATAAAAAAGAAGATCATTTATAAGTGTAGAAGATGTTATTCACGCATTAGAGTTTCACATAGTTCCACACAATACAATATTAAGTAGCCATGTAATAGTTATTAGCACCTGCATCCTCGTTAGGAAACATGAGATGCTATCGGTGCGTATAACAATCAATGGAAGCGCGATACAATACATAACCACCATCGATGTGGTAATATCTGCCATACACATACCGCGGAGGAAATATGCAATTGCTTCCCGTAACTTAAAGGGAAGTAGTGATGAAAATATTAATTTCTTAGTTGTGGACTCCGCCCTTCCACAGAGCCACGGAGGTCTGTGAAAGGCCATGCAAGAGACCTTTGTCCAGCAGTGGACGTCTATCGGTTGATAAAGAAGACTTATGAGTGGTACCTACTTATAGCAGGCAGTAGTTGCTCTAACTATCTAGGTAAGTATAACATGACATTGGCGTAAATATTTTGAGAAGATACATCTCAATATTTTCCTCCCTAAGTACATATCTATAATCCGAGTTGAATTTTATATTTGGGTTGAAAAATTAGTTGTCAAGTTATGAAATCGACATCGACTGAATATTCATAAATACAAATATTACTTCACATTTCGCAATTTTCTACATAATATCGCATTCTTTTGCAATTCAAATACATTATTTCGATTTAATTACGAGAAGGAAATGATTTAGCTACTAAAGTACCATCGAATCGTTTCGTAGTCGAACTGAAAAACGTCAGTTGCACACGCGAAGTAACGCCAGGACAGAAAAGTCGTTGGCACTGCGGATAAATTATATTAAACTAGCTTTGGGCTCGGCTTCGCTCACGTTAATTTCGATTTTAGAAACCACTATTTACTCCCTTACTGGTTGAATTTTCAAAAATCCGTTCTTAGTGAATGCCTACGTCATAATAGCTATCTGTATGCCAAATTTCAGCCCGATCCGTTCAGTAATTTGAGCTGTGCGTTGATAAATCAGTCAGTCAGTCACCTTTTCCGTATACATATTTAGACTAGTTTTTGCCCACGGCTTCGCTCATGTTAAGACCTTTCAAACCCCCCTTTTCCCCCCTTAGTGATTGAATTTTCAGAAACTCTTTCTTAGCGGATGCCTATATTATAATAGCTTTAGCTATCTGTATGCCCTTCAGTCCGATTCGTCCAGTAATTTGAGCTGTGCGTTGATAGATCAGTCAGTCACTTTTCCCGTTTATATATTTAGACATGTTATAAGCCTCAATAGCCCAACGGTTAAAGGTGCGGACTGAAAACTGAAAGGTTGCAGGTTCGAATCCCACCCGGTGCACTATTGTCGTACCCACTCCTAACACAAGCTTTCCGCTTATTTGGAGGGGAGAGGAAGATATTAGTCAGCTCAACCTGGCTGATATTCTTTAAAAAAAAAACCGTTACCCCCGTGTCACCCCGTGTTGTTCAGATTCAAAGCAGGGTTTAGGTCACAGTCCACCACGCTGGCCAATTACGGTTTGGCAGACTTCACACACCTTTGAGAACATCGAATATAGGTTTCATCCCAATATTCCTAAATTAAGTAACATTTAAATGTTTCAAACGCACTTAACTCCAAACAGTTAGAGACGTGTCTGGTATTCAAACCCGAGACTCCCCGAAGAGAAGGCCGCAGTCCTAACCACTAGGCTATCAATGCTCTGATACACTATATACTGTAGGTGTTATAATTTATAATATAAAAGCGGTTGAAAATACACGAGATGGAAAGTGCTTCGAGGAATGCCACTGCGCCACTCGCGTGTCTATTTTCTATCAGCCTCAGTCTGAATAGGAGCGACTTCATTATCATTTTCATCACCAACAATATTTATCAAATATAAATTGTACCAGTATGTTACACAAATGTTTACATGAAGAATATTACCATGTTAAACAATGTTAAAAAACAGTTTTGGAATTGTTTTGGTGTTTTTGTTCTTTCAGCGGTGAAGGAAAACATAGTGAGCAAACCTGCTCGCCTGAGAGTTCTCCATAATGTTCTCGAAGGTGTGTGAAGTCTGCCCATTAGCATCGGGTCAGCGTGGTGAACTATGGCCTATTATAACCCTTCTCCCAAACGAAACCTTCGCTCAGTAGTACCAAGCCGTTGATAGGTTACTGATGAATTGTTTCTGTATGTTATATCTTCTTCTGCAGTTAAACTCAGTCTGTTGGGGAAAAACCTGATGTGCAGTTGTTTTAAGAGCTTTTAATTAGTTTCACCTGTCCTGAAGTTTGTCATCAAATCTTGCAAATTAAATTTGATCCACTTCCCGGTTACCGATTGAGCTGAAATGCATACATGTGTAAATCGCGTGACAATGCAATACATATTATGATGACATGATGCTGATCTGATGATGGAGCTGGAAGATGGTCATAGGAACTTCGCAATGAAACGATACAACCTCATCGAGTTTGGGCTCGTTTGAATCGTCTTGACGAGTAGTTTGTCATCGTCTTTCAATGGTAACCATCCATGTCCATCATGTTTCATGGTGGTCCATCGTCAGACCCTTCTGACGATGGAGCTGGAAGGTGTAGGAACTCTGTAATGTAACGACGCAACCTCATCGAGTTTCGGCTCGTTTGATTCGTCTTGACGAGTACTTTATTTTTAGATGGTTACCTAGGAATAGTTACATAGGAACTCAGTAATGAAACGACGTACTCTGGTCCTAGATGATATTCAGGTCTGATGATATCCAGCTACTAAAAGCATGTTTTTTAAAAACAAAATTTTTAATTTACATTTGTTTTCTTTTTTCACAGCATCTCTACCGGGAACCGAAGCAGCACACCAACTGGTAGTATGCGTTCGAAACAAATGTACCCCTGAGGAAGCCCTCAACGTGTTGCGAGAACTGCCCAACCCTTTGAGGGAAGGGGAAGCGAGCGCGGCGCACGCGGCCTACAACCCTCTCAAGATAGACGTGTTTGTGCAAACCCTGCTCAACCTCGGCAGTAAGAGCATTTCACACAGCTTTGCTGCTATCTCCAAGTTCCATTATGTTTTTAAGGTAAGTTACTAGAATTATTCCAAGATTTTATTTTTAAGAAATAATATAATAATATGTCATAGTTTTATTTTTGATTTTCCATATATACGCACTAATACATGACAGATATCAAAACTGACTGTGAAATACCGATTAGTCCGTTATGTATTTTCATCATCATTATCATCATCATTAGCAACCCATCAACGGCTAACTACTGAGCGAGGTCTCCTCTCAGAGAAGGGTTATAGGCCATAGTCCACCACGCTGGCCCAATGCGAATTGGCGGACTTCACACACCTTCAAGAACTATGAAGAACTCTCAGGTGTGCAGGTTTCCTCACGATGTTTTCCTTCACCGTTGAAGCAAGTGATATTTAATTGCTTAAACGCACTTGACTCCGAAAAGTCAAAGGTGCGTACTCGGGATCGAACCTGCGACCCCCCGAACAGGAGACCACAGTCCTAACCACTAGGCTATCACTGCTTCAGTATATGTATTTTCAGGAAGTGGCAAATAAACTTTCATAAAGTCCAAAACCACTGATTTAGAATGCCGATCCAACAGAGAAAATTTAGCAATAAACTCGGCTCGGTTTATAAACGATATTATGTGTGTAGGCACATATTGCCGTCTCATAAATTGCTTAAGCGAGTCAAGTCCACGCTTATTTATCATATTAAATATAATCTTCAATTGAATACATTTCTTAAACTGAGATCTATAGATCCTACTCTGGCTCTGTTCAAGACTCAAGATAGAGTTAAAATGAGACACAAATATGACCTGAGTCTTGAGTCTAAGCTCAGTGAGTGTGCCATCTATTAGATCTTACCCTTAAACTTGTGTACCAGAAGTAAAGTCTAAAATTGACTGGGATTTTATCGTAAAACGTCACACCCATTCCGACAAAAGATTATTAACTATAACTTCACTATATGCCTAAGTATGTCACGCTCTCTTTAAACATTTCTGTGGTGGTGTCGTGTGATGCGGGTTGTTACGGTCCCGGTTCCCTCAAATATGGTTGAGCGAAGCAATGGCTGGGTCATGCGTCATGCTCGTGAACGGGTTCCACCGGCGGGAATGGGGCTACTTTCTGTCTGTCCGTCTTAACATGTGTTGAATTATAACTAAGTATGCTTTTGTGGAACTTCCCCTCGTTGTGGAAACACTGCATAGCCATAGATAGCTACATAGCCTAGTGTCTATTGTATTATAAAACTTGTTTTGAAAAGAGCAACCACCGAGTTTCTTGCTGCATTCCGAACCAGTGGTAGACTCATCGACCGACGATTCAAAATCATTGTAAAAAAGTTTATTTGAATAAAAAACATTTCTATTCTATTCTATTCTAAGAGAATTTCCCTGAGGTCCTGCAGTGCTCTAAGTACTAATCCGCTGCTATTTTATCCTCAACTGTAACCGGCGGTTGCGCAGATCCTGGCGGAGTCTGAGGAGGCGCAGATCTACATCCTGCGCAACGTGTGGGAGCTGTGGCAGCGGCACAGCCAGATGGTGTGCGTGCTGGTGGACAAGATGCTCAAGACGCAGATCGTGGAGTGCTCGGCTGTGGCCACGTGGCTGTTCAGCAAGGAGATGGCGCCCTGCTTCACGCGCGGCGCGCTCTGGGAGATCCTGCACCTCACCATCGACAAGATGAACAAGCACGTCACCAAGCTCAGTAAGTCGATCTATACAAGATGCTCAAGACGCAGATCGTGGAGTGCTCGGCCGTGGCCACGTGGCTGTTCAGCAAGGAGATGGCGCCCTGCTTCACGCGCGGCGCGCTCTGGGAGATCCTGCACCTCACCATCGACAAGATGAACAAGCACGTCACCAAGCTCAGTAAGTCGATCTATACAAGATGCTCAAGACGCAGATCGTGGAGTGCTCGGCCGTGGCCACGTGGCTGTTCAGCAAGGAGATGGCGCCCTGCTTCACGCGCGGCGCGCTCTGGGAGATCCTGCACCTCACCATCGACAAGATGAACAAGCACGTCACCAAGCTCAGTAAGTCGATCTATACAAGATGCTCAAGACGCAGATCGTGGAGTGCTCGGCCGTGGCCACGTGGCTGTTCAGCAAGGAGATGGCGCCCTGCTTCACGCGCGGCGCGCTCTGGGAGATCCTGCACCTCACCATCGACAAGATGAACAAGCACGTCACCAAGCTCAGTAAGTCGATCTATACAAGATGCTCAAGACGCAGATCGTGGAGTGCTCGGCCGTGGCCACGTGGCTGTTCAGCAAGGAGATGGCGCCCTGCTTCACGCGCGGCGCGCTCTGGGAGATCCTGCACCTCACCATCGACAAGATGAACAAGCACGTCACCAAGCTCAGTAAGTCGATCTATACAAGATGCTCAAGACGCAGATCGTGGAGTGCTCGGCCGTGGCCACGTGGCTGTTCAGCAAGGAGATGGCGCCCTGCTTCACGCGCGGCGCGCTCTGGGAGATCCTGCACCTCACCATCGACAAGATGAACAAGCACGTCACCAAGCTCAGTAAGTCGATCTATACAAGATGCTCAAGACGCAGATCGTGGAGTGCTCGGCCGTGGCCACGTGGCTGTTCAGCAAGGAGATGGCGCCCTGCTTCACGCGCGGCGCGCTCTGGGAGATCCTGCACCTCACCATCGACAAGATGAACAAGCACGTCACCAAGCTCAGTAAGTCGATCTATACAAGATGCTCAAGACGCAGATCGTGGAGTGCTCGGCCGTGGCCACGTGGCTGTTCAGCAAGGAGATGGCGCCCTGCTTCACGCGCGGCGCGCTCAGGGAGATCCTGCACCTCACCATCGACAAGATGAACAAGCACGTCACCAAGCTCAGTAAGTCGATCTATACAAGATGCTCAAGACGCAGATCGTGGAGTGCTCGGCCGTGGCCACGTGGCTGTTCAGCAAGGAGATGGCGCCCTGCTTCACGCGCGGCGCGCTCTGGGAGATCCTGCACCTCACCATCGACAAGATGAACAAGCACGTCACCAAGCTCAGTAAGTCGATCTATACAAGATGCTCAAGACGCAGATCGTGGAGTGCTCGGCCGTGGCCACGTGGCTGTTCAGCAAGGAGATGGCGCCCTGCTTCACGCGCGGCGCGCTCAGGGAGATCCTGCACCTCACCATCGACAAGATGAACAAGCACGTCACCAAGCTCAGTAAGTCGATCTATACAAGATGCTCAAGACGCAGATCGTGGAGTGCTCGGCCGTGGCCACGTGGCTGTTCAGCAAGGAGATGGCGCCCTGCTTCACGCGCGGCGCGCTCTGGGAGATCCTGCACCTCACCATCGACAAGATGAACAAGCACGTCACCAAGCTCAGTAAGTCGATCTATACAAGATGCTCAAGACGCAGATCGTGGAGTGCTCGGCCGTGGCTACGTGGCTGTTCAGCAAGGAGATGGCGCCCTGCTTCACGCGCGGCGCGCTCTGGGAGATCCTGCACCTCACCATCGACAAGATGAACAAGCACGTCACCAAGCTCAGTAAGTCGATCTATACAAGATGCTCAAGACGCAGATCGTGGAGTGCTCGGCCGTGGCAACGTGGCTGTTCAGCAAGGAGATGGCGCCCTGCTTCACGCGCGGCGCGCTCTGGGAGATCCTGCACCTCACCATCGACAAGATGAACAAGCACGTCACCAAGCTCAGTAAGTCGATCTATACAAGATGCTCAAGACGCAGATCGTGGAGTGCTCGGCCGTGGCCACGTGGCTGTTCAGCAAGGAGATGGCGCCCTGCTTCACGCGCGGCGCGCTCTGGGAGATCCTGCACCTCACCATCGACAAGATGAACAAGCACGTCACCAAGCTCAGTAAGTCGATCTATACAAGATGCTCAAGACGCAGATCGTGGAGTGCTCGGCCGTGGCCACGTGGCTGTTCAGCAAGGAGATGGCGCCCTGCTTCACGCGCGGCGCGCTCAGGGAGATCCTGCACCTCACCATCGACAAGATGAACAAGCACGTCACCAAGCTCAGTAAGTCGATCTATACAAGATGCTCAAGACGCAGATCGTGGAGTGCTCGGCCGTGGCCACGTGGCTGTTCAGCAAGGAGATGGCGCCCTGCTTCACGCGCGGCGCGCTCTGGGAGATCCTGCACCTCACCATCGACAAGATGAACAAGCACGTCACCAAGCTCAGTAAGTCGATCTATACAAGATGCTCAAGACGCAGATCGTGGAGTGCTCGGCCGTGGCCACGTGGCTGTTCAGCAAGGAGATGGCGCCCTGCTTCACGCGCGGCGCGCTCTGGGAGATCCTGCACCTCACCATCGACAAGATGAACAAGCACGTCACCAAGCTCAGTAAGTCGATCTATACAAGATGCTCAAGACGCAGATCGTGGAGTGCTCGGCCGTGGCCACGTGGCTGTTCAGCAAGGAGATGGCGCCCTGCTTCACGCGCGGCGCGCTCTGGGAGATCCTGCACCTCACCATCGACAAGATGAACAAGCACGTCACCAAGCTCAGTAAGTCGATCTATACAAGATGCTCAAGACGCAGACCGTGGAGTGCTCGGCCGTGGCCACGTGGCTGTTCAGCAAGGAGATGGCGCCCTGCTTCACGCGCGGCGCGCTCAGGGAGATCCTGCACCTCACCATCGACAAGATGAACAAGCACGTCACCAAGCTCAGTAAGTCGATCTATACAAGATGCTCAAGACGCAGATCGTGGAGTGCTCGGCCGTGGCCACGTGGCTGTTCAGCAAGGAGATGGCGCCCTGCTTCACGCGCGGCGCGCTCTGGGAGATCCTGCACCTCACCATCGACAAGATGAACAAGCACGTCACCAAGCTCAGTAAGTCGATCTATACAAGATGCTCAAGACGCAGATCGTGGAGTGCTCGGCCGTGGCCACGTGGCTGTTCAGCAAGGAGATGGCGCCCTGCTTCACGCGCGGCGCGCTCTGGGAGATCCTGCACCTCACCATCGACAAGATGAACAAGCACGTCACCAAGCTCAGTAAGTCGATCTATACAAGATGCTCAAGACGCAGATCGTGGAGTGCTCGGCCGTGGCCACGTGGCTGTTCAGCAAGGAGATGGCGCCCTGCTTCACGCGCGGCGCGCTCTGGGAGATCCTGCACCTCACCATCGACAAGATGAACAAGCACGTCACCAAGCTCAGTAAGTCGATCTATACAATATGCTCAGGACGCAGATCGTGGAGTGCTCGGCCGTGGCCACGTGGCTGTTCAGCAAGGAGATGGCGCCCTGCTTCACGCGCGGCGCGCTCAGGGAGATCCTGCACCTCACCATCGACAAGATGAACAAGCACGTCACCAAGCTCAGTAAGTCGATCTATACAAGATGCTCAAGACGCAGATCGTGGAGTGCTCGGCCGTGGCCACGTGGCTGTTCAGCAAGGAGATGGCGCCCTGCTTCACGCGCGGCGCGCTCTGGGAGATCCTGCACCTCACCATCGACAAGATGAACAAGCACGTCACCAAGCTCAGTAAGTCGATCTATACAAGATGCTCAAGACGCAGATCGTGGAGTGCTCGGCCGTGGCCACGTGGCTGTTCAGCAAGGAGATGGCGCCCTGCTTCACGCGCGGCGCGCTCTGGGAGATCCTGCACCTCACCATCGACAAGATGAACAAGCACGTCACCAAGCTCAGTAAGTCGATCTATACAAGATGCTCAAGACGCAGATCGTGGAGTGCTCGGCCGTGGCCACGTGGCTGTTCAGCAAGGAGATGGCGCCCTGCTTCACGCGCGGCGCGCTCTGGGAGATCCTGCACCTCACCATCGACAAGATGAACAAGCACGTCACCAAGCTCAGTAAGTCGATCTATACAAGATGCTCAAGACGCAGATCGTGGAGTGCTCGGCCGTGGCCACGTGGCTGTTCAGCAAGGAGATGGCGCCCTGCTTCACGCGCGGCGCGCTCAGGGAGATCCTGCACCTCACCATCGACAAGATGAACAAGCACGTCACCAAGCTCAGTAAGTCGATCTATACAAGATGCTCAAGACGCAGATCGTGGAGTGCTCGGCCGTGGCCACGTGGCTGTTCAGCAAGGAGATGGCGCCCTGCTTCACGCGCGGCGCGCTCTGGGAGATCCTGCACCTCACCATCGACAAGATGAACAAGCACGTCACCAAGCTCAGTAAGTCGATCTATACAAGATGCTCAAGACGCAGATCGTGGAGTGCTCGGCCGTGGCCACGTGGCTGTTCAGCAAGGAGATGGCGCCCTGCTTCACGCGCGGCGCGCTCTGGGAGATCCTGCACCTCACCATCGACAAGATGAACAAGCACGTCACCAAGCTCAGTAAGTCGATCTATACATCGTGTCAAGAGCGTCGCCAGCCAATGGGGCGGGGGGGGGGGGGGGGGCATGTTGATATTATTATGGTGAATGGTAAAAGTATGAATAAATAATGAGTTAGCAACGAAGCACGAAGCAACGGATCGATGTGATTTTTTGCCGGGGGTACCAATTTGGCAGCGGTACCTGGATTTCAATGATCAAGTATCTACTAGTACCTATATTTTTCAAATGTCTAGGGGGGGGGGGGCAGCTGCCCCTACCTACCCCCCTTGGCGACGCCCATGCATCGTGTCATCCCATACATGTCTACTGTTGGGGACGCGTATATTCAGCGGCTGCTAGAGAATCGCTTGAGATCGTTCTACCTATCGTCTTCCAACACAGTCCTTGTAGTCCATACTAGAAGGACTGTGTCCATCATCAGCAAACCATCAACGGCTCACTACTGAGCGCAGGTCTCCTCCCAGAGAATCTATACATCGTGTCATCCCATACATGTTTTTTTTATTATTATTCAATGACAAGCTAGTCCTTGACTGCGATCTCACCCGATGGTAAGTGACGATGCAGTCTAAGATGGTAGCGGGCTAATTTGGAAGAGGCATGGCAGTGAACATTCAACCCATACCCCTAATTGGTTTCTACACGCCATCGTGCCGGAACGCTAAATCGTTTGGCGGCACGTCTTTGACTCACGTTTCGTGAGTGAGATTCGAACATCATACATTAAACGGTAAGGAAGGCGGCTGCTTGCCGACTGCGCTGAACAAGGTTGCTTGAGAACCTCTAAAATGTTGAACGCTTACTGAAATCTCCAGGTGACGATTGTGAAGGTGACGACGCGAAATCCATGTTTTTTGCTCACCCAATAAAGTGCTCAACGCGCCTAAAGAAAAGTGCCTTTTCAGTTCAAAAACTGCCATACTCCCTTCCAAGTTAACCCGCTACTTAGACTGCATCGTTAATTGCCATCGGGTGAGATCGCAGTTCAGGGTTATCTTGATAGATATTTAAAAAAATTAAGATAATAAGATAAGAGATTTGCTCTCATATGCGCTATCTGTGACAGGTAAAGAATTACAAGAGGCGAGGGAAGCTCTCGCCAGAGCGGACTCCAGCAGCTCGGACTCGGAGGACGAGAGCGGCAGCAAGAAGAAGAAGGACCACGACAAGCCCACGGAAGAGGTAAGACGTCCTTACTGATATTATAAATGTGAAAGTGTTTGTTTGTTGGTTTGCCCTACAATCACGCCACAACTGAGCAACGGATTGGCGTGATTTTTTGCATGGGTATAGTTGAGGACCTGGAAAGTGACGTAGGCTACTTTTTATCCCAAAAAATCAAAGAGTTTTACGCAACGCTAGCCATACAAACATACCTGAACAAAATAAAATTATTTTAAACTTTATAGTGGTGTGTGAAGTCGGTTTAAAAAAAAATAAGTATTATTTTAAGCTTTCAGTGGTAGCTTCATAGGATCAATATTCACATTCTCTGATCGCGAGCAATTCGCTCTTATTTATTGAGGAGTTCCGTCCTCCATCACCGAAGATATTCATCAGATCTTCAACAAAAAATGGGACCAACCTTACGGTGTCACCTTTCAAATTAAAAAAAAAATATTGAAATCGGTTCAGATTTGACGGAGCTATGGAGTAACATCGACAAAAAAGTCTTTTTGATTTTGAAGTGAAACTTCTTTAGGCGCATGAGGGTAAAATTTTTACAAATGTAACGTCACGCAAGTATGCAACGGAAGTGTCGAAAAAGAGAGAGAGAGCGATCGAGACCGATTGAGAGAGAGTAAGACAGGGCGAACGTAGCATGAAGCAACTAGCGATGGAGTGAGAGTAGGGATAATATATATCACATATCTTCCTTTTTCCCTTCCTTTAAGTCTCGGAAATCTAAAGTTTTAGATTTGTATAAATATAGACAAGACTGATAAATTAGTTCGCCAAAGAAGTTTCACTTCTGACATGTGTACTTTGTACGCACGCACTTTTTTTTTTAAGTCTGTTAAAAATAGACTTAAATGATGCTGGTTTTCATTTTGTATGGTGTTATGAACATTGACAGGCAGTGGAACGAATGGAGGAGCGCCTCGAAATGGCGCACACGGACCAGAAGCGCCTGTTCTTGATCGTGTTCCAGCGGTTCATCATGATCCTGTCGGAGCACCTGGTGCGGGCCGACACGGACGCGCGCGACCCGCACACGCACTGGTACAAGGCGACGCTGGCGAGGCTGCGGCAGGTGTTCCTGCTGGTGAGGCGTTCTCAATGTTTCATTGCAGTGAGAGCATCCATCATCGTCATTGTCATCATCATGATCCTGTCGGAGCACCTGGTGCGGGCCGACACGGACGCGCGCGACCCGCACACGCACTGGTACAAGGCGACGCTGGCGAGGCTGCGGCAGGTGTTCCTGCTGGTGAGGCGTTCTCAATGTTTCATTGCAGTGAGAGCATCCATCATCGTCATTGTCATCATCATGATCCTGTCGGAGCACCTGGTGCGGGCCGACATGGACGCGCGCGACCCGCACACGCACTGGTACAAGGCGACGCTCGCGAGGCTGCGGCAGGTGTTCCTGCTGGTGAGGCGTTCTCAATGTTTCATTGCAGTGAGAGCATCCATCATCGTCATTGTCATCATCATGATCCTGTCGGAGCACCTGGTGCGGGCCGACACGGACGCGCGCGACCCGCACACGCACTGGTACAAGGCGACGCTGGCGAGGCTGCGGCAGGTGTTCCTGCTGGTGAGGCGTTCTCAATGTTTCATTGCAGTGAGAGCATCCATCATCGTCATTGTCATCATCATGATCCTGTCGGAGCACCTGGTGCGGGCCGACACGGACGCGCGCGACCCGCACACGCACTGGTACAAGGCGACGCTGGCGAGGCTGCGGCAGGTGTTCCTGCTGGTGAGGCGTTCTCAATGTTTCATTGCAGTGAGAGCATCCATCATCGTCATTGTCATCATCATGATCCTGTCGGAGCACCTGGTGCGGGCCGACACGGACGCGCGCGACCCGCACACGCACTGGTACAAGGCGACGCTGGCGAGGCTTCGGCAGGTGTTCCTGCTGGTGAGGCGTTCTCAATGTTTCATTGCAGTGAGAGCATCCATCATCGTCATTGTCATCATCATGATCCTGTCGGAGCACCTGGTGCGGGCCGACACGGACGCGCGCGACCCGCACACGCACTGGTACAAGGCGACGCTGGCGAGGCTGCGGCAGGTGTTCCTGCTGGTGAGGCGTTCTCAATGTTTCATTGCAGTGAGAGCATCCATCATCGTCATTGTCATCATCATGATCCTGTCGGAGCACCTGGTGCGGGCCGACACGGACGCGCGCGACCCGCACACGCACTGGTACAAGGCGACGCTGGCGAGGCTGCGGCAGGTGTTCCTGCTGGTGAGGCGTTCTCAATGTTTCATTGCAGTGAGAGCATCCATCATCGTCATTGTCATCATCATGATCCTGTCGGAGCACCTGGTGCGGGCCGACACGGACGCGCGCGACCCGCACACGCACTGGTACAAGGCGACGCTGGCGAGGCTGCGGCAGGTGTTCCTGCTGGTGAGGCGTTCTCAATGTTTCATTGCAGTGAGAGCATTCATCATCATCATTGTCATCATCATGATCCTGTCGGAGCACCTGGTGCGGGCCGACACGGACGCGCGCGACCCGCACACGCACTGGTACAAGGCGACGCTGGCGAGGCTGCGGCAGGTGTTCCTGCTGGTGAGGCGTTCTCAATGTTTCATTGCAGTGAGAGCATCCATCATCGTCATTGTCATCATCATGATCCTGTCGGAGCACCTGGTGCGGGCCGACACGGACGCGCGCGACCCGCACACGCACTGGTACAAGGCGACGCTGGCGAGGCTAAAGCAGGTGTTCCTGCTGGTGAGGCGTTCTCAATGTTTCATTGCAGTGAGAGCATTCATCATCATCATTGTCATCATCATGATCCTGTCGGAGCACCTGGTGCGGGCCGACACGGACGCGCGCGACCCGCACACGCACTGGTACAAGGCGACGCTGGCGAGGCTGCGGCAGGTGTTCCTGCTGGTGAGGCGTTCTCAATGTTTCATTGCAGTGAGAGCATCCATCATCATCATTGTCATCATCATGATCCTGTCGGAGCACCTGGTGCGGGCCGACACGGACGCGCGCGACCCGCACACGCACTGGTACAAGGCGACGCTGGCGAGGCTGCGGCAGGTGTTCCTGCTGGTGAGGCGTTCTCAATGTTTCATTGCAATGAGAGCATTCATCATCATCATTGTCATCATCATGATCCTGTCGGAGCACCTGGTGCGGGCCGACACGGACGCGCGCGACCCGCACACGCACTGGTACAAGGCGACGCTGGCGAGGCTGCGGCAGGTGTTCCTGCTGGTGAAGCATTCTCAATGTTTCATTGCAGTGAGAGCATCCATCATCGTCATTGTCATCATCATGATCCTGTCGGAGCACCTGGTGCGGGCCGACACGGACGCGCGCGACCCGCACACGCACTGGTACAAGGCGACGCTGGCGAGGCTGCGGCAGGTGTTCCTGCTGGTGAGGCATTCTCAATGTTTCATTGCAGTGAGAGCATTCATCATCATCATTGTCATCATCATGATCCTGTCGGAGCACCTGGTGCGGGCCGACACGGACGCGCGCGACCCGCACACGCACTGGTACAAGGCGACGCTGGCGAGGCTGCGGCAGGTGTTCCTGCTGGTGAGGCGTTCTCAATGTTTTATTGCAGTGAGAGCATCCATCATCGTCATTGTCATCATCATGATCCTGTCGGAGCACCTGGTGCGGGCCGACACGGACGCGCGCGACCCGCACACGCACTGGTACAAGGCGACGCTGGCGAGGCTGCGGCAGGTGTTCCTGCTGGTGAGGCGTTCTCAATGTTTCATTGCAGTGAGAGCATCCATCATCGTCATTGTCATCATCATGATCCTGTCGGAGCACCTGGTGCGGGCCGACACGGACGCGCGCGACCCGCACACGCACTGGTACAAGGCGACGCTGGCGAGGCTGCGGCAGGTGTTCCTGCTGGTGAGGCGTTCTCAATGTTTCATTGCAGTGAGAGCATTCATCATCGTCAATGTCATCATCATGATCCTGTCGGAGCACCTGGTGCGGGCCGACACGGACGCGCGCGACCCGCACACGCACTGGTACAAGGCGACGCTGGCGAGGCTGCGGCAGGTGTTCCTGCTGGTGAGGCGTTCTCAATGTTTCATTGCAGTGAGAGCATCCATCATCGTCATTGTCATCATCATGATCCTGTCGGAGCACCTGGTGCGGGCCGACACGGACGCGCGCGACCCGCACACGCACTGGTACAAGGCGACGCTGGCGAGGCTGCGGCAGGTGTTCCTGCTGGTGAGGCATTCTCAATGTTTCATTGCAGTGAGAGCATCCATCATCGTCATTGTCATCATCATGATCCTGTCGGAGCACCTGATGCGGGCCGACACGGACGCGCGCGACCCGCACACGCACTGGTACAAGGCGACGCTGGCGAGGCTGCGGCAGGTGTTCCTGCTGGTGAGGCGTTCTCAATGTTTCATTGCAGTGAGAGCATCCATCATCGTCATTGTCATCATCATGATCCTGTCGGAGCACCTGGTGCGGGCCGACACGGACGCGCGCGACCCGCACACGCACTGGTACAAGGCGACGCTGGCGAGGCTGCGGCAGGTGTTCCTGCTGGTGAGGCGTTCTCAATGTTTCATTGCAGTGAGAGCATTCATCATCGTCATTGTCATCATCATGATCCTGTCGGAGCACCTGGTGCGGGCCGACACGGACGCGCGCGACCCGCACACGCACTGGTACAAGGCGACGCTGGCGAGGCTGCGGCAGGTGTTCCTGCTGGTGAGGCGTTCTCAATGTTTCATTGCAGTGAGAGCATTCATCATCGTCATTGTCATCATCATGATCCTGTCGGAGCACCTGGTGCGGGCCGACACGGACGCGCGCGACCCGCACACGCACTGGTACAAGGCGACGCTGGCGAGGCTGCGGCAGGTGTTCCTGCTGGTGAGGCGTTCTCAATGTTTCATTGCAGTGAGAGCATCCATCATCGTCATTGTCATCATCATGATCCTGTCAGAGCACCTGGTGCGGGCCGACACGGACGCGCGCGACCCGCACACGCACTGGTACAAGGCGACGCTGGCGAGGCTGCGGCAGGTGTTCCTGCTGGTGAGGCGTTCTCAATGTTTCATTGCAGTGAGAGCATCCATCATCGTCATTGTCATCATCATGATCCTGTCGGAGCACCTGGTGCGGGCCGACACGGACGCGCGCGACCCGCACACGCACTGGTACAAGGCGACGCTGGCGAGGCTGCGGCAGGTGTTCCTGCTGGTGAGGCATTTTCAATGTTTCATTGCAGTGAGAGGATTCATCATCATCATTGTCATCATCATGATCCTGTCGGAGCACCTGGTGCGGGCCGACACGGACGCGCGCGACCCGCACACGCACTGGTACAAGGCGACGCTGGCGAGGCTGCGGCAGGTGTTCCTGCTGGTGAGGCGTTCTCAATGTTTCATTGCAGTGAGAGCATTCATCATCGTCATTGTCATCATCATGATCCTGTCGGAGCACCTGGTGCGGGCCGACACGGACGCGCGCGACCCGCACACGCACTGGTACAAGGCGACGCTGGCGAGGCTGCGGCAGGTGTTCCTGCTGGTGAGGCGTTCTCAATGTTTCATTGCAGTGAGAGCATTCATCATCATCTTTGTCATCATCATCAGCAACACATCAACATTAAAACTTTTTGAATAGTACATTGTTAAAAAATAATATTATTATATTAGGAAGTTTCTTTCAAGTAGGTAAACACTTAAAACGTTGTTATGGTGAACTAAACGGGTCTGCCCGCGAAATCTGAGTATCGAGTTTTACGCGAGTCACTCACAAATTAGTCGAAACTCGGACTAATTTTTTAAACTGGACACTTTCAAGTAAAGATTTTATATAAACCTTTGAAGATGATACTGCCATAGGCACAATTAGAATGCCATAAGCCTACTTCGTCGTATCAGTTTACAAATTGCGAAAAACCACATTAAATTTGAATTTCGCGGTCAGACCCGTTCATCATCATTCATTCATGAGCAACCCATCAACGGCTCACTACTGAGCGCAGGTCTCCTCTCAGAGAAGGGTTATAGGCCATAGTCAACCACGCTGGCCAAATGCGAATTGGTGGACTTCACACACCTTCGAGAACATTATGAAGAACTCTCAGATGTGCAGGTTTCCTCACGATGTTTTCTTTCACCGTTGAAGCAAGTGATAGTTAATTGCTTAAACGCACTTGACTCCGAAAAGTCGGAGGTGCGTACCCGGGATCGAACCTGCGATCCCCCGAATGAGAGACCACAGTCCTAACCACTAGGCTATCACTGCTTATTACGTGTATCCATTCTCATCCGTATAGGGTATCGTACATTCCTAAACGTATGAGAATGGATACACGTAATTGAGCTATAATTCAATGCTGTCATGGTTTATTTTACTTTGACGGCAATTCTGTGTTGTCCCCAGCACCACGAACAGGTGCAGAAGTACAGCAGCACGCTGGAGACGCTGCTGTTCACGCAGGACCTGGACCCGCACATCCTGGACGTCTTCCACCAGTTCGTGGCGCTCACCGCCTAACTTGGCTCCAACTTACCTAAGCACTACTTAGGTGTAAGGTGTACCTATGCTTTCCTTACTGGTTGCTCCAACTAGATACGATGTACGAGTGACAATTATGGAGTATACTGAAATGCTACTGAGTATTTGAAGCCAATCTTAAACATTAAGTACAAAACTGTTTTTTTTTACTTTTTCTCTATGAACACGAAGTTTTTTTAAGATATCCTTGAGTCCTCGTTCCTAAAATTTTTGAATGAACCCCTTCATATTTTCGTTGGATGCCGGTGTGATAAATGAGCCTTCTTTTTCTTCCTCTTCGTTATCAACCGATAGCGTCGTGCTGCTGGACAAAGGTCTCCTGCATGGACCTCCACTGTTCTCGGTTTTGCGCCGCCTGAATCCAACGGCTCCCTGAAACTCGTTTGATGTCGTCGGTCCACCTAGTGAAGGGTCTGGCAACTCTGCGCTTCCCGGTACGGGGTCTCCACTCCAGCACCTTGGGACCTCAACGGCCATCAGCTCTTCGAACTATGTGCCCCACTCATTTCTACTTCAGTTTCGCGACTCGCTGAGCTATGTCGGTGATTTTGGGTCTCCTAAGTCAAGTGAGCGTGATTAAAATGTATAGGCAACCGTTCATGGGACTGCATATCTTGTACATTATTAAGTGAAGATACCATTTATTTCCATGTAATTGCGTTATCTTACTCGATGCGCAGCGCGAGACATAAATATTGAGGAGTATTTCAGTACATATTCGAAAGTCATTAAGTTTGAAGACCTGTGAAAATAATTTGAGTTTTGACGAGACTGATGTACTAACTATATAAACTGTAACGATACGTGAAAAATATGGCCGGCGCAATCTTTGTTAAGATGTGCCTATCTTTATAGAGTAATATTTTTCATTTTACATGTGTGTATTGAGTGGACGGTAGAACGAATTCTTCTAGTTATTCATTACGTTTCCAACAGACAGCTGCTCTAGTACCGAATCTGGGCCTTTTGATGTACGCTTTTCACTCTTTTGAAGTCTGTAGGTCTAGTGTGACTAAAAGTTTACGTTAACTGTGCGTAAATCTGTCATTTAGCATGGACGGGAAAGGGACGGAGTATTTTTCCATCCCCTTTCCCTGCATATTAATTGACGTATTTACGACACACTTAACGTAAGTTTGAAAAGTCGCACTAGGAAATTTAGGGGTATGTAATAAAACATCAAAAAACACTTCAATGCAGACTTTGCAAAGTTCACATTAAAGATAAAAAGCCTACATCAAACAGGGCCCTGTGTGTGACTAATTTTATTATTACCTATCACAGCAATCATTGCATTTGGTAGATAGGTACTAGATGTGCGTTTATTTGAATTTTGATTATCATTAGATTAGCGAAAACAATTGACAAATACATAGAAAAAAAAGATATAAGGCCGAATTGAGAACCTCCTCCTTTTTTGGAAGTCGGTTAAAAAGAAACCTGTGCAAATAGAATCACAGTAGATTGTAATATGAGACATCCATTAATAACATTTTACATCATGTTTTTATTGTTGATATTGAGAACGGTAAACCTATTGATAAAAGTATCTAAAAAAAAATTAAGTCGTCAACTCTGAAGTTGTTATTGACTGAATTCGTAATTCATGACCTGCGGTTATCAAATAATATGAATAATATTATTTTATTAGTTTGGTAATCGCGAAAAAGTCCTCACGAAAACATGATTAACTGTATAAGTGTATCATTATAAATTAAAATAGGTGTTTGTTATATTATAAGAAATAAAAAATTGAAGTAAATATTTTTAAAGTTTAATGTTTTTTATTTAAATAACAACGTAACTGATAACATTTTTATTTTTTACTCTTCTAAAATGACATTAAGGATTATCAATTTTAATAACCTATAGCGAGATTAGATACTCTACAGACTGAAAGCACAGAATAATAACTAAATAGCGTACTGAAAGTAAGTTTAATCCAGATAATTAATATAAAGATAATCTGCCCATAATAATTATTAAAATATCAATCCACACATTGAAATTACACTCTGTTTTAACAATTAGGTACGTGGATTTCATTTTTAACAAATAGGTTATTAATTAATTATTATTTTAACCGTAAGACAATATTAAACATCCATATTAGATACTAATGTTAATTAATCTATGACAATCATAGATTTTATGGAAGGCAGTGTGCAAAACTATAAATTAACTATTACTAGCTGACGCCCGCGACTTCGTCCGTGGATTTAGTTTCTAAAATCCCTCGGGAACTTTGATTTTCCGGGATAAAAAGCATATGTCACTCTCGAGGTCCTCAACTATACCCATGCAAAAAATCACGTCTATCCGTAGCTCTGTTACGGCGTGATTGAAGGACAAAAATCAACAAACAAACACACTTTCGCATTTATAATATTAGTATGATTTTGATGAAGCATAAAGTTGTAAAAAATGTTTAATATAGTCTTCGATCATGTACCTTCCAATAAAAAGAATTATATTTACATAAAAATATTTTAAATAGAGAAGCTTTTCGCATGATGACCGCCAAACTTCAACACGAGGAAGGCACACGGTTGACATTACGTACAACAAATTTTCTGAAAATAGATATTCTCAATAGATTTAAATTGTGTGAATTTGAACCTTATGATTGCAAAAATATGTTACAAAATAAATTACGTTCTATTGTTCTGGCTTCCACACCATACTGTCGCATATTCTAATATTTTCAATGATTGTAAAAATCTCTGATAATAATATTATTATAATTAGTAGGATTTTAGTAGGAATTAGGAAGTAGGATAGGATAGTATAGTAGGATTTAATTGTCGAAGTTAATAATTGACCACATTTTGCCGAAAGTATCTGAAATTTTTACAATCATTGAAAATATTAGGATGCGAAATGTAATACACACATCAAAAGTGTCTAGGGATCAAGCATTTTTATGCGGATTTCTTGAGATTGAGATGTGGCTTTGTAATAAATTTATAAGGATCCTTTTTGGTGCATTTCATAATTTGAATCAGGAACTGTCAATCAAATTCGAGTAAAAGATGAAAATCAGCTGTCAATATTTTCCCTATAAAAACATACAACGCATTGAAGACATTATTAGTGCTACTGTTTCCCTACTACTGATTAAAACCAACGTTATTATGGAGCGGCGACGTCATTTAAGCAGGGAAGAAATGCTCAGAGCCGTGGGAATGATAGAAGCTGGTTCCCGGCAACGTACTGTGGCTTTAGCTCTGAATACAAGTCAGAGTGTTATCAGTCTACTTTGGACACGTTACCGAAGCACTGGTACCGTGGCTGAGCGCCATGGAGGACGGTATCGCTGCACCACACGGAGACAAGACCGATACATTCAAATCTTAACTCGAAGAGCTCCAACAATAACCGCCATGATGTTAGCCGTGAGGCTTCATCACTCTTCAGGGAACTTAATTAGCGACCAAACAGTCAGAAACCGCTTGCATGAAGTGAACCTTCATTCCCGAAGACCGCTACGGGTACCACCTATAGCAATGCACAATCGTAGGATTCGATATCAATGGGCTCTTGAACACAGAAATTGGGCAGAAGAACAATGGCGTTTCGTGTGCTTTTCTGATGAGTCTCGTTTTGGTATGAGACCGGATACAAGACGTATACGACACTGGAGAACCCCTGGACGCCAACAGCGATTAAAATCCTGCCAGGAAGTCCATCCTTATAGTGGTGGAACCATCATGGTATGGGCGGGTATTTGGATCGGCGGAAGAACTGAGTTGATTTGGATCAGAGGCAACCTCAACGCTCAAATTTATGCTGAGACGATTGTATCAGACGTCATCGTTCCTCTACAAGTGCAAATCGGTCCCTTATTTCAGTTAATGCATGATAATGCACGACCGCACACCGCAAGAGTTGTAAGACAGACTCTCGCCGCAGCTAACATCAATGTCCTGCCCTGGCCTGCTCAGTCGCCAGACTTGAACCCGATTGAGCATGCATGGGATATGCTACAGAGAAGAGCTCTGCCGAATATGGAGGGTATCCAGTGGCAAGAAGACCTTTTTTTGTTGTTGCAACGAACATGGGCGGCCATTCCACAGCGTGATTTGGATGAACTCATTTTGAGTATGCCAAACCGATGTTCTTGTGTTGTTAGTGTTCGCGGTAGAAACACGGATTATTAATTGTTTAAGTTACCCAATAAAATTTTAAGGAAAACTGTTATTTCAGTCTTTTTTTCGAACTTTAATGTTAGTGGTTCAAATGTCAAAAATCCCTTTATTAGGAAAATGGCAAATTTCTTTATTAATGCAAAGGTGACTTGGTTTATCGTTACTGTGACAAACGAAAACACTTTATTTGATGAATCCTTAAAGAAAATTTTAATTAATATCAATCAGGAGAAAAGTTATTGCAAAAATATATGTTGATCCCTAGACACTTTTGATGTGTGTAGCTCCTCTTAAGGTGGAAGACAAGGGTCTGCCCGCGAAATTCAAATTGGTTTTTCCCATTTTGTAAACTAATACGACAAAGTAGGCTAATGGCATTCTAATTGCGACGATGGCAGTATCATCTTCACAGGTTTATTTAAAATCTTTACTTGAAAGTGTTCAGTTTAAGAAATTAGCCAGAATATCGACTAATTTGTGAGTAACTCACGTCCAACTCGATATTCTGACTGATTTCTTAGACTGGACACTTTCAAGTAAAGATTTTCAAATAAACCTGTGAAGTGTAACATGATATTTTCAATATCAGTTCGTTTAAGATTTTCGTAAAAAAACCAATCAATTATTTTATGTGTAAAGTGAGACTTCTAACTCCATCTGTGTGACAACGGGGGCGTGAGCTCCTGCCGAGACGCCTGAAGTCTCGTAATCTGCCACAGCGCCAAAAGAGGGCGCTGTTTTAAAAACAAGGTAAGAAACAGATGTCACCAACACAAGTTGACATTGATCTGCAGTTAATCAAGGACAGTTGACAGCCTTCGCTTTGGGAAGAGGTTAGAAGGCATGTACGCGGTTTAACATTTAATCAAGTTCGGGAAAACCCGTTCGGTATTCGATCGGAAATTGATTTCTGAATTTTGTCTTTTCCTTGGTCGACCGCTGTAGAGAGCAGACATGCCACACAGAGGTTAGGAAAGCATTGAGTTTGTACAACATGGCCGGACATACCTTGTTGGAGTGAAATTTTATTGTAAATGGATAGTGAGTATAAATTTTGGCGTGTTCGTACTTTATTTTGTGAGTCCGCGATACTAAAGTGCGTTTCCAATCTTTCCAGCCTAACGTTTGACCTAATTGTGGTGTTGGGTGGGGAAACGCAGTCTGCGAAAATGCAGGTTAGTTCTTATGCTGGTTTTTTCCGTGTGAGATATACACGTGTCGCTGTCATACAAATTGAAATTTGTTTTATTTCTCCTTGCAGCGAGCGTGGGATTTCATATTCCGACGAAATTCGTCGGAAATTTAGTGAAAGTTTTGTTGGTGACGACGGCGTGAATTCATCCGTGACGTCACACCTTACATCCGGTGCTATCCTGCGCATCCTCGCATGTAAGCGGGATTCGGTGGTGCATCGTCGACAACGAGGGGCGTGCCGTCCTTTGGAGGACGTATTTCGGCCACGTCATGGTCTACGCATCGAGTCGACAGCACACTTACCAGGTGGACCCGTTCTTTTCTTTCATTTTTTTTGTTTTCTATGAAATTTTAATCCTAAATAGTAACTTTTAACTATCTATGAGTTTTATAAAGTAATATGATACGATTAGTTGTCAACATATGGTGAACACAAAGACATAACCTCCCTTGTAAATGGAATCTTCTTTTTAGTTCAATTGAATCTAATTATTTAGTTTAATGAGTTTAAATCATTGTCTCAACCTGCTTATTCGTCAACACATTCCTAGTGCGTTGTCCGTTCGGACACACCCCTGAGGTTTCTGCCAGCCGGAGTTAGCCCATGATATGAGTTGACGGGTAGGTATTGGTGGGTCAAATATTAGTCTGTGACACGGGCAGTTCACGCCCCTACAAATTTCCATACCCCTACAAAATCCATAGCAAAATGATGTTTGACAATTCTGAACACCACGTGACCATCTGTGACATCCATTTTATCATGGAACTAGGAATTACGACTACGTCTATTACGTATTTTATTCTGTGATCTCTAACAGACTGACATTTTACCCGACGGCATTTATAGTTTGGAGTTGGCAATTATTTTATTTGTTTTTAATGGTGAGTTGTGAGTTCAGAGTAGTTGCGTTGATTAATTACCGTATATTTGTTCCCATTATAGCAACTGATATCTCAATTTATTGAGATGTATTGCAAGTGTTGTGTGCCTGGTTGTAATAATTCGCGAGAGGACGCTATATTACATATGTTTCCACAATGTGAGAAAGGACTCCAAAAGTGCCTTAGGTTAATTAATTGTGACGATTTGCGACATAAAAGTGTTACCGAACTTAGGCGTTTGCAAGTGTGTCATAAGCACTTTGAAATAAGTTTCGTGACACAAAAATCAACGTATTATTGGAACAGCATTTCCTACATTATTCTTGGAATCTGAGATCCTTAGTGGCACTCCATCCACTCTTCTGGAGGATCCTGAAGACACTCTTCTTCTTCTTCCTAGCGTTTGTCCCGGCTGCGGCATACGCCAGGGTCCGCTAGGATCCTGAAGACACTAGTAAGTTGAAATTTAGTTTTTTTGTATATATGCTTACGTAGATATGTAATGCCTTGATTCAGAATCAGCAAGGTGAATAATCTATTTAAAGCATAGGTAGTTTAGAACCTTTGTTAATAAATTCTTAGGCTTATAAATGAATCCTTTTTATTTTCAAGACCAGAGAATCAAAATCATTGCTATGCTCGTATGATACATTATGATTATAACAAGACTGATATGATTCTAAACAAGACCTGCAAATATCACATTCATCAAGTAATAAGGGGCTTTTAGGTGAGAAAATATTTTTAACTGTTATTTGAGAAAGTTATTTAGTTACTGACTTCGATTGAAACTGGGTTGAAAATTGGTTAATCATCTACAATATATTACTTAAATTATGTTACATATAACCAGCGACCTTGCGGATAAACATTATTTAAATTTCCCATGGGTACATGGGCGCCGGCAGGGGGGTGCCAGGGGGTGCACTTGCACCCCTTGGGAATCTCGGGATCAACAGGAATTATTGAAATAAAAAGCCGCCGTCCGTGGTACTATAAAATAAATTCATAATGAATAGTCAGAAATTTGTAAATGTCTCGAACATTCGGACTAAAATTTCATCTTTTTATTAACAATCATATACGGTGGAATGAAAAGTAGGGAACTCAGAAAAAACTGACATTTGATCTCCGATTTTCTGCTTCCTCGATAGCTTGTAGAAATCACTGGTTCTTTTCACTTTTTCATTTCCATATGTAAATTAAGCGGCGGTGGTATGCGGTAGAAAGTTCTTTGTTTTTTGATTTCGCGACGAATTCAGGATTTTGAAAGCGTGCGGCGTCACGTATGGTTCGCGGCGGTTCGAATTAGCGACTTAAAACGGGTTTTTTGAACGCGTGCGCGTGCGTTCAGAGCGGAGTTGCTTTCGCGACTGACAATCCATCAAACCGTCGGCTTGGTCTTCTATCTTCTTTGTTCTGAGTTATAGGACAAGGAAAGGAAAGGGAGCGGTGATTGATATTTAATGTATGTGTCAGAATGAACGTGAATGAATGGCGACAACATACGGCAAAGAGAAAGATTGTAAGAAAGCTAAAATCTGCACCACCTGGAAATTATTTCTGCCGGCGCCCATGCATGGGTACTGATTGTCCACACTCAAAATTATAATTTTAGTTTTAATAATATAATGTTGATGATATATATTAATGATAAACAAACTGTTGTTTTTCAGAAGCAGTGCCATCTACTTCCAAAAGAAGATTGGTGGAACACTGTACTACAGTAGGTCAACATAATATTTCATCGGGTAATCATCTTTATTTTCATCTCTTTGCTTGTAAGTTCTATACAAACTTAGGTCCAAACAATAATTTCATAAAAAATATGAATATTTAATTGTACATAAGTAACTTTTATTTTCAGAGAAACTTTTGTCCACTCCTCAAAGAAAAGACTTTATGTAATACAGTGAAGGACAAAAGAATGTTAAAAGGAAATTGATAGATAACTCTACTGCAGAATGTCAACAAACTAAGTATTTCATCAGGTAGTCAATACATATAACTTTTTATTTCTTACATATTACCAGCAACCTTGCAGATTAACATTTGGTATTTAAATTACCCATGGGTACTGATTTTTCAGACTCTAATTTATAATATTACTTTTAGTGCCGATTTCACCAACGTCGAGTGACGTTTATCCCAGGAATAAATTGGGCGTTTTGACAGTTCTTGTATTGAAAATACTGTCAAAATATCAAATTTATGCTCGGATAAGACTTATTTTACGTTGGTGATATTGGGCCTTAATAATATGAAATGTATTGGATAATAATATAATATTGATAATTTATGATAAACAAATTGTTATTTTTCAGATGCATTGCCATCAACTCTAAACAATTAGCACGGAAATTAAAATTAATAATGACGAATTAATAAGTTGTCAAAGTCATAAAAAAAAAGTACTTCAGACCTTGCATTCATACACAATAAAAATGTGTATTTTAAATTGGTGCAATACTAGAAATAAAATTTTATCAGATATTGCTAGACAAGATGGCAAAGAAAAGCAACAGTATGTTTTTATCAAATTTAAAAAGAAATTGAAAAAGAGAAATAAATAAATACCTGAAGAAAACTTTTTTATTAGGTACTTAAACCCTTAAGACTATCGCATACATACATACAAGTTTTAGTTTTACAACTATTTTGTTGTTTTTGAGCACATTAATATACTGCAATACAAATTGAGCGTTTGATTGATATTTGTCCAAATGTTAATCAAAAGCCTCGATGTGAGAGTTGTATTTATGCGCTAGTATTATTATAATAATTAATTAATTTGAACCTATATTACTTAAAGGGGGAGGTATATATATATATATATATATATATATATATATACAGTGTGTCCGGACACGAACTAGCGATATTTTAAACACTTATATAACAACTAATTTTAAGTACAAATACACTCTAAACTTGGGCCCAATCCACTTCCCCTCTATGTGGCAGCCATTTTGTTTTTTTGCGGAAATATTCTCTAAGCATGTACAAAAAAAATCATATCTCTCAAAGTTTTGGTCTTACTGAGATAAAAATGGGCTTATTCGAAGCGCAACAATACTGTCCTACCGTCTACATTACAAAACAAAGTGTTCACATTTCCATAACCTTTGAAAAAAATATGAAACCTGAAAAAAATTATCGTAAAATCATGCAAATCAACAAATTATTGTAAATAACTGCAAAAACACCCCCGACAACCCTTTTTATTTTTTTACTAGATCAAGAGATTTTGAGCTAAGCTATAATACAACATTTAATTTTTAACTGTATGTCTAATACTTTCAGAGTTATTGTTGTTTGAACATAGCGCATACGCAAGCACAAAAGGCCTTTGTCGGAACCCTAAACAGGAAATCATTAAAAACACATAACATTCATGCGTATGCGCTATGTTCCGACAACAATAACTCTGAAAGTATTAGACATACGGTTATAAATCAAACGTTGTATTATAGCTTAGCTCAAAATCTCTTGATCTAGTAAAAAAATAAAAAGGGTTGTCGGGGGTGTTTTTGCAGTTATTTACAATAATTTGTTGATTTGCATGATTTTACGATAATTTTTTTCGGGTTTCATATTTTTTTCAAAGGTTATGGAAATGTGAACACTTTGTTTTGTAATGTAGACGGTAGGACAGTATTGTTGCGCTTCGAATAAGCCCATTTTTATCTCAGTAAGACCAAAACTTTGAGAGATATGATTTTTTTTGTACATGCTTAGAGAATATTTCCGCAAAAAAAACAAAATGGCTGCCACATAGAGGGGAAGTGGATTGGGCCCAAGTTTAGAGTGTATTTGTACTTAAAATTAGTTGTTATATAAGTGTTTAAAATATCGCTAGTTCGTGTCCGGACACACTGTATATATATACCTATAGTAGGGGGATGCCGGGACAGACGTAGTCGTAATTCCTAGTTCCATGACCGGGACTGTAAAAGAGTCCAAAATGCAAGTATCCAAAGCTTCTTTTCACAAAAAATAAGAACCCAGAGCACCAATCTTAAAAAAAAAACAAATGCTATGCTATTGGTTATAGCAAAATGATGCAGCCAGCCAATCACTGGCTTTGATTGTAAGGGATAAAAATTTGTATGGCCGTGAGCCATCTGATACGTAGTATCCTCTAATCTGTGGTCTGTGATATAGTTATTCTAAGTTGTGTTTATTTCTAAATTCTAATAACCTAGTGTGTTACCTATGCCTGAATAAACAAAGATAACTTGTTAGGCAAAGATTTTTATTCCCACACTAGCTGATGCCCGCGAATTCGTCCGCGTGGATTTAGTTTTTAAAATCCCTCGTGAACACTTTGATTTTCCGAGATAAAAAGTAGCCTATGTCCTCAACTATAGTACCCATGCAAAAAATCACGTCGATCCGTGGCTCTGTTGTGGCGTGATTGAAGGACAAACCAACAAACAAACACACTTTCGCATTTATAGTATTAGTATGATTAGAATATTAAATTGCATAGGAAAACACTGTAGCATTAAGTCCATACGATGTATTACATCCATACCAACTATGTAGTATGTAGGTATAATGATCGTTTGGCAAAATCTGACGCCTTTGGACTTGGAGTAGTTTGACTTTGACAAAATAGGGCTATCCACGATGGCTATATACGATAAAGTACGCTTGCCAGCTTAAGATGAGCCGTACATTCAAAGTATCTTGTAGATTCCGGGGTTCAAGTTATTTGGACCTTATACTGAAGATCGTGATGTCTATAATTTCTGAACTACGAAATTGACGACCTTGAAATAATTACAGGACAATCTCTAAAGAACCTGCTTTCTAACAAAAAAAGAATGGATTAAATCGGAATACAGCGAATTACAGCGAAATACCCATTTGGACTTTCAGCCCCTCTCCCAAGGGAACCGTGCTGAATTTCGGGATAAAAAGTATCCTATATTATACCTCGTAGTATTATCTTAAATCGTGCCAAGTTTCATTTAAATCCGTCCAGTAGTTTCGGCGTGATGCGCGGCCAAGATACAGACAGACAGACAGACAGACAGACAGACAGACAGACAGACAAAAAATTAAAAAAAAAATTGTTTTGGCTTCAGTATCGATTATAGAGTGCCCTCAAACAAAAATTTTCAAAATATCTTCAATGTACAGAATTGGACCTGTTACAGTTTTATTATATTATAGATTCCTAGTCACACAGTCACAGAACTTCTGTTAGCATTCTCACTGGATCCACAACGCACGACCAACTCGGACAATAGTCTGGGTAGGGATTTTCCTCTATAAGTGATCCAGGGGGAAACGCTACAGAAGTTGATACTGCCATCGTCGCAATTAGAATGCCATAAGCCTACTTTGTCATATTGGTTTAGAAATTGTGAAAACCAAATTAAATTTGAATTTCGCGGGCAGACCCGTATAATCAACCTTAACGTTGATTTAAAATCATCTATAGGTGTACCCTTCTTATTTTAGTTAATGACTGTCACAAGTTAGTGAATGAACCGCAGCAGCTCTTCCACGTCGAGCCTGGAGCCGAGGTAGCACGGCGCGCGCTCGTGGATGGCCGCGGGCTGGATGTCCAGGATGGGCCGGGTGCCGTTGGTCGCGAGGCCACCCGCTGCCGTCACCAGGAAGGCCATGGGGTTGCATTCGTATAACAGACGCAGCTGAAACACGAGTCACGAGTCAAAAAGTGTCGCGTTCCGTCTGAGCCTGAGCGTGCAAGCGAGAGCGCGGAACAAGCGATAGAGAGGCACCATCGGCCCTAGCATCGCGTGTGCGCTGTGGTGAGCGGATGTGTCGCGAGCTAGTTCTGTTTCTTTATGACGTTATCACGTAAAACTATCGCCCGTAAGCCTGGCAATACACGTCAGGTTTTGTTTCCGATTGTCTGATCAGATTTACTCGATACACGTCCGATTCTTGCGTCAGGCTTTTTTTGAGCTCAGTCGTTCCTGAGCTATCATCCCGAGTGCTTGCGTACGGAGCAAAACGGACGGAGCGACGTTATTGGGTTCACCCAATTAATTTGACAAGACTTACCGAGAGTCATTTCTTATTAAAACATCCAAAATTACTAAGACACCCCGAAAAGTTTTTAATTTTTATAGAACGTTTTTCTACTTCAATATCATAAATTTCGGCCATTATTCGATCCACGATGCGATGGAGAGAGCTATGCTCGGTAGCAGTCAAGCCAATGGACAGATTTTGATGCGGTTTCTTCTGTCAATTTACAATTTTCAATTTACACTTGTTCGTCACATTGGTCGGGTAGCAGTCAAGCCAATGGACAGATTTTGATGCGGTTTGTTCTGTCAATTTACAATTTTCAATTTACACTTGTTCGTCACATTGGTCGGGTAGCAGTCAAGCCAATGGACAGATTTTGATGCAGTTTGTTCTGTCAATTTACAATTTTCAATTTACACTTGTTCGTCACATTGTTCGGGTAGCAGTCAAGCCAATGGACAGATTTTGATGCTGTTTGTTCTGTCAATTTACAATTTTCAATTTACACTTGTTCGTCACATTGGTCGGGTAGCAGTCAAGCCAATGGACAGATTTTGATGCGGTTTGTTCTGTCAATTTACAATTTTCAATTTACACTTGTTCGTCACATTGGTCGGGTAGCAGTCAAACCAATGGACAGATTTTGATGTGGTTTGTTCTGTCAATTTACACTTGTTCGTCACATTGGTCGGGTAGCAGTCAAGCCAATGGACAGATTTTGATGCGGTTTGTTCTGTCAATTTACAATTTTCAATTTACACTTGTTCGTCACATTGGTCGGGTAGCAGTCAAGCCAATGGACAGATTTTGATGCGGTTTTTTCTGTCAATTTACACTTGTTCGTCACATTGGTCGGGTAGCAGTCAAGCCAATGGACAGATTTTGATGCGGTTTGTTCTGTCAATTTACAATTTTCAATTTACACTTGTTCGTCACATTGGTCGGGTAGCAGTCAAGCCAATGGACAGATTTTGATGCGGTTTGTTCTGTCAATTTACAATTTTCAATTTACACTTGTTCGTCACATTGGTCGGGTAGCAGTCAAGCCAATGGACAGATTTTGATGCGGTTTGTTCTGTCAATTTACACTTGTTCGTCACATTGGTCGTGTAGCAGTCAAGCCAATGGACAGATTTTGATGCAGTTTGTTCTGTCAATTTACAATTTTCAATTTACACTTGTTCGTCACATTGGTCGGGTAACAGTCAAGCCAATGGACAGATTTTGATGCGGTTTGTTCTGTCAATTTACAATTTTCAATTTACACTTGTTCGTCACATTGGTCGGGTAGCAGTCAAGCCAATGGACAGATTTTGATGCGGTTTGTTCTGTCAATTTACAATTTTCAATTTACACTTGTTCGTCACATTGGTCGGGTAGCAGTCAAGCCAATGGACAGATTTTGATGCGGTTTGTTCTGTCAATTTACAATTTTCAATTTACACTTGTTCGTCACATTGGTAGGGTAGCAGTCAAGCCAATGGACAGATTTTGATGTGGTTTGTTCTGTCAATTTACACTTGTTCGTCACATTGGTCGGGTAGCAGTCAAGCCAATGGACAGATTTTGATGCGGTTTGTTCTGTCAATTTACAATTTTCAATTTACACTTGTTCGTCACATTGGTCGGGTAGCAGTCAAGCCAATGGACAGATTTTGATGCGGTTTGTTCTGTCAATTTACAATTTTCAATTTACACTTGTTCGTCACATTGGTCGGGTAGCAGTCAAGCCAATGGACAGATTTTGATGCGGTTTGTTCTGTGAATTTACACTTGTTCGTCACATTGGTCGGGTAGCAGTCAAGCCAATGGACAGATTTTGATGCGGTTTGTTCTGTCAATTTACAATTTTCAATTTACACTTGTTCGTCACATTGGTCGGGTAGCAGTCAAGCCAATGGACAGATTTTGATGCGGTTTGTTCTGTGAATTTACACTTGTTCGTCACATTGGTCGGGTAGCAGTCGAGCCAATGGACAGATTTTGATGCGGTTTGTTCTGTCAATTTACAATTTTCAATTTACACTTGTTCGTCACATTGGTCGGGTAGCAGTCAAGCCAATGGACAGATTTTGATGCGGTTTGTTCTGTCAATTTACAATTTTCAATTTACACTTATTCGTCACATTGGTCATTCACCTTGCCGTGCGGCGCGGACGCGGTGGCGGGGTACATGAAGATGCCTCCGTACTTGATGGTGCGGTGCACGTCCGCCACCATGGAGCCCACGTAGCGCGCGCCGTACGCCTTGCCGCGCGCCGGCCGCTTCTTCTCCTCTATGTAGTTCTTCAGCCCGTCCGACCACTCTGCCGCGTAGCCTGGAGACCATTCAAGAGCTGGATTTTAGTAAAGGAACGCAGAAAAATACCCTTTTTTTTATTACCAGAGTTGATACAGTTTTTGCAATTCACGAAGGCGAGTGAGCTTTACTTGTGGTTACGTGTACATGCACATTGCATAAGTGTGCGTGCCTGTCAAAGCCTAGGTGGAGCGGGCAGGCGCGAGCATTGCGCTCGCTCACACTTATACAGATACGACACACACACAACCATAAGTCAGTCGCCCTCGTGAATTGCAAGAACTACAACGAATTATGCTAAGTTTTAACAAAAGGAACGAATAAAAGGAAATGGTCTTCTTTATGATCAAAGAATTGATAAAAATGTAGGCATCACACAATGGAAGCCGTCATAAACCAGGATTACGATTAGTTCGGAAATCCAGGATTTTCCGGGATAAAAAGTAGCTTCTCAATCTCCAAGTCCTCAAGTAAACTATATTTCCGTTTTTTCAACTAACTTGGTTACCTTTAAATCACGAGTGAATATGCAAGATGCCTAGGCAAGCGCGCTTCATCTTAGGCTTCTTTACTTACTATCAGGTGAATATTCAGCATAAGTACAATTTATGTCGCTAAATAAATTGTACTTATGCTGAATTGCAGTTAAGCGTTACTATATATTTGAAACTAATTTATACTTTAGTCAACTATTATTATATCTGAAAAAAATTGGCCGTCATAGGGACTGCCGATAGAAGTAAAAACTAGATTTGCTAATAAGAATTAAAAACAAATAATTACAAAAAAATAAGAAAAGCGCACTGCCACGACTTCGTGAGTGAGATTCGAACCTGCTACATCAAACAGAAAGCGGCTGCTTGCCCGCTGCTCTGTACAAGGTTGCTTGGGAACTTTTAAAATGTTGAACGCTTACTGAAATCTCATATCAACAGGTGACGATGGTGACGGTGACGATCATAGATAATATACTAAATAGGGTAGTAACGATGGTGACGATGACGCGTAATCCATGTTTTTCGCTCACCCAAAATAGTGCTCAACGCGCCTAAAGAAGCTTTCACAGGATTTTGGAAACATAGTAACCTTCGTTGATGGAGTAAATCTTCCCCCTGTCGGGTATCCGCATGCTGGGGTCGGTGAGGATGAACTCGCCGATGGAGGGGTCGTACATGAACCCGTGGACGCCCTTCCCCAGGCCCAGGCTCAGCACTAGCATGGTCGCGGAGCCGTACAGCGCGTACCCCGCCGCCACCAGCTCTCTGCCGGGCCGCAGCGCGTCGGACTCGGTAGGTTCACCTGGTGTTGTTTTTCTGGCAAAAAGGATGAGGTTTTATATATTTTTAAAACATTCTATTACATGAATAGGTACCTAATAGACTTTTTAAACAGAGCACTTTTCTACTTCACTATTTTCATTATCTAATTAATAAAAAAATTTAAAATACTGAAAATATTTTTTTTATTATTTTTTTACAACTTTCACGCGTCAAATATATGTTTTAACGATTTGAAGGACTATCTGACTGAGATCTAGGTATAGACGGCTTTGAGTAATAAACCAACATAGACGGTACTAGAGATAGAGTTAAAATGAGACACACTGACATAAATTAATGAGAGGTGTCGAGGGACACCCGGGTGGAACGTAGTTCCTTTCGATTAATTTTAGTGAAGGAATTGTAATAAACTAGTGGTGTCATCTAGTATTAAATTGATTAACTACGATGAATTATATTTAGTTGAACGATGAATTATTTCTATTGCACTGTAACAAAACTAAAGAGTTACTCTGGTTTTTTAACAGATGGCGTTAGTAGTACAATAAAATTTTATCCAACTTATACAATAAAAAATTAGGGAAAAATTCCACATGTAGAAATTATTTAAAATAAAACTGAAAATTAGAAAATTCAGTCTGTCGAGCTGGGATTCGAACCATCGACGTTGAACTTTTAGGCGACTCTCAAGTTTTTTTAACTCAAAAATGGATTACATACCTGTACCTAAGTAGGTATACGAAACGCAAATAAGTACCTACAATATAGGTACTTAAGTCTTAACTGTCGTTTAGGTATTCAATCGAGAAATAGTTTATTGAAATTATTTTGAATTTAGGTTAGGGGAGACTGGGGACACTTGATCCCCCGGGAGACTTGTTCCCCTGGCTATAAATCGAAAACGACAGTATATTTTAAATATCAGTACTGGCAGCACTGATCTTTACTGTCATTGTCAATGTCTGAACGTTAATTTGTAGGTTTACAAACGACAACTTCAGAGCAGTGGTGACATTTTGTTTTCGACGGATGAAAATCTTTTTTTGTAAGTATTTTAATCGTTATTTCTAGCTATTATTATTTATGAACTAGGAATCACATTCAAAACTATAGGAAACTGGTTAATAGACGTGTGTAATGATGACTTTTCTTTTGAATTGACTCATTATTTGATTACGAAAAATTACTTTTTGTAAATAAACAGTCTCGGGTACACTTGATCACGGCAAGGTCGGGTAGACTTGATCCCGGGATCAAGTGTCCCTATAATATGTTTATGGTTGCTGAGTGTTTTTTTTTGTTTTAGATAACATACAAACATAATGCCAACGACGTACAAACCTAAAGATGGCGTTAAGAAACGCAAACTTATTGATAAAAATAAACTAAAGGCAGCAGTTACATATGTGTTGCAGGGAAATACTTTCAAAGGCACCGCCAAAGCTTTCGATGTTCCTTTGATGTCATTAAAAAGATATGTTAAGTAACAACAAGCACAGCCCGAGGTTGAAATATCCTATGAACCTGATTACAGGCAATCTAGAAAAAAACTTGTGATTATAAAGATAATATGAGAAAATATAGTTACCAAAGGATCATTGCTAAATGTATACCTACTACTAAGAAAGAAATGTTTGATTATTATAGTTATAAGAACAAATGATGCCAAATAAACATTATTTGTACAAATATATGCATATTTATTTATGAATTGTAAAAATAATTATGGGGGAACAAGTGAAAGGTACACTTGTTCCCCCATAATCAAGTCTAGCCTATACAAGGATCAAGTCTCCCTGCATAGGGGACATTTGATCCCAACGGAGAGTTCTGGAAAAACGTGAAAAAATATACTAGTTAATAATTTATTTCATGATCCAATAACCCAGAAAGGAAGACAAATAGTTTTTCTAGCTAATCACGTAATAATATCCTGAAACACACTATTATTTTACTAGTTATGAAAGAAAAAATAAAACTGGGATCAAGTGTCCCCAGTCTCCCCTAATGTTTAAGGCAAGAGATCCCATGTCAGTCTCGGGGGTCTACGTTTCACACAGAACTCGCACAGAAAGTGTGAGTCAAGAATACCTATTTACAAATTATAACGCTAAGTTCGATGTATCTATACTCACTTATAAATAGCGAAGATAGAGCCGACAGAAACCAGGCAATCGATGTTTGAAGAACCGTCTAGCGGATCGAAGCAGACTACATATTTACCACGCCTTTCCGTCTCTACCTGCAAGAAACAACCGTTTTCATTTGCATTATGAAATAGCATTAACTCTTATACCTACTTACATCGATAAGAAAATCCAAACTCAAACCTTTCGCTTGCGAGACGAGTTCCAATATATCTGCCCTGCCTTACACTATTTATGTACCTACTGCCTTAAGGTAGGTATCCTAATACCTAGTGCGGTTAAAACACTTAATTTTTCTGCCAAGCATGGAAATATTAGTATATCTTCAACCGCTATTGGTTGTTCCGCATGCGTCAATAGCGTCTGCTATTATGAGTGTGATGCTATGATAAATAAATGAACTATTATTTATTATAGATTTATAGATAAATCTAAGGTCGCCTTTGTGCACTCTTATAATATGTCTATTCCAGTTGTTCCAGTTATTTTTCCAGCAATAAATAGTTTGTGGGCAGGCCACATAGTTCGAAGGTCGTTGGGGTCCCAAGGTGGTGGAGTGGCGACCCCACAACGGAAAGCGCACTGTTGGCAGACCCCCCACTAGGTGGACCAACGACATCTAACGAGTCGCAGGAAGAGTCCATCCAAGAATCTTTGTCCAGCCCTGGACGTCTATCGGTTGATAAAGAAGAAATAGTTATCTATCTGAAGGTATATCTTGTGAAACCGTAACATCAGAATGAAGATAATGTTCGCTACGGCCATGGCAAACCGTAGCGAAGTTTCAAACAGAAGCCAAATACTTCTGTTCGAAATTGCCTGTTCTCGCAGACATTTGAGTATGCATACCTATCTTTCTCTTTTGTTCTCTTCTACAACCGTTTTTGTGGCGAGGGTGTGTAAGAGGCCTAGAGTTATAACTGTAACATATAACTGGTATTTGCTACGTCAGAAAATTGTGTCGGTGTGTCCTCTCGTTTCTTGCGTATAAATAAAACTGGTCCGACTTGATTTTAAATTAGGCATGTTTATTTGGTGGGTGTTTACAACTTCAAATGGAAATAGACAAGTTATCGAATATTTCACCTCGTTAAGATATTAGAGTTCGTAACCTTGTATTCTTTTAAGATACGAAACAATCGGAATAGGTACCTACTTAGGTAAGTGGAATAAACAGTGATTTCTGATTTAGTCCCATCTAGTAAAATTTTATTTTTATTATGTTTATGTAGGTATACTAATTGTAAATTGCTATTCAATATCAAATTACTTTGTCGGAGGCGCGGTTCATACCTTTTTATTAATTTATCTTAATGCTACAGGTGATAGGTATATATAAACATACATACCTACATTGAAAAACATACATACATTATAAAAGCTATATATAATACAATTACTCAAAGAACAATAAATTAAAACACTAAAAAAAATTTGATTACGAAATACGATTTTGTGATTTGTACTTTGATCCAAGAAATAAATAAATTTGACGAACCAGAACAATAAAATAAAATACGACGGAGACCCCCGAAAAAATAAAGCGTTCTCGCGGAACTTTTAAAACCCGAAGTCGAAAATAAGTTTCGATCCAAGTAACGCCATCTATGATCATTTTCAGCGTAATTTGATTGATACATAGAGTAATTTAAGAATCTATTTCTATATTGATCATACCAGTTACCTACTACTTTACATGTACTTACATGTACTTTTGACGACCTCCCTGGCTCAGTGGTGAGTGCTGTTGTCTTAGGACTGGGAGGTCTCGGGTTCGATTCCCGGCGGGGAATTTATAATTTCTGAATTGTCTCTGGTCTGGTCTGGTGGGAGGCTTTGGCCGTGGCTATAGTTACCACTCTACCGTCAAAGACGTGCCGCCAAGCGATTTAGCGTTCCGGCACGATGGCGTGTAGAAACTAGAAACCAATTAGGGATATGGGTTGAATTGTCACTGCCATACCCCTTACAAGTTAGCCCGCTACCATCTTTAGACTGCATCGTCACTTACCGTCAGGTGAGATCGCAGTCAAGGACTAGCTTGTCATCGAATAAAAAAAAACCGGCCAAGTGCGAGTTGGACTCGCGCACCAAGGGTTCCGTACTCCAAAAGTAAAAGTAAAACGATAATATTATATTAATTTGCTTATTTATCGTTAACTTTGTTTGTAGAGGTTTATTGATAATATAAAAAAAACTATGATAGTTAGAGCGTTGGTTTTATTTTTCCTGTAAAATATACATAAACCTCTATTGACCATAATTATTTCAGATTTTTCGATTGGTAAACTTCGGAGATAAGGGGGGGGGAACGGTATTTTTTTCGACATTTTGGCCGATTACTCAAAAACTATTATATACAGAAATAAATAAAAAACTGATTTAGAATGCACAAGTAAAGGCCTTTCATATGATACGCCACTGGGTATAGTTATTTTACTTTGAAATTTCAAACCCCCGATTTTCCCCCTTTTTTAATAAAACTAAAAATAATTTTCGATTTTTCTTTATTCCAATGATGTTGGGCCACTATTATACACAACTATGCCAAATTTCATGTCGATAGCTTTAATAGTTACTGAAATAATCGACTGTGACAGACGGACGGACGGACGGAGAAAGTCTCACCATAAGGGTTCCATTTTTACCATTTTGGTACGGAACCCTAAAAACAGCTCGTACTTTAGTGCATGTTCACCTGTATGACTGACGAGTTCTCCTCGGACACCAGCAGGCAGGTGGTGAAGGAGGACTTGATCATGTTGATGAACAGGTCATTGGAGAGCACGTCGAGCTTCTTGACCTGCTCGCCCTGCACGTTCGTGTCGCCCGAGATGCCATGACTGGAAAACCGGCCCATAAGAAAGTAGAATCGTACTCCTGAAGAGTACAAGCGTAAATTTAAAATTTAAAACACCCCCGACATGTGCATCAATGGCCGGACTATGTATGATTCTGGTTGCAGCATCAGGTCGAAGTTATCAATTAATCGCCATTTAACGATTATACTGGCACACGTGAAGCACTTAATCGAGTACCTACCTAATCATATGCCAAAAACGCCTTACATCATTTTGGAAAAAAGCTTAGCGCGGGCGCCAAACCGCGCTGTGGAAACTCAGTCTTACCACACGAGTAACCGAACAGAGAGGAAGCTTCCTAACAAGGGCGAAGAAGTATACCTATTCTGCTAGGGTTGTCACCTGATGCATGTCAACAATTTAAGGAAAAAATAAAAATATTTTAAAGTTTGTATAATTATGTATAATTTCAGTTAAATCCTGAACTTGAACAACAAATACTTAAATTAACAAAAATATAAAGAAACGATTTTTTTAATGAACATCAGTATTTTTGCCATAACTTCACAATTAATGTTAATAGATGGTATCGTCATTTACTATCGACTATTATTATTATTATTACAAGCTTTTATTTCACTTGCAATGTATGTATGTATGTATGTATACATGGGTATATGTATTAAACGTACATACATACATGTAAACATACATGTATCAAATCTTACAAGATGAGATAGAACCACTTTTCCGGTTGAGCTGAAATTTTGCGTGTATGTGTAAATCGGATGACTCTGCAATATTATTAAGATATGGAGCTGTTCTGATGATTGAGCTGGAAGATGGCTTTAGGAACTCTATAAAAAACTCGCTAACCTCATCAAATTTGGGCTCGTTTGATTCGTCTTGACAAGTATTCTGGCCTGAGATGACCTTCAGGGTCTGATAATGAAGCTGGAAGGTGGTTTTGGCAACTTT